>OY821519.1:222582115-223104615 GCA_963682025.1 Cordilura impudica | reverse complement strand
ATTTTAATTTTAATTTTAATTTAATTTTAATTTTAATTTTAATTTTAATTTTAATTTTAATTTTAATTTTAATTTTAATTTTAATTTTAATTTTAATTTTAATTTTAATTTTAATTTTAATTTTAATTTTAATTTTAATTTTAATTTTAATTTTAATTTTAATTTTAATTTTAATTTTAATTTTAATTTTAATTTTAATTTTAATTTTAATTTTAATTTTAATTTTAATTTTAATTTTAATTTTAATTTTAATTTTAATTTTAATTTTAATTTTAATTTTAATTTTAATTTTAATTTTAATTTTAATTTTAATTTTAATTTTAATTTTAATTTTAATTTAATTTTAATTTTAATTTTAATTTTAATTTTAATTTTAATTTTAATTTTAATTTTAATTTTAATTTTAATTTTAATTTTAATTTTAATTTTAATTTTAATTTTAATTTTAATTTTAATTTTAATTTTAATTTTAATTTTAATTTTAATTTTAATTTTAATTTTAATTTTAATTTTAATTTTAATTTTAATTTTAATTTTAATTTTAATTTTAATTTTAATTTTAATTTTAATTTTAATTTTAATTTTAATTTTAATTTTAATTTTAATTTTAATTTTAATTTTAATTTTAATTTTAATTTTAATTTTAATTTTAATTTTAATTTTAATTTTAATTTTAATTTTAATTTAATTTTAATTTTAATTTTAATTTTAATTTTAATTTTAATTTTAATTTTAATTTTAATTTTAATTTTAATTTTAATTTTAATTTTAATTTTAATTTTAATTTTAATTTTAATTTTAATTTTAATTTTAATTTTAATTTTAATTTTAATTTTAATTTTAATTTTAATTTTAATTTTAATTTTAATTTTAATTTTAATTTTAATTTTAATTTTAATTTTAATTTTAATTTTAATTTTAATTTTAATTTTAATTTTAATTTTAATTTTAATTTTAATTTTAATTTTAATTTTAATTTTAATTTTAATTTTAATTTTAATTTTAATTTTAATTTTAATTTTAATTTTAATTTTAATTTTAATTTTAATTTTAATTTTAATTTTAATTTTAATTTTAATTTTAATTTTAATTTTAATTTTAATTTTAATTTTAATTTTAATTTTAATTTTAATTTTAATTTTAATTTTAATTTTAATTTTAATTTTAATTTTAATTTTAATTTTAATTTTAATTTTAATTTTAATTTTAATTTTAATTTTAATTTTAATTTTAATTTTAATTTTAATTTTAATTTTAATTTTAATTTTAATTTTAATTTTAATTTTAATTTTAATTTTAATTTTAATTTTAATTTTAATTTTAATTTTAATTTTAATTTTAATTTTAATTTTAATTTTAATTTTAATTTTAATTTTAATTTTAATTTTAATTTTAATTTTAATTTTAATTTTAATTTTAATTTTAATTTTAATTTTAATTTTAATTTTAATTTTAATTTTAATTTTAATTTTAATTTTAATTTTAATTTTAATTTTAATTTTAATTTTAATTTTAATTTTAATTTTAATTTTAATTTTAATTTTAATTTTAATTTTAATTTTAATTTTAATTTTAATTTTAATTTTAATTTTAATTTTAATTTTAATTTTAATTTTAATTTTAATTTTAATTTTAATTTTAATTTTAATTTTAATTTTAATTTTAATTTTAATTTTAATTTTAATTTTAATTTTAATTTTAATTTTAATTTTAATTTTAATTTTAATTTTAATTTAATTTTAATTTTAATTTTAATTTTAATTTTAATTTTAATTTTAATTTTAATTTTAATTTTAATTTTAATTTTAATTTTAATTTTAATTTTAATTTTAATTTTAATTTTAATTTTAATTTTAATTTTAATTTTAATTTTAATTTTAATTTTAATTTTAATTTTAATTTTAATTTTAATTTTAATTTTAATTTTAATTTTAATTTTAATTTTAATTTAATTTTAATTTTAATTTTAATTTTAATTTTAATTTTAATTTTAATTTTAATTTTAATTTTAATTTTAATTTTAATTTTAATTTTAATTTTAATTTTAATTTTAATTTTAATTTTAATTTTAATTTTAATTTTAATTTTAATTTTAATTTTAATTTTAATTTTAATTTTAATTTTAATTTTAATTTTAATTTTAATTTTAATTTTAATTTTAATTTTAATTTTAATTTTAATTTTAATTTTAATTTTAATTTTAATTTTAATTTTAATTTTAATTTAATTTTAATTTTAATTTTAATTTTAATTTTAATTTTAATTTTAATTTTAATTTTAATTTTAATTTAATTTTAATTTTAATTTTAATTTTAATTTTAATTTTAATTTTAATTTTAATTTTAATTTTAATTTTAATTTTAATTTTAATTTTAATTTTAATTTTAATTTTAATTTTAATTTTAATTTTAATTTTAATTTTAATTTTAATTTTAATTTTAATTTTAATTTTAATTTTAATTTTAATTTTAATTTTAATTTTAATTTTAATTTTAATTTTAATTTTAATTTTAATTTTAATTTTAATTTTAATTTTAATTTTAATTTTAATTTTAATTTTAATTTTAATTTTAATTTTAATTTTAATTTAATTTTAATTTTAATTTTAATTTTAATTTTAATTTTAATTTTAATTTTAATTTTAATTTTAATTTTAATTTTAATTTTAATTTTAATTTTAATTTTAATTTTAATTTTAATTTTAATTTTAATTTTAATTTTAATTTTAATTTTAATTTTAATTTTAATTTTAATTTTAATTTTAATTTTAATTTTAATTTTAATTTTAATTTTAATTTTAATTTTAATTTTAATTTTAATTTTAATTTTAATTTTAATTTTAATTTTAATTTTAATTTTAATTTTAATTTTAATTTTAATTTTAATTTTAATTTTAATTTTAATTTTAATTTTAATTTTAATTTTAATTTTAATTTTAATTTTAATAATTTTAATTTTAATTTTAATTTTAATTTTAATTTTAATTTTAATTTTAATTTTAATTTTAATTTTAATTTTAATTTTAATTTTAATTTTAATTTTAATTTTAATTTTAATTTTAATTTTAATTTTAATTTTAATTTTAATTTTAATTTTAATTTTAATTTTAATTTTAATTTTAATTTTAATTTTAATTTTAATTTTAATTTTAATTTTAATTTTAATTTTAATTTTAATTTTAATTTTAATTTTAATTTTAATTTTAATTTTAATTTTAATTTTAATTTTAATTTTAATTTTAATTTTAATTTTAATTTTAATTTTAATTTTAATTTTAATTTTAATTTTAATTTTAATTTTAATTTTAATTTTAATTTTAATTTTAATTTAATTTTAATTTTAATTTTAATTTTAATTTTAATTTTAATTTTAATTTTAATTTTAATTTTAATTTTAATTTTAATTTTAATTTTAATTTTAATTTTAATTTTAATTTTAATTTTAATTTTAATTTTAATTTTAATTTTAATTTTAATTTTAATTTTAATTTTAATTTTAATTTTAATTTTAATTTTAATTTTAATTTTAATTTTAATTTTAATTTTAATTTTAATTTTAATTTTAATTTTAATTTTAATTTTAATTTTAATTTTAATTTTAATTTTAATTTTAATTTAATTTTAATTTTAATTTTAATTTTAATTTTAATTTTAATTTTAATTTTAATTTTAATTTTAATTTTAATTTTAATTTTAATTTTAATTTTAATTTTAATTTTAATTTTAATTTTAATTTTAATTTTAATTTTAATTTTAATTTTAATTTTAATTTTAATTTTAATTTTAATTTTAATTTTAATTTTAATTTTAATTTTAATTTTAATTTTAATTTTAATTTTAATTTTAATTTTAATTTTAATTTTAATTTTAATTTTAATTTTAATTTTAATTTTAATTTTAATTTTAATTTTTAATTTTAATTTTAATTTTAATTTTAATTTTAATTTTAATTTTAATTTTAATTTTAATTTTAATTTTAATTTTAATTTTAATTTTAATTTTAATTTTAATTTTAATTTTAATTTTAATTTTAATTTTAATTTTAATTTTAATTTTAATTTTAATTTTAATTTTAATTTTAATTTTAATTTTAATTTTAATTTTAATTTTAATTTTAATTTTAATTTTAATTTTAATTTTAATTTTAATTTTAATTTTAATTTTAATTTTAATTTTAATTTTAATTTTAATTTTAATTTTAATTTTAATTTTAATTTTAATTTTAATTTTAATTTTAATTTTAATTTTAATTTTAATTTTAATTTTAATTTTAATTTTAATTTTAATTTTAATTTTAATTTTAATTTTAATTTTAATTTTAATTTTAATTTTAATTTTAATTTTAATTTTAATTTTAATTTTAATTTTAATTTTAATTTTAATTTTAATTTTAATTTTAATTTTAATTTTAATTTTAATTTTAATTTTAATTTTAATTTTAATTTTAATTTTAATTTTAATTTTAATTTTAATTTTAATTTTAATTTTAATTTTAATTTTAATTTTAATTTTAATTTTAATTTTAATTTTAATTTTAATTTTAATTTTAATTTTAATTTTAATTTTAATTTTAATTTTAATTTTAATTTTAATTTTAATTTTAATTTTAATTTTAATTTTAATTTTAATTTTAATTTTAATTTTAATTTTAATTTTAATTTTAATTTTAATTTTAATTTTAATTTTAATTTTAATTTTAATTTTAATTTTAATTTTAATTTTAATTTTAATTTTAATTTTAATTTTAATTTTAATTTTAATTTTAATTTTAATTTTAATTTTAATTTTAATTTTAATTTTAATTTTAATTTTAATTTTAATTTTAATTTTAATTTTAATTTTAATTTTAATTTTAATTTTAATTTTAATTTTAATTTTAATTTTAATTTTAATTTTAATTTTAATTTTAATTTTAATTTTAATTTTAATTTTAATTTTAATTTTAATTTTAATTTTAATTTTAATTTTAATTTTAATTTTAATTTTAATTTTAATTTTAATTTTAATTTTAATTTTAATTTTAATTTTAATTTTAATTTTAATTTTAATTTTAATTTTAATTTTAATTTTAATTTTAATTTTAATTTTAATTTTAATTTTAATTTTAATTTTAATTTTAATTTTAATTTTAATTTTAATTTTAATTTTAATTTTAATTTTAATTTTAATTTTAATTTTAATTTTAATTTTAATTTTAATTTTAATTTTAATTTTAATTTTAATTTTAATTTTAATTTTAATTTTAATTTTAATTTTAATTTTAATTTTTAATTTTAATTTTAATTTTAATTTTAATTTTAATTTTAATTTTAATTTTAATTTTAATTTTAATTTTAATTTTAATTTTAATTTTAATTTTAATTTTAATTTTAATTTTAATTTTAATTTTAATTTTAATTTTAATTTTAATTTTAATTTTAATTTTAATTTTAATTTTAATTTTAATTTTAATTTTAATTTTAATTTTAATTTTAATTTTAATTTTAATTTTAATTTTAATTTTAATTTTAATTTTAATTTTAATTTTAATTTTAATTTTAATTTTAATTTTAATTTTAATTTTAATTTTAATTTTAATTTTAATTTTAATTTTAATTTTAATTTTAATTTTAATTTTAATTTTAATTTTAATTTTAATTTTAATTTTAATTTTAATTTTAATTTTAATTTTAATTTTAATTTTAATTTTAATTTTAATTTTAATTTTTCGTATAGTCGGTCTAGACCGACTATAATTTTCTTACTTGTTTTATTTTATTTTATTTTATTTCATTTTGTTTTATTTTGTTTTATTAATTTTAATTTTAATTTTTCGTATAGTCGGTCTAGACCGACTATAATTTTCTTACTTGTTTTATTTTATTTTATTTCATTTTGTTTTATTTTGTTTTATTAACTCAAGCGCCGAAATTTAAAGAGTACCTCCTTGGTCTTCTAGGGTTAAACTCCCAACTAATTAATATCAACGAGTGTTTATGTAGATTTACAATTTTATTAGGAGTATCGCAGAATAAAAACACCAAATTATAAACCTCAGCAGCATGACTGCTGTTCGTGCGCAAAATAAATTTTTTTACCACAAAATAACTAAATTTTATATGAAATTTGTTATACAATAAGATAACAGTATTTTGTTACACTGAAAAAAGTAATTGACATCATCAAAACTAGTTTCTTATTTAAATTAATTTATCTTATTTTAGTTCGATTTATTTTATTTTATTCTTGAAAATTATTTCCGCAAATTCTATTGCTAAGACTCTTAATATTTCGAGAATTGTTCTCTTTAGAACTTTTGTATTAAATTTGAATGAAGAATTCCTTAGAATCTAAGGAATTTTTAATGTTTTTAAAGAAAATACTACTTTGAATCAGGCGTGTTGCAAATTTTTTGAAAACTAAGATATTTTCTGAAAGAGATATAATAAGAAATAATTCTCCAAAAATTAAAAGGACTTGCTAGAGGTAAAGTTAAGTTTTACAGAATCATGGAATCTGAAACGGTTAATTTTTTTCTGCTAATTTGACAAATGAGGCAACTATACAAGCAATCGAGCAAAAATCAAGTCTCTTCACATTTTCACTCATAACTTATAAACTCCTGGATCGATTTAACACGTATTTAGAAACAAACTGCTTATAATATCGGCACATATATTGTCTAAAACTCAGCATCCATCGACCGCTTGTGTGATTTAAAAACGCTGACAAAAATTTATTTATTTTTTGATGTCACCAATCTATATTTCGATAAAAAATTATGTCTAGCCTTCTGTTCAATGGTGTGCCTACGATATACAAAAATGCTAATTAGAAGAAGATTTTGTTTTAAACTCACTACATACTGAAGAATCAATTTTGTTTTTCAATTATATTTCTTAGCATGAGTATTGTTTAATTATAACATATAATTTCTTTCACTGTATGTTATTACTATTATTATAGTTGTTTTTTGTTTGTTATCATTTATACAATTACGGAGTAGACTTTATTAAAACACAATAAGTGGAATTCTTATAAAAAGGAAACAATTGAATTTATTTAATCTTAATACACACAAATGTATGTTTGTAATAAATCCGTTTTACAATTCTTAGTTATTAAATCAATTCTATGATAAATACATTTGGATTTAATTTAAAAAAAACTTACTATTCAAATTTATCTAATTCACTTAATTAAATTTATTTATTGCAAACTCACTGCCATAATTAGTTGCGTCTATTTATGTTAGAATATTTTCGAAATCATCGAACATGACCAACAAAACTGTATTACCAACAACAACAATCTAAGCATTTTATCAAGGGATTTGTAATATTGAATGGATATTCTATGCTGGCATAGTTTATTTACAACTTTTCTAATCTGTAACTGTCATAATTTTGTAATGACCAAAAAAGGTTTGACCGAAAAATAAATGTGGTAATATTTACTTTGGTGTTAATATATGAGTATTTATGCTGAAACATGTATACAGAGTATACAGAGATTTGAATTGGGAGCATATACACGCACTTTTTCCATTACTTATACGAGTAGTGTATTAAACATGTCTACGTTGATGGAAATGTAAATTAATGTGCGTTTATAAGGGTTTAAATTATTTATGGATAATAGTGTAATATGAAAAGACTTGAGATAATTTTGAAAATAGTAATTTTTCCTTTAAAAGTGCAATTTCTTAAAAAATTAACTTATTTCTTTTTTTAAATTAACTTTTCTTAAAAAGTTATCTTTTCTTAAAATAGAACCTTCAAAAATTACATTTTCTTTAAAACTACTTTCGGTAAAAATAGTATTAATTTGACTTAACCTATTGCACTATTTATAATAAACTATCAGATTCGAGACCTCGAAATTCGAGCGCAAATTCTAGGAAATTTTTTTTTTCATTAAATAAAGACCCTAAAAGTATGCTAATCAATTATAGCCAATTCACAAGTCAACACAAAAAACAAGCTCATTTTTATTACAAACACATTAACAAATTTAATAAACACACACATAGCATTGTACAATTTTATGTATGTGTTAGTAGCAACTTTAAATGCAATTTACTCAAAACAAAGGAAAAACTTTAAAAATCTGTAAATCTGCAAATCGGCTAAAAAACAATACCTTTCAAATAATATACGTTTGGTCAAAAACGGGATAAAACGGTAGAACAAAACATCACAAGAAATCGCCTAGCCTATATATATTATAGATGTAAACAAAATATCTTAAAAAGTGAACAATTTGATAAACTTAGTACTAAATTATTATAACACACTGAGTTTTTAACATTTTTAGAGGTGTCTTCAATGAGCGTGATTTCAGCAAACAGACTCACAGGCGGACAGATCGACAGACGGACATCACTATGTGGACTCGAGTTGTTATAAAAATCAATAATATATAAACTTTATGGGATCGCAAATGCATTTTTCGATGCGTTACATACGGAATGTCAAACTGATATATGTATAAAAAGTACCTTTTATAACACATTTTCTTTAAAAAAATCATGTGAGTCCGTCACAAGGGAGATGTGTAAACATATAATAATTAAAGAAAACATCAACATCATATTTTCCAGTGCATAAAAAATAAGTCGATTATGCTGTTTTCTGAAATACAATTAATGTTTTCTGAAATTCTACTGATGTTTTCTGAAATTCAATTGATGTTTTCTGAAACTCGAATGATGGTTTTTGAAATTATGTTGATGTTTTCTGAAATTCTATTTATGTTTACTGAAATTCAATTGATGTTTTCTGAAATACAATTGATGTTTTCTGAAATAAAATTGATGTTTTCTGAAATTCAATTGATGTTTTCTGAAATTGTATTTATATTTTCTGAAATTCAAATGATGTTTTCTGAAATACAATTGATGTTTTCTGAAATTCTATTAATGTTTTCTGAAATACAATTGATGTTTTCTGAAATTATATTGATGGTTTCTGAAATACAATTGATGTTTTCTGAAATTATGTTGATGTTTTCTGAAATTCTATTTATGTTTTCTGAAATTCAAATGATGTTTTCTGAAATTATATTGATGGTTTCTGAAATACAATAGATGTTTTCTGAAATTATATTGATGTTTTCTGGAATTCTATTTATGTTTTCTGAAATTCAAATGATGTTTTCTGAAATTATATTGATGGTTTCTGAAATACAATTGATGTTTTCTGAAATTCTATTGATGTTTTCTGAAATTCAATTGATGTTTTCTGAAATTATATTGATGGTTTCTGAAATCCAATTGATGTTTTCTGAAATTCAAATGATGTTTTCTGAAATTATATTGATGTTTTCTGAAATTCTATGTATGTTTTCTGAAATTCAAATGATGTTTTCTGAAATTATATTGATGGTTTCTGAAATACAATTGATGTTTTCTGAAATTCTATTGATGTTTTCTGAAATTCAATTGATGGTTTCTGAAACTCGAATGATGTTTTCTGAAATTCTATTGATGTTTTCTGAAATATAATTGATGTTTTCTCAAATTATATTGATGTTTTCTGAAATTCTATTTATGTTTTCTGAAATTCAAATGATGTTTTCTGAAATTATATTGATGGTTTCTGAAATACAATTGATGTTTTCTGAAATTATATTGATGTTTTCTGGAATTCTATTTATGTTTTCTGAAATTCAAATGATGTTTTCTGAAATTATATTGATGTTTTCTGAAATGCAATTGATGTTTTCTGAAATTCAAATGATGTTTTCTGAAATTATATTGATGTTTTCTGAAATTCAAATGATGTTTTCTGAAATTATATTGATGGTTTCTGAAATACAATTGATGTTTTCTGAAATTCTATTGATGTTTTCTGAAATTCAATTGATGTTTTCTGAAATTATATTGATGGTTTCTGAAATCCAATTGATGTTTTCTGAAATTCAAATGATGTTTTCTGAAATTATATTGATGTTTTCTGAAATTCAATTGATGTTTTCTGAAATTATATTGATGGTTTCTGAAATACAATTGATGTTTTCTGAAATTCAAATGATGTTTTCTGAAATTATATTGATGTTTTCTGAAATTCTATGTATGTTTTCTGAAATTCAAATGATGTTTTCTGAAATTATATTGATGGTTTCTGAAATACAATTGATGTTTTCTGAAATTCTATTGATGTTTTCTAAAATTCAATTGATGTTTTCTGAAACTCGAATGATGTTTTCTGAAATTATATTGATGTTTTCTGGAATTCTATTTATGTTTTCTAAAATTCAAGTGATGTTTTCTGAAATTATATTGATGGTTTCTGAAATCCAATTGATGTTTTCTGAAACCCGAATGATGTTTTCTGAAATTATATTGATGTTTTCTGAAATTCTATTTATGTTTTCTGAAATTCAAAAGATGTTTTCTGAAATTATATTGATGGTTTCTGAAATACAATTGATGTTTTTTCAAAGACAATTGGAAAATGTTTAGAAAAGAACATATCATAATTTTTTCACCAATACAATCATAAGTCACACAGCGCTATCTGCTTCAGCTCACACCGATATGAGCTACGCTGTTGTTGTGATTGTATTGTGAAATAGAAATTTACCCCCCTGCGCGTATAGATGTTTACACATCAAAAGTGCCTTTTCTTTAAAAGTACATTTTATTTAAAAAAGTACCTTTTTGTAAAATTCATTTTCTGAAAAAAGGTTATTGATGTGTAAACATCTATATGGTACATTTCTGTTCCACAATACAATCACAAAACAAGTAAGAAAATTATAGTCGGTCTAGACCGACTATACGATACCCTATACCATGCGTTTAGAGACCCTATCTCATAGGCCCAACTAATTCTATATAGAAAATAAGCATAAACCAAATTTGAGTGGCATTTTTATTAATTTTTTGGCTGCAGATATGAAAAAGTTCATATCGGATGCTATGTATATATGGGGACTAGGTCCAAAAATGGACCGATCCTGACCATGGTTGGTAAAGTCTCTTGCATTTTGCGAAAATATATACAAACAAAATTTGAGATGAATCAGTGCAATATTTTTGTTTTTTGATAGATTTAAGTGAAGATCGGGAAGCAGCCCTATATGGGGCCTATGACCAAGAGTTGTCCCATAGGGACCGTTTTTGGACTATTCATTAATGGATGTAATAAACAGATACAAACCCAATTTGACTAAGTTCTATACCACAATTTGTATCTTATGGCAATTTATGTCGATTTTATAGGGGTCATTTGTATGGGGGCTAGGTCTGAACATGAACCGATTCTCACCAATTTCAACAGCATTCATTCCATGGTCGAAGAAAGCTTATACACCAAATTTCATCAATATTTATTCATATTTGCGACCTGTAGTTTGATTACAAAGTTTACATGGACACACAGACGGACGGACGGACGGACATCGTTAAATCGATTCAAAAAGTGATTCTTATTCGATCGGTATAATAAAAGATGGGTCTAGATCAAATATTTTTGGTTGTTACAAACAGCATTACAAAGTCATTATACCCAAACCACATAGTGGTATAGAGTATAAACAGCGTAAAATGTGAGCTCACATGTTACGCTGTGAGCCGCAAGACAAATCGGTGTGACTTATGATTGTATTGGTAAAAAAATTATGATATAAAATTGTGTCAGCTAATTCAACACCCCTTTGCTGTAAAACGACAAAAATTTCACAATATTAATGTATAACATATACATACATGATTCAACAACCCCACAAGTATAACGAGAGTCCCTGCAGTTGTTTGCTATAAGTGATACATAGATGACGCTTTCTGTTTGATTTTAAAAAAGTGATATAAAAAAATCTTTAATTACTAGATGTTTACACATCTCCCGTGTGATCGGACTCACAAAAAATATATTTTAAGAAAATAAAATTTTTTATAAAAAGTACCTTTTTTAAAACAAGTAAGAGTATTAAATGCGGCTGTGACTAATCTTTGATGACCTTCACCGATGTCATAAAATCAATATTGTAACCAATATTGGTTATGGTTACCATTTTAATACAATTTCCAATTCTTAACCCATAAAATCTAATACCAGTTAAATTGTATTGAGGGCAGTTTTAAATTTATATTTTTATTAAAATCTTTAAATAGTTATAAAAATTTTTTTATTTTAAGATTGTAGTTGTTCGACCTTTCAAATGTTGATAAATAAAAATTCTCGAGCTCGAGGACCGTTTTAATTATAAAAATATTTTAATTTATTTTCCAATATTTCGAAATTATTGAAGTGCAATAATAGAGGACGAGATGTCAACAGTGTTAATAGTTTTTATGTAAACATTAAATATATTCCCCGATGATAATATTCGTAGAATGTCGAAATATTGAAAAATAAATTAAAATATTTTTATAACTAAAACGGACCTCGAGCACGAGATTTTTTTTTTATGAAAATATACTTTTTTAATATTATATATTATTTTTTCTTTCATATTTGCGATTTTGGATTCATTTAGATCAGAGTTACAAAAAAGCGTGACAAAACCAGCCTCAGCTCACATAATACGTGGAGCATAACAATACATACACACTCATTAAGCAAATGCTACAAACACATCAACCACAACAACACAATAATTACACCAAACGAAACCACAAATAACTAAATTTAACATAGCAAGAACAACATAGGAAACATGTTTTCTTCAAGCATTTTTTTTTTACATTTTCATTGAAATCTCGAGACATATTAAAACGATTTCGATGATTTTAAATAGAACACTGCTCAGGATGTCATTTAATCATTTTCACCAAAAAGCAGCAACCCCGCTCACCTATTGAGGAAGATATCGTGATTTCCACGGACGGACAGAAAGACATCGCTATATCATTTTATATATATTTTTTGTAATCCAGATATTCTTTCTAATTATTACAAACCGGATGCCCAACTTATATACATACTCTCTGCACAGGTCTGTGGAGGGTATAAAAAGTACCTGTTTTAAAAAAGTACCTTAGTAGCTAATGCTCAAAAGCCACTAATTATATATGAATTTATTATTATATAGTTAATAAATAAAGGAAGACAAATAAATAAAATAAATAAACCTTTTAGGAAAAAATTTACTCTTTTACAAAAGTACCATTTCTTAAAAAAGTACCTTTTCTTAAAAAAGAATATTTTTTTATAAAATACATTTTCTTGAAAAAGTACCTTTTCTTAAAAAAAGTATTTTTTTTTCAATTCCTTTCTAAAAAAAAGTAAATTTTCTTAGAAAATACATTTTCTTAAAAAGTACATTTTCTTAAAGAACTACCTTTTCTTAAAACGCACTTTTCTTAACAAACTATATTTTCTTAAATAAGTACCTTTTCTGAAAAAACGCTTTTTCTTAAAAAGTATGCTATTTTCAAAAAGCGCTTTCTGAAAAAAGTATCTTTGCTTAAAAATACCTTTTTAAAAGTGAATTTCAAAAAGGCATTTTCATAAAGAACTACTTTTTTCTCAGAAAAGTAAGTACTCTTTCTTAAAGAAGTATTTTTTGTTAAAAAAATAGTAAAGGGTCCGCCATCTAACGTTTTTTTTCAACTAGTGCTTATTTCGTGAATGGTAACACTTAGCTCATGTCTGATTTGACAGATAATTAGTTTTATCCTTCCTCTGAACGAATATGGTTGTGTATACGCTTGAACAACGCTGGGAAATATTGCGACATTACTTTGAAAATCATGGTAATGTTGCAGAATGTGTGCGAAAATTGCGTACGGAAGAAGAGAAGCACCGTCAGCTCCGTATGTTCTTTATCTTGTGAAACAAGTGAAAGAAACTGGCATCCTCATCGATAAACCAAAGCGTGAAAAGCCAAAAACAGTGCGTACACCCGAGAGTATTGCTGCTGTGGCAGAAAGTGTGCGTGAAGCGCCATCAACATCAATTCACCGTCGTTCTCAAGAATTGAACATTTCGGAGGTATCATTGAGACGAATTTTGCATAAAGACCTTGATATGACGCCATACAAAGTCGAATTGGTTCAGGAGTTGAAGCCAACTGACCATCCAATGCGTTTTCGCTTCGCTAAGTGGGCCTGCGATCGACTTACAGAAGATGCCGATTTTGCCAAAAAAAAATCATCTTTTTAGATGAAGCTCATTTTGATATTGGCGGGTATGTAAACAAGCAAAATTGTCGCATTTGGGGCACAGAAAACCCGCACGCATACATTGAAAAGCCGATACACCCAAAACGAGTCACTGTTTGGTGCGGATTTTGGTCCAGAGGCATAATTGGGCCATTTTTCTTCGAAAATGAGCAAGGAGTGGCCGTTACAGTCAATGGCGATCGTTATCGGGCCATGTTGAACGAATTTTTGTTCACAAAAATTGAAGAGGAGGATATTGGCAACATTTGGTTTCAGCAGGACGGCGCTACGTGCCACACAGCCGAAGCTACACTCGATGTTTTGCGCCCTGTTTTTGAAGATCGCATTATCAGCCGCAGAGCTGATGTCGTTTGGCCACTTCGGAGCTGCAATTTGACACCGTTGGACTATTATTTGTGGGGTGCCCTCAAAGATAAGTGTTACGCCAACAAGCCAGAGACAATTGACGCTATAAAGGACAATATTCGTGAAGCCATTGGTGAAATACAGCTGTACACAATTGATAATGTGCTTAAAAATTGGACCGATCGTGTAGGTTACTGCATGGCCAGCCGAGGCAGCCATTTGAATGAAATTATTTTCCATTATTAACCGGAAGGATAGTACATTCAAATAAATAGCATTTTCAAAAAAAAAAAAAGTTATTTGGCGGACCATTTATATTAATTTATTATTATATAGTTAATAAATAAATAAATAAAAATAAATAAACCTTTTAAGAAAAAATTCCCTCTTTTACAAAAATACCACTTCTTAAAAAAATACCTTTTCTTAAAAAAGAATTTTTTTTTTATAAAATACATTTTCGTAAAAAAGTACCTTTTCTTAAAAAAGTATTTTTTTTAATACCTTTTCTAAAAAAAGTAAATTTTCTTAGAAAATACATTTTCTTAAAGAACTACATTTTCTTAAAAAGCACTTTTCTTAACAAAGTATCTTTTCCTAAAAAAGTACATATTCTTTAAAAAACGCTCTTTCTTAAAAAGTACGTTATTTTCAAAAAGCGCTTTTCTTAAAAATGTATCTTTGCTTAAAAATACCTTTTTTTAAAAAGTGAATTTCAAAAAAGCATTTTCATAAAGAACTACTTTTTTCTCAGAAAAGTACTCTTTCTTAAAGAAGTATTTTTTCTTAAAAAATAGTATTTTCTTTAATATTACCTTTTCTTTTAGAAATACCTTTTCGTAAAAAAACATCTTATCTTAAAAATGTACCCATTCTTAAAAAAGTACCCCTTCTTAACAAATATCTTTTCTTAAAAAGTACCTTTATTTTAAAAAGTACGTTTTCTTAAAAAAGAAGTTTTTCATAAATAAATACACAGAAAGCTATAAATTGGAAAAAAACTCTGCTTGTTCGTTCTAACTCTCGTATGAAAAGAAAGAAAAAACATTTCTCATGTTCTTTTCTTTCTAATGTTGAGTTAAATAGTTGATTAAGCATGAGTTGAAGCAATAGGCAGAAGGATGCTGCAGATGAACAAGTCGCTTTGTTCGAAAGTAGCTACTCCATCTAGCGCTGTCTTCAATTTTTTCCAAATTTCTCTTACATTGCATAAAGTATTATCTTTTCTAGTATTAGAAAATGTATACATGATCTCGAATCGAACTATAAATAACTAATTATTAAATACATTTTTTTAAAAATTTATATTTTCTTAAGTACATTTTCTTAAATAATTACATTTTCTTAAAAGTTAAAGAGTACATTTGCTTCAAGAAGTACATTTTCTTAAAAAAGTACCTTTTCTTAAAAAAGTATTTCACCTTAAACAATTACCTTTTCTTAACAACTTAAATTTCCTTAAAAAAGTACCTTCTTCAAAAAGAGTTTTTTATTCTTAAAACGTATCTTCTCTTAAAAAGTGCTTCTTCTTGAAAAAATAGCTTTTCTAAAAAAGTGCCTTCTATAAAAAATAATTTTTTAATAAAAATTAGCTTTTCTTAAAAAAGTACCTATATTTAATAAACTATTTTTTTTAAATTTAACTATTCCTAAAAAAGTACTTCTTCTTGAAAAGTATCTTTTCTTAAAAAGTAGTTTTTTTAAAGTACCTTTTCTTATAACAGTTCATTTTTGGAAAAAAAGTACTTTTTATTAAAAAGTACCCTTTCTTAAAAAAGTGCAATTTCGTTGAAAAGTATTTTTTATTAAAAAGTACCTTTTCTTACAGAAGTACCTTTATTTTTATTAAAAAGTATCTTTTCTTAACAAAGTACATTTTCTTAAAAATGGGAACTTCTAGAAATGGTACTTTTATAAGAAAACGTACTTAATTCAGCACAATTGTTCTAAATTAATCTTTTCTAAACTAAACTATATCGCCCTTATTTAGCACAATCTAAAATAAGTGGAACCTTTAAGTTTCTTTTTTTTTTGTTGTCTACTGATTTTATGTTTTTGTATGACAGCAAGTGCTTATAAGTGTTTCAACTGCTTTGCTCATATTTACATTTTTTTTTTTGGTTCAGATGAATTTCATACATAATTTATTCAAAATATGTTCTATCTCTATTCACATACGATATCCTTCATGTAATAAACAAAACAATATTCAACTTACTCGAATTTTATGTGTATGCGTGTGTATTTATGTAATACAGGTATTATGTTATATTATGTAAATATGTTTATGAAATTGGAACAGTTTCTCGTCCTTATTAAAGAAAAGAAGCTTTACGAGACCGACTATTCAGGATTGATAGAATAGGTGAGGTTGTCATTTTATATACTTATTTATATATGTATACAGTGTACATAAAAACAATATTTACATATAAACAAGGTATGGTAAAATTTACAGTACATAGCAGTGGCAGCAGGATAGCGGATGGAGTAAATAGGTAATGTAAAGGGAGGGAATGGTTTAGAACTTAGATAATAGAGGCATATTCCTTTTGTAATGGATGAATATGATATGATTGGTATCAGAAAAAAGAAGAATTTTTTTTGTAACATCTTATTGGCAAAGGTGTTCGATGGCTTGAGGGTATTTTTACCTCAAATCGGTAAATAAAAATTCACGACGAAATGGATAAACTTCCAAAACGAAAATTTTCACTCAGCACTAACTGATTCTGTAATGCTGTAAGATGGCGATCAAATACTACTCTTGTGAGTGCAGTTACACCGTCCTGTTGGAACCACATGTTCTCCGGTCTGAATTCATAAATTTTGCCAATACAAACTCTTTGATTACGCGGTACAACACATATTTTGTTGGGTGAATAATTCCTATGTCAAGCCATAAACCATCTGGTCCTGTGTGGACACAGTAAAATTTAATGGCCGTTTTAAGTTTTAATTTTTTTGGCCATCACTCTTTGGCATAAGCCGCAAAAACAAATGTAAAAGTTATTCAGAATTACATTCTGCGTTCCGATGTTACCAACATAATTTTAAGAGTAATTTTTTTGTAGAGTATTTTTAACCCTACATCTGCAATTTTATTGGGTCATTTTAGAAATTTTTTCAAGATATAGCAAAAAAATACCCTAAGTGCGTTTAAAAAGTCATAATGTTCTGGGAATATGTTCTGCAGCAAATATCATTTGGGGTTGTCGAAAGATTAAAACTTTACCGGAAATTTTTACACATAAGATCTAAAGTTTCGAGAAAATGCGATTTTAATAATTCCACCACCTTAATATTTCCAATTTAACTAGCAAAGCCCAGCACTCGAAATTCAATCAATTTTAGGCACTTCACAATCCAACACAGGGCGATTAAAATGTATTTTTTTGAAACCATCAACAATAAATGCACAGGAGCTGAGTACTTAGGCCCCAATGAACAAATGCAAAAAAAAAAAAAAATAATAAAAATGCAAAAGAGTGAATTTGTGGTGTAAGTTCATTTGTTTTGAGACCCTTTTTTTAAATTTTGGGGCTTTTGTTCATCGTGAACTTATGCCCCAATTTTAGGGCATTTGTTCATTTTTTTGGGACAATTGTTCATTGGGGCCCAATTGTTCAGCGTCAAATGCACATGCGATTAATTGTGAATTGGCTAAAATTGATAAGCCTACCTTTAGGTGCTTACAAAATTATTTATCTATATATTAAGATGTGAAGGTAAATTTTTCGTTCCCTTTTTAAGCAATATGAGGGGCACGCAGGAGTGTGAAAATTGGCACAGTTATAGTTCATATGGAGGAGAAGCTGAGAATGATAAAATTTATGTTTAATCTGTCTTAAAAATATATAAAATAAAATAAAATATTTATAACAATTCGTTACAACCTGTTAATGCGAGTGATTTAAATTATACTAGCAGATTGCAGCACTCGAAATTCGACTGCATTTCTAGGCAACTTTATTTTTCAACTTAGCCAATTCACAAACCAACACTATTTTAATTTATTATTATTGGGAATAAAGAAAACAAATTCATCAGCAAATACATTAACAAATTTAATAAACACACACATAGCACATGTATAATTTTATGTATGTGTTAGTAGCAACTTTAAATGCAATTTACTCAAAATAAAGGAAAAAATTAAAAAATCTGTAAATCTGCAAAACCGTTAAAAAGAAGTACCTTTCAAACAATGTACGTGTGGTCAAAATCGGGATAAAATGGTAGAACAAAACATCAGTCACAAGAAATCGCCTAGTCTATTAATAATTATAGATATCAGACGCTCTGAGTTGAATTGTGAATTGCTAAAACTGATTAACATACCTTTAGGCTCATTTAAATATTCATAAATTTTTTATATATATAGATTAAAAAACATTGGAAGACAAAAATTGATCTATATATTAATACGTGAAGGTAAATTTTTCGTTCCCTTTTTAAGCAATATGAGGGCACGTAGGAGTGTGAAAATTGGCACAGTTATAGTTCATATGGAGGAAAAGCTAAGAATGATAAAATTTATATTTAATTTGGCTTAAAAATATATTAAATTAAATAAAACAAAATATTTATAATAATTCGTTACACCCTGTTAATGCGAATGATTTAAATTATATATCAGACGCTCTGTGTTGAATTGTGAATTGCTAAAACTGATTAACATAAATTTAGGCTCATTTAAATATTCATAAATTTTTATATACATATCTAAATTAAAAAAACATTGGAAAACAAATATTAATACGTGAAGTTAAATATTTAGTTCCCTTTTTAAGCAATATGTAGGCACGGAGGAGTGTGAAAATTGGCGTAGTTGTAGTTCATATCGAGGAGAAGCTGAGAATTATAAAATTTATGTTTAATCTGTCTTAAAAATATATTAAATTAAATTAAATAAAATATTTATAACAATCCGTTACAACCTGTTTATGCGAATGATTTAAATTATATATCAGACGCTCTGTGTTGAATTGTGAATTGCTAAAACTGATGAACATACATTTAGGCTCATTTAAATATTCATTAAAAAAACACCGCAAGTCAAAAATTTAACGAAAAAATAATATTTCCTTAAATTTGCACTCGAATTTCGAGCGCTGGGCTATACTATTATAAATATTTTATATTATTAAATTTAATATATTTTTAACACATATTACATAAATTTATCATTCTGCATATGAAGTATAAGTATGCCAAATTTGACACTCCTCCGTGCACGCATTTTGCTTAGAAACTGGTCGAAAGATTTACCTTCACGTATTATTATATAGATAACCTATTACAATATTTCGGTATAAAAATCGTTCACCTCCCAAGATCTTGACTATCTTTTTGTTACAAAGTGCTATAGTTCAGTATCGTTTTCCAGTTACAGTAGCAGTGTAACTCACGAAAAAATATGACCCAATGACAACTCTGGCTTAAACGGTGCACCATGCAGTGGCTTTGAGTGAATGTAATGGCTCATCGTGAATGATACGTGTATACTTACTGCTCTAGAAACTAAAATTTTGTTTATTTTACGTACCCGTTCAGATAAAAGTGGGCTTCGATGCACATGATAAATTTCGACTGAAAATCATCTACTGCTACGTTAAGGTTCAGGAGATTGTGAGCGAGTTTAGACACGATCGATGATCTGCAGACAGTAGGTAATGGATTGTCTGCTCATTTCAAGAACAGCTTCAAGTGTTACCTCGGTCCACAGGGGTGCATAAGTGAGTGGCGAGTCTTGGTCGTTTAAAAAGTCTTTTACCAAAATCCGTTGCCGAAACGAATGTGTAATGCCCAATTGCGTAGTACGTCGTCTGGTTGATTTCGACGGATCTTGTGTGATAACTTTGGAAAGAGAGCTATGACACCTTCCAACAAGACCTTCTTTCGTGTGTTTCTAGTATCTTCGAAGCAAGCGTCTAAACGTCTTAATTTTTAACAATTTGGCGTAGATTGGCCGGGAAATCTGCACCGAAATTTACTTTGCGCCAAAATTACTTATTCCGTAAAAAAATTAGTCACAAGTATTCCATGTTCTTGAGAAGCCGAAATATGCAATGGGTGATTCATTTCCGGCCAGCTTTACTTTAGTACCTTTCGAAAGCCATGATTTTTATCACGATTGTGGTATTTAAGTTATTTTAGACTTTGATACCTTTCAAAAGCTACAATTGTTTTAAACTTTGATACCTTCGGAAAGCATTCACGTGATGAAAAAAAAAACAGAACATGTACAATAAACAGGTTCGAGTTCAGTTATATTTTAAGTCGTGTTTAAAATATAACTGAACTCGAACCTGTTTATTGTACATGTTCTGTTTTTTCTTACTACACGAGCCACAACACGACTTAAAATATAACTGAACTCGAACCTGTTTATTGTACATGTTCTGTTTTTTTTTTTCAGTACACGTACCAGAACATGAAATTCAAATAAAGCAACACTCAAAAATGTGTGCTTTATGTGTGATTGAAACAAAAAGTACGTGATACAAAAATGTTAGTGTAAATAACGAAATATTAAAACGAACACAGTCATGGTTGTGTTGGGCACCGTAGAAAATTTAGAAACGCACATAATTGATATGAAAATAAAGATATGTGTTGGCTGCTTTTGAACAGAACATTGTGTGTTTCATGTGTGTATTTTCTGAACCTTGGTATTTTCAGAAAACAATGAATATTTTAAACTTTGGTACCGTTCCTAAGCCACGATTATACAAAACTATGATATTTTAAAACTTGCTATTATTTTAAATTTTCGTACCTCTAGAAAGCCACGATAAATATTGGTCCCTTGAGAAAGACATAACTATTTGTAACTTTAAAACCTAATAGGACTCATGCACGACACCAGCATGCATGCGCAATCAAGTGATTGCACCAGCTGATTGACCATGTAAGGGCCTATGGTGCGATTGTGCCATCCGATTGTTGAAAATCAAAACGAGTTTGATATTTTTGTGATTGCACAATCATGCTGGTGTTGTGTATGGGCCATATTTCTCATTATAATAAAATTTTTTAAGAGCAAACATCGCGCATGGATGAATTTTATGAAGAAATTTTATGACGAACATAAAAATTTTATTTTTAGACTTAATAATTAATCTATAATATTAATGGGCTAGACGATTTCTTGTGACCGATATTTTGTTCTACCGTTTTACCCCGATTTTGACCAAACGTATATTATTTGAAAGCTATTTCTTTTTAGCCGTTTTGCAGATTTACAGATTTTTAAATTGTTTCCTTTATTTTGAGTAAATTGCATTTAAAGTTGCTACTAACACATACATGAAATTATACAATGCTATGGGTGTGTTTATTAAGTTTGTTAATGTGTTTGTAATAAAAATGAGTTTGTTTTTTGTGTTGATTTGTGAATTGGCTATAATTGATTAGCATACCTTTAGGGTCTTTATTTAATGAAAAAATAAAATTTCCTAGAATTTGAACTCGAATTTCGAGGGATGGAATCTGCTAGTATCGTATAATTTAAATATTAATAATTAGATATGTATTTAGTAAATAAATAAAAAAAATAAAAGCAACATTTTTTTTAAGCTCACTATTCGTATCGATGTTTTCAATACGCTCTTTGATTATACCAGCATGCTGGTGTGGTATATGCTTCGATCTTGATTGTACAATCACTTGATGGTGCCAGCATGCTGGTGTCGTATATGGAACCTATAACGAAAACCGTGATTATTTTAAACTTTGGTACCATTCCTAAGGTACGATTATACAAATTTATGGTATTTTTTTAAAATTGCGATTATTCTAAATGTTCGAACCTCTGAAAGCCACGATAAATTTCAACGTGCATCCCAAATATTTTGAACTTTAATACTTAACGAAAACTGTGGTATCATTCCAAAGCCACAATTATTTTCGTCTTTGGTATCATATCAAAACCACGATTATATATTTCTGTGGTTTTCCGAAATAACCGCGATTTTTCCCGAAGAGATCTTTTATGTACGACGGTGCACAAAATGTAGGCAATACGGATATCAATAATTTAATTTTTGTGAGTTCATAACCAAGGTGTACAAAAAAGAAATTACATTTCGAAAATTTTAAGCAAAAGTGATAAAAGAATATTTAAAAATTTTTTTACAAATTTTTTTTATTTTAAAAATTTTTTTTTTTTTTAATATTTATTTTATACGAACCAATATAATATTCTGTATGCCATGTAAAGGCATTTTGAAAGCTCTTTTGAACAACAAATAACACTATATAGAATCCAACCAAGGGAAATGCAGAATTAACATAAAATTAATTTTAGTTAATAATTTAAAAAACTAAACAAAAGCTAATGCATTCTTAAACAATTGAAACTTAAAATAAAACAAAATATTTCTGGGTTTTTTCCATCAAATTTTCATGGTTATCTTCTTCTTCTTCTTCTTCTTCCGTCCGCTTAACTCCCTGTGGAGCATAGGGCCTCTGCAATGTTTCTCCAAGATATTCGATCATTCGCATGTACTTTTGTTTGATACCAGCTTCTTCCGCTGTTTTCGATGTCTTTAAGCAAGCTTCTTTTCCATGTGGTCTTTGGATGACCTCTTATTCTATTGCCTTGTGCATTCCAATCTAGGGCTTGATGGCTTATTTCATCTGGATCCTTCCTAAGAGTGTTCTCGATCCATTTCCACTTTCTTCTTTAAATAACAACTAGCAGATTCCAGCGCTCGAAATTCGAGTGCAATTTCTAGGCAACTATATTTTTCAACTTAGCCAATTCACAAACCAACACTTTTTTGGTTTATTATTATTGTGAATGAAGATAATAAACTCATTAACAAACACATTAACAAATCTAGTAAACACACATATCTGTGGTTTTCCGGAATAACCGCGTATGTCAATTTTTAACGCTTTTAATTTATAACGCTTTTTATATTTGTTAAATTTAAAAAAAAAAAATATTGACCATTTCCGAGTTTTTTCTTTAAATAGCGACGTAACTTAAATGTTTATTAAATTAATTTGCAGCACTATCGATGTATGTCAACCTACGTTTGATCGCTGACAAATTATTTTCTCAGAAAACGACACATAGTGACATACGTTGTTATTAATGAAAAAAAAAATTCTAAATAATTTTGGATTTTTTTCAATTTATAACCACTTCTAAAAATTTGTGTGTTTATTTCTGTTATTTCTTGTCACTATTATACTTGATACGTTATTATATTCTCATCCTAAGTCCCGTAAACTTTTTGTTGACGAACAAAAAATCCATTTTTCAAGCAACAACAACTTACGTCTACATGGGTGGTTGCATTGGTAGTTTTCTTTTTCAAAGAAAAGGACGTTTGTCGACATAAGTTGTTTTATCTGCACACACTTTAAGTGTTATTTACATATTGTTTTTTTCGTCCTTCTCTAGAATCTCTTCGTCTTAAGATTGTTGAATCAAAATTTTTTATAAAGTATTTATTGCCCATATCTACAGGACTGTTAAATAAAAAGCTCTATAAACTTTATATCTAGTCCATAATTTCAAATATAACGTTTTTTTGGCTCCCCTGAACATTTTGATTTCATGATTATTCTAGAAAACCACAGATTTAACAATTTAGTAGCTTTTGAAAACCTCAATTATTTAAAAATGTTATACATTTCAAAAATCCCGATTATTTTTAAGTTCAGCCGCTTCAGTGAGACGAGGTTATTTTAAACTTTATTTTGAATTTTAGGACCATTCTAAAACTACGTTTAATTTCGGCTTTGGTAACTTTATTTTTGGCATAATTTTAAAGGCACGAATTTTTATGCCTTTTTTGGTGCCGAGTTCCTATCATATAAAATAGGAATTGAGCCATGTATGTGTTAGCTTTGGAAAACCGTATTTATATCATGTCTATGGTAACTTAGGCAAGATTGAGAAAACTACATTAGAATCATAATACTGATATCTTAAAGGAAATATGTTACGACCCTCAGTATCTTTGCAAAGCAATGACTGAATCTAGAAATAGGAATTTTTTATCACCTTTACAAAAGGTTATTCCTTTGAAAGTTGAACTTTAAATTTCCTAGCCTCGTAGTATTTTGTTTCCCCTTCACTACATTATTGCTATCCTCTATCATAACGGGTGATTTTTTAAGAGCTTGATAACTTTTTTTTAAAAAAAAACGCATAAAATTTGCAAAATCTCATCGGTTCTTTATTTGAAACGTTAGATTGGTCCATGACATTTACTTTTTGAAGATAATTTCATTTAAATGTTGACCGCGGCTGCGTCTTAGGTGGTCCATTCGGAAAGTCCAATTTTGGGCAACTTTTTCGAGCATTTCGGCCGGAATAGCCCGAATTTCTTCGGAAATGTTGTCTTCCAAAGCTGGAATAGTTGCTGGCTTATTTCTGTAGACTTTAGACTTGACGTAGCCCCACAAAAAATAGTCTAAAGGCGTCAAATCGCATGATCTTGGTGGCCAACTTACCGGTCCATTTCTTGAGATGAATTGTTCTCCGAAGTTTTCCCTCAAAATGGCCATAGAATCGCGAGCTGTGTGGCATGTAGCGCCATCTTGTTGAAACCACATGTCAACCAAGTTCAGTTCTTCCATTTTTGGCAACAAAAAGTTTGTTAGCATCGAACGATAGCGATCGCCATTCACCGTAACGTTGCGTCCAACAGCATCTTTGAAAAAATACGGTCCAATGATTCCACCAGCGTACAAACCACACCAAACAGTGCATTTTTCGGGATGCATGGGCAGTTCTTGAACGGCTTCTGGTTGCTCTTCACTCCAAATACGGCAATTTTGCTTATTTACGAAGCCATTCAACCAGAAATGAGCCTCATCGCTGAACAAAATTTGTCGATAAAAAAGCGGATTTTCTGCCAACTTTTCTAGGGCCCATTCATTGAAAATTAGACGTTGTGGCAGATCGTTCGGCTTCAGTTCTTGCACGAGCTGTATTTTATACGGTTTTACACCAAGATCTTTGCGTAAAATCTTCCATGTGGTCGAATAACACAAACCCAATTGCTGCGAACGGCGACGAATCGACATTTCACGGTCTTCAGTAACACTCTCAGAAACAGACGCAATATTCTCTTCTGTACGCACTGTACGCATTCGTGTGGTTGGTTTAATGTCCAATAAAGTAAACTGAGTGCGAAACTTGGTCACAATCGCATTAATTGTTTGCTCACTTGGTCGATTATGTAGACCATAAATCGGACGTAAAGCGCGAAACACATTTCGAACCGAACACTGATTTTGGTAATAAAATTCAATGATTTGCAAGCGTTGCTCGTTAGTAAGTCTATTCATGATGAAATGTCAAAGCATACTGAGCATCTTTCTCTTTGACACCATGTCTGAAATCCCACGTGATCTGTCAAATACTAATGCATGAAAATCCCAACCTCAAAAAAATCACCCGTTAGTTACACTTAGGGTCATAAAGTTTCCACTACATTAGGCGGTAAACCAGCCAGCCAACCAACCATACGTGTTGAAATTAGAAGAGGAAGAGAAAAAAAAACACGAAATTGTAATTTGTACAAGTGCGTGATTATAAGAACACGCATTGATAATGAGATATGTGCTCGTACAAAAGGATTATACAAGGAAAATAACAAACAAGGTGTGTGTTTCTATGTGATTATGTTGGGTGGGGAGGTGGGAGGGGGTTTGGGGTTTAGTGGTTAATATATATTATGCTGTATAGAACGTATAATGTAGACGGTAAATAAAAAAAAATCAGCATATTGACTTTATTTTAATAAGATATTTAATTAAAAACTTAAGCAAACATACGCATTTGGGGTTTTTCTCTTGAAATTTTACTTTAACAATAGAATAGTTGATTTTATAACAGAATCTGCTCTAAGCTTTGCGACTGCAGACAAATTTCTTGAAAATTCGGAATTAAATACTGCATATTTGTTATTAAGGTAATTTAGGGCCACAATAAGATCAGTGTTTTATCTTTTTATATACTCTCATCTATAATATTAATAGGCTAGGCGATTTTTTGTGACCGATGTTTTGTTTTACCGTTTTATCCCGATTTTGACCAAACGTATCTTATTTGAGAGGTATTTCTGTTTAGCCGTTTTGCAGATTTGCAGATTTACAGATTTTAAAATATTTTTTCTTTATTTTGAGTAAATTGCATTTAAAGTTGCTACTAACACATACATAAAATAATACGTATGCTATGTGTGTTTTATAAAATTTTTTAATGTGTTTGTTAATGAGTTTGTTTTCTTCATTCATAATAATGATAAACCATAAAAATGTTGGTTTGTGAATTGGCTAAGTTGAAAAATAAAGCTGCCCTCGAATTTCGAGCGCTGGAACATGCTAGTCAATATTAACGCGGCACAGTGGCTTCGATTATACATAAAATGGAGATTAATTCAAGGTAGGGTACAATTAACTAGATAATATTTTTTTTTGTATTACCAATACCCTAATTAGGCAAAAAAAAAACAAAACTTCTAACGTTTTTTAATGGATTTTTATTTTTTTTTATTTAATTAAAGTAATTTATTTGAATATTCTCTATTTCTTATTCATCACTTGAACTATCATAGTCTTTATCATCATTACATTTACTGTCATCTGTATCATCATCATCATTATTATCATCATTATCATTATCATCATCATCATCATCACTATCATCATCATCACCATCATCATCATCACCATCATCATTACTATAACTCTCATTGTTGTCATCATCACGATTTTCTTGAGAAATTTTTGGTAATATTAATACATAGATCTAATTCTGACTTCGATAAATTTTCGTTTTTTTTTTTTTGTTCATATTGCCTGCTAATGCTCGATATAAATGGGTCTGAACTTAATAGAAATCTATTAAAAATATCTTCATTCGACTTTTCCCGGCTGCATTTTCGAGCACGGTGCTCTCTGTAGTTTTTAAAGTCTTTATTCCTTGCTTCTTGAGCTTCTTCTGATAATTCTCCTATTGGTAAAAGCGCGTGTTGTACTATTTCCGGGCCGTGAATTAAAAATTTATGTAATGTGGGAGGCATGCAAAACCAGGGATATATTTCAACAAAGTACTTTGCTGTGTTGTGAGCGAAATTACGAAAACTTTCCAAATTAATCTCGTGACCACATGAAACAACAATTAGTATTGTGTGCATTTTTTTAATTAGTGTTAGGTCCACTTTTGTTATTTCAGCTGATATTTCAGCATTTTTAAAAAAACGTCTAAACCTGTTAAACCTGTTCTTTCACGAAACTCTTTCTGAATTTGTAGTTTTGTTTCAGCAACAATTTTTTTGTCCTCATCTGATCGTGCTTGCCATTTTTTAATTGGAATTTTATACGATAAGTGGAGAAGGCACTCAAAAACTCGAATCCACCCGTGTAGTATTGATAGCCTAAACTCTAAAGTGTCTGTGCTAACTTCCCTAACAATCATGCTGTCAACTGAGTTGAACATCTTACTTGTAGCGCCACATACATAACACTTTTGCGTGGAATTCGTACCCGTTATTGCGTTGCACACTTTTCCATCTATCATTACTAAAAACAAATCGTGATGAACTTTTAAGGAATTTTCTCCAACTAAAACTAACGTTTCTTCAAGATTTTTTTTTCATCCTCGACCCTAATTTTTTCTAAATTAGATACACTTGCTGTTTCTTTGGAGTATTCTATCTTTAAAGGCCTACAAAATCTTGTTGATGAAGGACGAGGATTTTTCCAAACTACTTCATTTCCACTAACAATTTAAAGTGGTACGATGGATGTTATAAACACTGAAGGGTCGCTTGCATTAGAACTATAAAAAGCCTGTTTGTACGAACTATGTCCGGAGCTTTCATCAAAACCCCACTTTGAAAGCAAGGTTAAGTTTGATAATTTTTTTTCTGTTAAAATATCATAACATTTTGGCAGCATAACTAGTCTTTCAACCGTGTGATTTAAAAGTCCTTGAAGACTAACTTGTGCTGAAGTTTCACAAAATTTAACTTGATCTCGTTTGGGATAACACCTTTGTTTTGCTTGTTGAACTTTAGTATACGAAGGAAATTTTTCCGGAGCCACCCTTCTTATAATATTATAACTATGTCGAGTTAATTTTGCTTCTATTAAAACACTAAGTGCTTCTTCTCCACTTAGTTGTTTTGATTTAGCCTGCTTAAAGCTTTTTCTATATTTTGCAGCAATTGTAGGTGTTGACGTTGTTATTTCTTTAACTAGCTTTGCTGCCTCAACATTTCCAGAAACTCTTAAACTCATTTGTGTAGCATAAGTCAAAACTGGCAATGAAATACTATCTCTTATGCTTCTACTTTTCTTAGATTCAGTATTCTCACTGCAATCTTCGAATGAAAGTTCCTTGCGACCTCGTTTATTTGGTGGAGGAACAAATGAGATAGAAGCACTTAGCCATTCAGTATTTAATTCCAAAAAACTATCATGGTACTTTTACATTTACTATATCGAGATTTAAACTGTTTGGTTGAAAAAACTCATATTGTTGGGGTTTTTATACGCTTAATGGTTTTCATTTTAAGAAAATTGATTTTATCCTTCCAATAATTTAAAGCGGTATTTCTCATAAAGTTGTATAGTTCTAGGCGCGATATAGAAATAGTTTTGGGGCTTATTCCTAAAAACATTAAATTTGTTCTTATTTAATTTAACTGTTTAATCGGTTTTCCAATTCCCTTATACCGATTACTTTATTTAATGCAAAACACAATACGCACTTTACAAAAACTAGATATTTTAAAACAGCAAAAAAACACCACTGTAAAACAAAACATAAAAACAAGTACAAAAATAACGGCAATAGAGATGGGCGCGTATCAGCACGGGCAAATTAATATAAGATGTAAAACCATCACGTGAATTTGGTAAATTATTAGAAAGTCCTATTTTTTCGCTGGAATTGAGTGTTAATTTTTATTCTTTTCTGGTAAATTGGTCACCCTCGTGAACATAGGTGATCAAACGCCACTCACGCAGCCATCTCTATTAAATATCAAAATATATTGACAGTAATGTCAACAACAACAAAAATAGCTAACATTGAGAGTAAGACAATAGTAACAACAAAAACACTGTGGGTATGGTAAATAAAGGAATTTTGAAAACAAGACTTTTTACATAAAATTATTAAAATCTTAAAACGGGGCAACAAAAAGGCAAACTTTTTTGTTTGCAATATCAAGTAGAAGTCCCATACTTTTCAAAAAATACAACTTCAAAGCCGCCACTTCACTATATTGTAACTTCTGGTCCATCATATATGGAAAATACCCCGATTTTAGAGTTTTTTTTTTTAAATATTAAAAATATTTCCACACATATTTTTATAAACACAAAATCATTTTTTGTACTCTTAAATACCTGAAGTTGAAGGTTCCATCATAAAAGTTTAACTTCATTAATTTTAAATTTAAAAAAATAAGCACTGCTTTTTATCAAAATTCAATTTTTTCACTTTTTAAGTAAACAACTTAGATGATTCAAATTTTAAATAGAGATGTACAATTTTATCTAGTTTTATTCGATACCAATCATTATGGCAAAAACTTAATTCTAAAATTTCAATTAAGCGCCACTTTGGACACATTTCAACCCAATGTGCGCTGTAGGCTTACTATTTAATTTTAAAAAATCATCACTCATACGTTTAAATATTAAAATCTAGAAACTTGTAAATTCGAATATAAATTCCTATACCATGTTATGTACTTTTTACTAAAAAAAAGTACCTTTTATAAAAAAAAAAAGAAAATGTACATTCTCTTAGACAAACTAGATTTTGTTAGCGAACGTACGTATTCTGAAAAAAAAAACATTTTCTTTAAAAGTACTGTTAGTGAAAAATTACCTTTTCATAAAACTGTAAAATTTTCCAAAAAAAAAGTACCTATTCATAATAAAGATAATATCCTTTTAATTATATTTTTTTTTAAAAACTGTTCACTTTCCTAAAAAAACCATGCCATCATTTTCTAAGCAAAAATCACAAAACAATTCCATAAAAAGCGTTAAAAGGCGCTATATTACATATATGTATGTGAAAATCTCTAAAAAGAGCTGGTCTTATTGCTGAAAAAAATATTATTATTAATTTCTAAAAAAAGACTTATATGTTATTTGAACATTTGAGATCATTAATTAGTTGATAATAATCTTTATATCCATAATAAAAATAAAGATAATGAATGTGAATTTTGTAATTAGGTTAATATGAGCTATAAGAATTTAGTTTTATATTTTTGTAAATAAAGCTCTCCATCTAAAATAAAAGCAACTATTTACTTTTAAAAGGAAATATATGTATATACACATGTCTTTAGTTTAATATTGATATACTTCAAATAAATATTTACCAAAAAAATATGATCATCTGATCAAATATAAGCAATTTTGTTTAAAATAAACTGTTATATTTATTTAAAAGGCGCTAAAAATAGCTACACTGTAAATAGAAAAGTTCGAATTAAGCGCTTCTTTGAAAAAGGGCGCTAAACGGAAAAATGTGCTTTTAGGACCGTTAAAAGCTTCTAAATATAGCGCATTGCTGAGTTCTTGTTCTTAAAAAAGTAACTGTTTTATTCAAAAAGTCACTTTCCATTTTATTAAAAAAGTACCTTTTACCAAAAATTAAGTTTTCGTCGTTTTCTGAAGATGTACCTTTCTTAAAAAATTGTATTTTCTTAAAAACGTCCTCTTTCTAAAAAAAGACCTCTTCTTTAAAAGGCAAATTTTCTCAAAAAAGTACCTTTTTTAAACAAGTACTTGTTCTTAGAAAATTATGTTTTCTTATACAAGTAAATTTTCTTAAAGAGTGGCCTTTCTTAAAAACGTACCTTTTCTTAAAAACTACCTTTTCTTAAAAACTACCTTTTCTTAAAAATTACATTTTCTTAAAAAAGTATATTTTCTTAAAAAAATACCTTTTCTTAAAAAAGTACATTTCTTTAAAAAGTACATTCTTTTAAAAAAATACCTTTTCTTTTCCAAAAAAAAGTACTGATTCTTAAAAAACTATAAAAAAATAAATTTTTTGATTAAGTACCTTCTCTGAAAAAAGTACCTTTTCAGAAAAAAGGGGGTTTTCAAAAAAAATTTCTATTTTTAAAAATTACTTTTTCTTAAAAAAGTGCTTTTCAGAAAAAAGTATTTTTTCTAAAAAAAATTACATATTTAAAAATTACTTTTTCTTAAAAAAGTACTTTATCTTAAAAAAAAAGTGCCTTTTCTTAAAAAATGTAATTTTGCTTGAAAAAGTTCTTTTTAAAATTACGTTTTCTTAAAAAAGTACATTTTCTTAAAAAAGTACCGTTTTTTTAAAAAGTAAATTTTCCTAAAAAAGTACCTCGTCTTAAAAAGTGTCCTTTCTTAAAAAAATAAATTTTATTTAAATAGTAAATTTTCTTAAAAAAGTACATTTTCTTAAAAAGTATTTTTTCTTAAAAACGTATTTTTTTCTTAATAAAGTACTTATTCTTAAAAATTATATTTTCTTAAAAAAGCACATTTTCGTTAAAAAGTGTTTTTTCTTAAGGAAGTGTTTTTTCTATAAAAGTAAATTTTCTTAAAAAAGTACATTTTCATAAAAAGGTATTTTTTCTTAATAAAGTACTTATTCCTAAAAAGTCCACTTTCTTTAAAAAGTATATTTTCTTTAAAAAAAATACCTTTTCTTAAAAAAGTACATTTCCCTAAAAAGTACATTCTCTTAAAAAAATACTTCTTCTTAACAAACTACCTTTAAAAAAAAGTACTGATTCTTAAAAAACTATAATATTTTCTGTAAAAAATAAATTTTCTGATAAAGTACCTTCTCTTAAAAAGTACCTTTTCAGAAAAAGGGTAAAAAAAATTTCCATTTTTAAAAAATTACTTTTTCTTAAAAAAGTCTTTTCAGAAAAAAGTATTTTTTCTCAAAAAAAAAAATTCATTTAAAAACTACTTTTTCTTAAAAAGGTACTTTTTTTAAAAAAAGTGCCTTTTCTTAAAAACGTAATTATGCTTGAAAAAGCTCCTTTTTTAAAATTAAGTTTTCTTAAAAAAGTACGTTTTCTTAAAAAAGTACCGTTTTTTAAAAAAGTTCTTTTTTTTAGAAAATTATATATTCTTATAAAAGTACATTTTCTTAAAGATTGGCCTTTCTTAAAAACGTACCTTTTCTTAAAAAGTACCTTTTCTTAAAAAAAAAAATACCTTCTCTTAAAAAAATACTTTTTCTTAAGAAAGTACCTTTCCATACAAAATACCTTTCCAAAAAAGTACAGATTCTTAAAAAACTATAATATTTTCTTTAAAAAAATAAATGTTCTGATAAAGTACCTTTATTGAAAAAAGTTCCTTTTCAGAAAAAAGTATTTTTTCCATTTTTAAAAAAGGACTTTTTCTTAAAAAGGTACTTCTTCTTAAAAAAGTGCCTTTTCTTAAAAAACGTAATTATGCTTGAAAAAGCTCTTTTTTAAAATTAAGTTTTCTTAAAAAAGTAAATTTTCTTAAAAAAGTACAGTTTTTGTTTAAAGTACTTTTTCTTAGAAATTTATATTTACTTATAAAAGTACATTTTCTTAAAGAGTGGCCTTTCCTAAAAACGTACCTTTTCTTAAAAAGTACATTTTCTCAAAAAAATACATTCTCTTAAAAAAATAATTTTTCTTAAGAAAGTACCTTTCCATACAAAATACCTTTACAAAAAACTACAGATTCTTAAAAAACTATAATATTTTCTTAAAAAAAATAAATTTTCTGATAAAGAACAAAAAGGTTTTTTCCCATTTTTAAAAAAGTACTTTTTCTTAAAAAAAGTATTGTTTCTTAAAAAAGTACTTTTTCTAAAGAAAGTGCCTTTTCTTAAAAAAAGTAATTTTGATTGAAAAAGTACGTTTTTTAAATTACGTTTTCTTAAAAAAGTACCTTTTTTTCAAAAAGTAAATTTTCGTAAAAAAGTACCTCTTCTTAAAAAGTGTCCTTTCTTAAAAAAAAATTTTTTTTGTTTAAAAAGTGCATTTTCTTAAAAAAGTACCTTTTCTTAAAAAAGTGTTTTTCTTAAAAAAGTATTTTTTCTTAATAAAGTACTTATTCTTAAAAAGTAAATTTTCTTTAAAAGTGCTTTTTCTTAAAGACGTGTTTTTCTTAAAAAGTACCTTTTCTTAAAAAGTACCTCTTCTTAAAAAGTACCTTTTCTTAAAAAGTACCTCTTCTTAAAAAGTGTCCTTTCTCAAAAAAAAAAAAAAAATAAATTTTATTTAAAAAGTAAATTTTCTTAAAAAAGTACCTTTTATTAAAATGTACCTTTTCAAAAAAAAAAAAAACTTTTTCATAAAAAGTACATTTTCTTTAAAAAGTGATTTTTCTTAAAGAAGTGTTTTTTCTAAAAAAAGTGCCTTTTTCTAAAAAGTAAATTTTCTCGTAAGAGTACATTTTCTTAAAAAAGTACCTTTTGTTAAAATGTACCTTTTTCATAAAAAGTACATTTTCTTAAAAAAGTACTTGTTCTTAAAAAAAATTATTAAAAAGTGTCTAGTACGAATTGGTGTTTCATTTCCAGAATGTTCCTGAAATAATTTTGTTATTCAATTCTTTATGGGGTCTCAGATCTAAATGAAAAGTTTATATTCATTTTTATAAATGAAGTTTAAGTTATAAACAATGAAAAATTATAATTCTAAAAATTTCGGCTAAAAATAAAAATTTTATAAAAACAACAATTCTACAATTTATTCGGTAAAGACAAGATTATTAATTTTGCTCTTTTCTTGCAAAACACCTGTACTTGTGTTTACAATTTTGTGTCAATAATACGCTTATTTGCATTTAAACATGAATCGCGTATATGGGTTTTATTTATATTTGAACAATTTTGTCAAATTCACAGATCTTTTTAGGAATTTTTTTTAAAAGCAAATACATTCACATCAAATCGTTGAGCATTTTGTTTTATGTATATATTTTTGAATGGATCGTTTCAACAAATAAAAATCTGGAAAAAGATATGTGTCTGACGTTGTAACTCGCAAAAAGTACTCACATGAAAAGTATAGGTATCATTTTGAAACTCCTTTCCATTTGGAAATATTTGTGTACCTGCAGTGTAACAAAAAATTGTATGAAAAATATTATTAAATGATATTTGACATGCTGGAAAATAATATTAAGGTTTAGAATTTGTTTTTTGTTTAATTATAATTAAAATTATTAAAGGGTTGTAGAAACGGTAATATTATGGTAATAAAAAAAATAACTGTGAAACATTATGGTTAAGAAATTTGTAAAGTGTAACTTCGGCTTCTAATAATGAGGGTGTTGACATGCAAATGTTGTTGTTTCTTTAAGGTGTCCGTGCACGACATGTATTTGTCAGCTGACATGCCAATAATTATTTACTAAAACTGTCTCTTATAGAATTTTTTTTGCGTTCATGGCTGTTTTTTTGGCAGCAAAAATAATTTGTCAGGTGGAAATAGCATATGTTCTAATTGTTGCCACTATTTTACAGAAGCACTGCTTTAAGTGGATCACACGACATGTATGAATTTTGCAGTGTGAAAAAGTGGTATGTCAGCTTACAAAAACAATGTAGTGTAAGGGCCTTTTTTAGCCAGCAAAAATAAGAGAATAACTTTTGCATTGCTTCCCAAAATGCCAATAAAATTTATCGTGATATTCCATCATAATATCATTTTCATTTATTAAATATTAACTAATTCAAATGAACTTCCTCGGATCCATAAAAGGCAACTTCCGTTCTATGACAACCCTGAGTTAAATTCATTGGAATTGATCTAATTTTGTATCACATGCGTTTCACTTGGATGGGATATTTTTCACTTCTTTTGATATTATTATTTTTTTCTGAGTAGGTAAATTAAAGGGAAGTAGGTCCAATAATTATAGAAATGCTTTTGGAATTTTTGAGAAGATAAAGGTGGTTTATAAAACAAAAAAATTAGTTGAACAAAAAATTATTTTTAAAAGAAATTTTGAAATATTTTTATACACTCCACATCACTATGCAGAGGGTATGTATAAGTTTGTCATTGCGATTGTAAGACATAATTAAAATAAAATTTACCCCATAAAATATAACAAGCGGAGTTTGTATAGCGATGTCCGTCTGTCCATCTGTGGAAATTACGATCACGCCCTCAATGAGTCAGCTGTGTTGCTTATTTTTAGTGCAAATCGGTCACTGACATCCTAAGAAGATGGCTGTTTAAAACAATCAAAATCGGTTATAGAGGTCCCGAGATTTTAATGAATATGTAAAAATCTCTTGAAAAAAATATGATTATACTATGTTGCTCATCTTATAAATGTAATTCTAAATTTTGTTTCTTATGTGTGATTGCTGTAATTGTTGTTGTTATTGTGGGGTTCTGTTTCATTCTCGTAAGTGAACTGTCAAAAATTGTTTGAAAATTCATTTACACAAATTTGTAAATTTGCCAGACAATTAAGGCTCGTGAATTTGAACTGTTTAATTGTGCACTTGATAAGTCAGCTGTTTTTTGTTTTGTTTTGTTACAACAATAAAATAGTGATGTAAAAAATTAATATCAATAATAAATTTAATTTATGTTTGAGTTTTAACTATAAATCTACAGATATAATAATATTCATCATCATATAATAGTATGCATCTGTCAAGATTTCGAGTTTATTTTCCAATAGCGTTTGTGTGAAAATTCACCACACTTTAGCGACCTCTTGCGAGGTATATTTAAACAAATCTTTATTATTTTAGTATTAATCCGATAATGCCATTTTTATTTTAGTCATTTGGAAAGGTATTTTAGCGGTAAAGCTATTTTAGGTTTAGTGCCTGCCAACCTTATTATGTAAAAGTTTTTAAATCTGTTGTTTTTTTTTAATATGGAAGTATATAGGTGTTTCTGATATACATAAATATATGTAAATATAGAACGATTAAACTTAACAAATCGAGTAATTATTGCGTTGACATCTCCAAATAAAATGGCGAACTTAAGTTAAGTTCTGAAAACAAAAATAAAATTTAATAATATTTTCGTTTTTAAACAGAAAATGGCTGAAAAAAAAAATTGAAAGCAACGAAAAGTAAATGGAACTCATCTTAGATCTGATATAAGAGACCCTCCCTTTATTTAGTACAAGAAGTAGCTGAAAAAGTAAAAGATAAGCAGAAATTTTTTTAAATTTTGTTCATGTACACAATAATATTTTTATTTAGACTTTTTTAAAAAACCTACCGCACAATTATTTTATAAGAGAATTTGTGGTAAATCCTCTATATTAAAGTCTATTGAATGGGTACCGACGAAAAGTAAAATGCGTAATCTGAAAGCAACATACATATCTGCTCTTAACTGAAACAAGTGTAGAGGAGTACATTGCCAAGATTTTTCCCAAATCGAATCACCTAGAACAAATATTCGGGCAAAGACGAGGTGTTAATCCCACATTTATACTAGAAACTTCAGTGGAATCAGTAGATATTGATGATGTTATCAAAGACACCAATTTTTTAGATCTCAACAGATCCCACAGTTAGTTCTCTGCAATCGTCACTTAAATCTCAATCTTCACTTGAAGCAACATCGTTAAAAGAAACTATGAAAAAGTCTTACTCCAAGAAAAAAAAGCTGGATATTGAAGTAAAAAAATTTGAACTAGATAAGTTAAATTGGAGAAGGACTTTGAAATATGAAAATGGGAAAAATACTATTCAGGAGGGTATAAAAGATTCGGCACATCCTAATTTAACATCATTAATTGTTTCTAGTTGTGTACGGCGGTAATAGGTTGAGTTAGAAGTGGTTGCTAATTTAGACAAGATGTGACGTGATGCCGTTGTGATGCCACGACACGCATAGGGGTTCATTCCAGTTTCCAACGTAGAACCAGTATGAGTTCAAGATGAAGCTTTTGAAAAGTGGTATTTCAATATATGAAATATCAAAGAGGTCATGAGTAGCGACGATTCCTAAGTCCGAAATTAAAAAAAAAAATATTTTGATACTCTCCCTCTCCACTTCCTGGATGTGTAGGACAGCTTCGACAGAAAACATTTGATTAGACCCCGAGGTATTCAGGGTGTCTTTCTAAAGCTAGTGTCCAGTTAAAACCGCCACTATTCTCGGTAGAGAATATGGCCAGAGTTGTGTAACTCTGTATGTAAATCCATAAGCCCATTTGCGATTTTTTACGTCTGCTGTGTAAAGTTCCAGCTTGCATGATTTCAGAGGTCTACCAATACAATTTCAATTCCACTGGAATTTTAAAGGTAGTTTGTTGTCATGCCGGCTAATCTCCACGATTGTTTCTTGTGATATGCCTGTTTCCTGCGACCCATCTGAATAAAATATTAAACTAGATATAATGTTCCATTCCAGCAAATTAGTAACTTTCATAATTGGAAAGACTGCAATCCGTGCAAAAATTCATTAACATTTCAGTATCGGAGAGGGCTCAGTCCTTGACTCCCTGGCTGGTATTAGCATTGTGTTGTGAGGCTTGAAAATACACCTGAGTCAGTTTGGTAATATTCATTGGCAAGTTCTTGTCTGTTAGCATCTCATTATGACCACAGTTTTAGCCTCTCCAATTTTGTCTGCTACCTAGTCGGATGGTCGATGCGGCTGCAGATTACTTCCACAATATGTCCAATGGTCTTTTTGATACACATAGAATCCATTCTCTGAATTTTGGAGAGATGATTGATGTTGGAAGACTTCATCAAAGTAGGCCACCAGATAAACTTGCTTTCCATGAACCAGAACCTCTTATCTCTTTCAGCATCGTTGATTAAAGATATCAGTTTTTATAGCGAATAATTTTATCCAATCACAATTTTATTCAAGTTGTCGAACTACATTCTATTCAGAATATAATAGCAAATCCATTGCCACAGCGGGTCATCAGTAAATAATGTACTAATCTACTCTCTCCTCTGCATTTATTTCATTGCCTCTTCTACAACTGAAGTCAGAAATAAATCCCATTCTTTTCGAATTACTGTTCAACGATACTCTCTAGGGAGTTACAGTAGATGGCGTGTCTTTTTGAGATCATAGCGAAGCCACAGCCTCCTGATGAAGTAAAATATCTATTTGCCTTTGAGATTTTTATGCAGTATCGTAGGGTTGTTTAGTACTAAAATGATGGATTTACACAAACCAAATTGCAGTTTCCATCAGCACTAAGTTTCTCGTTACCTTTGTGTATAATAGGGCGTTTCACGAGAAATGTTTTTTCGTCTGTAATTTTTAAAACGGAATATAAATTCTTATAGCCCAAAAGAATTCTGGGAATTTTTTCAGATTTTTGAGGACGTTACAGGATCGCTGAGATCTGTTTTATTCAAAAATTGAGGTTATAATATACAAAATCTTTTTATTTTTTCTCTCTCGTCCTTTATTTTTATACAACTAGATAAATTTCATCTGAAGATTACCAAACTACTAAAGAAAATTATCCGAGGTAAAAATTATTAGATTAAGGGCCACTTTGAACACCTTAAATGTAAATTTAAGTCCAAACTTAATAACTCGAGAAATATACCATATTTGTCCATAGACTTTAATCCGTTACATAGTCCTCGAAATTCCCAGGGCCAGGGGCCAGTACTTACTACATACAGCCATCACAAATTTTGTATGTTCAAATGTTTATAATCTTGAAAAAATTATATATCTTTGTTAAGAGCTGTTAAGCTTTATTTCACGTTCATACTTTAGTTGTAGCCAAAGTTGTTAAAAGTTATACACCCACTAAAGTTCACGTGTTACGAGTGTAGCTATCATTCCGGTTTCCTTCCTTTGTACAAGTTTTTAATGACACAAGCAGGTTATACCCCTAATGTGCCTGCATATAACAATGGCGTGGATGTCATTACAGTTTCCTTCCTTTGTACAAGTGTATAATGAAACATGAATTAAAAGAAAATTACCGTTATGTGATGTTTGCGAGGAAGAAGCAGAGAAGTAATAACGCACAATGAAAAGAATTCCAAGAGGGAGAATATTTTTTAAAAACATGTCATGACATTTTAAGTTCATACTAAAATCCATTGTAATTTTCAGGATTTTATTTTTACATTTAATTTATTTTCTAAACCCGTTTTGGTTGGCTGAATTTCTTAGACCCGATTTTTTTTTGGTAAATAAAACTGATAGTTTATTAAGATTTTTTTGTTTCTTTGGTGACGTCATTTCAGACCGACTTTTCGGGGAGATTTATTTCGCAAAACTTTTTCTGTATAACCTACGTGGGTCAGGATATAAAAAGTTTACGCCTATTTAATGAAATATTCGGTCACATAAACTGTATTAAAATGAAAACGTGACTTTTGTTATAAAATTAAAAATCTTTATTTTGTTTTTCTAAATCAATTTCATGGCCCTTTAAGTAATCCCTCTCCGATAGAATACACTGATGCTAAAGTTTTCCCCAATCCTCGAAACGATTTTCGGCATGGCCTTCAAATCGCACAGCGATTCGGTTTTTATCTTCTCAATCCATTGAAAACGTTAGGCCCGGTGCTAAATCAGATGAAATGGTCTCGAAGAATCAATGATAATCTGGTAAGTCATTGATTACTTATTAGAGAGTTTGATGAGTAACTGTGTGAAATGCCTTGGAATGATCTAGAAGTACAAGGAAGGTTATTTTGCTGTGGTTTGTTCGAAAGCCAGATTGTTTATGGGACCAAGGACCATATAATTCACTGCTTTCAAAGCGTATTGTTGAAAATCTACCTACTTATACGAATTGGGATTTTCAATTCTCACTAATACTAAAAAAAAAAAGCCTGATGACGATCAATGAAGATTGTTCCAAATTTTGATCACTTAAACAGGCTCACATTTCTTAATAAATATATTTTAGTATTAATAATTAATAAAAAAAACATGTGAGTCCGATCACAGGGGAGATGTGTAAACATCTAGTAATTAAAAATTTTTTTATGGCACTTTTTTAAAATCAAACAGAAAGCGTCATCTATGTATCACTTATAGCAATCAACTGCAGGACCTCTGCTTATATAAAAATATTTTTTATCAATTATTTTATTTTTCATTTCTCGTTTTTCATTTTCAATTTTTCATTTTTCATTTTTTATTTTTCATTTTTCATTTTATATTTTTCTTTTTTCATTTTTCGTTTTTATTTTTATTTTTTGTTTTTTTTTTTATTTTTTATTTTTAAGTTTTCATTTATAATCTTTTATTTTTCATTGTTAATTTATAATTTTTCCTTTTTAATTTTTCGTTATTCATATTTCATTTGTCATTTTTCGTTTTTCATTTTTCATTTTTCATTTTAATTTTTAATTTTTCATTTTTATTTTCTATTTTATTATTTTTCATTTTTAATTTTTTATTTTTCATTTCTCGTTTTTCATTTTAAATTTTTCATTTTTCGTCTTTCATTTTTAATTTTTTATTTTTCATTTTTATTTTGCATTTTTTATTTCTCATTTTTCGTTTTTATTTTTTCATTTTTTATATTTCATTTATTATTTTTTATTTTTAATTTTTCATTTTGAATTTTTTATCTTTCATTTTTACTTTTTTATTTTTTATTTTTCATTTCTTATTTTTAATTTTTTATTTTTCTTTTTTAATTTTTCATTTTTCCTTTTTGAATTTTCATTTTTAATTTTTCGTTTTTCATATTTCATTTGTCAACTTTCGTTTTTCATTTTTTATTTTTATTTTGCATTTCTTATTTTTCATTTTTTACTTTCTATTTTTAATTTTTCATTTTTCCTTTCCTTTTATCCTTTTCTCTTTTTTTCATTTTTCATTTTTTACCTTTAATTTTTTATTTTTAATTTTTCCTTTCCTTTTTTCATTTTTCAATTTTCATTTTTTACCTTTCATTTTTTATTTTTAATTTTTAATTTTTTGTTTTTTTTTTAATTTTTAATTTTTAATTTTTAATTTTTAATTTTTAATTTTTAATTTTTAATTTTTAATTTTTAATTTTTAATTTTTAATTTTTAATTTTTAATTTTTAATTTTTAATTTTTAATTTTTAATTTTTAATTTTTAATTTTTAATTTTTAATTTTTAATTTTTAATTTTTAATTTTTAATTTTTAAATTTTAATTTTTAATTTTTAATTTTTAATTTTTAATTTTTAATTTTTAATTTTTAATTTTTAATTTTTAATTTTTTAATTTTAATATTGAATTTTTAATTTTTAATTTTTAATTTTTAATTTTTAATTTTTAATTTTTAATTTTTAATTTTTAATTTTTAATTTTTAATTTTTAATTTTTAATTTTTAATTTTTAATTTTTAATTTTTAATTTTTAATTTTTAATTTTTAATTTTTAATTTTTAATTTTTAATTTTTAATTTTTAATTTTTAATTTTTAATTTTTAATTTTTAATTTTTAATTTTTAATTTTTAATTTTTAATTTTTAATTTTTAATTTTTAATTTTTAATTTTTAATTTTTAATTTTTAATTTTTAATTTTTAATTTTTAATTTTTAATTTTTAATTTTTATTTTTTAATTTTTAATTTTTAATTTTTAATTTTTAATTTTTTATTTTTAATTTTTAATTTTTAATTTTTAATTTTTAATTTTTAATTTTTAATTTTTAATTTTTAATTTTTAATTTTTAATTTTTAATTTTTAATTTTTAATTTTTAATTTTTAATTTTTAATTTTTAATTTTTAATTTTTAATTTTTAATTTTTAAATTTTAATTTTTAATTTTTAATTTTTAATTTTTAATTTTTAGTTTTTAATTTTTAATTTTTAATTTTTAATTTTTAATTTCTAATTTTTAATTTTTAATTTTTAATTTTTAATTTTTAATTTTTAATTTTTAATTTCTAATTTTTAATTTCTAATTTTTAATTTTTAATTTTTTATATTTAATTTTTCAATTTTAATTTTTTTTTTTCATTTTTAATTTTTCATGTTCCATTTTTCATTTTTCATTTTCAAAAAGTTTATTACATATCATAATTTTTACACCAATACCATCATAAGTCACACCGATTTTGTCTTACGCTTACGCTGTTGTTGTGATTGTATTGTATCGCATATAGATGTTTACACATCAATAAATATTATATTATTTGATAGGTGTATCCTGTAGGTGCAGTTTATAGGATTATGTATAACGATTAACAGGTTCAATTCCACAAGTTATCATACTGTCAGTAAGTGCTGATTCATTAATAATGTTGGAATTAAAATCTCCAGATATAATAATATTCATCTATCAAGATTTCGAGTTTATTTTCTAATAGCGTTTGTGTGAAAATGCACTACACTTAAGCGACCTCTTGCGAATTTAAACTAATCTTTATTATTTTAGTATTAATCCAATAATGCCATTTTTATTAAGTATACAAAGAAATTTTTTTCATATTATTTTTGTCTATTTAACAAAGCACGGAGCGGAAAGTTTTATATAACTTCACATATATTTCCAATTAAGGGCTATTTACCATGAAATACTCTCTATGTTTTTTTTATAACAATAACATACATTTAAAGAATTCGAAAAATATTTTGTTTATAACCCCCACCAAAAAATTTTGCATAAAAGAACATTAATTTACAAAGGGTTTGTTTAAATTCATCTAACCGCAACAATTTTTGTTATCATACGAAAAATATGGAGTTTAAATATATATTTTTGTGTTTCTTTAACCCATTATAGGCCAGTTAATGATCACGTTTGGTTTTGTACTTCAATAATATTGTACTATTTTTGATAGAATTTCATTACGCTCTCTGAAGTATCAAGAGCTCATTTTAATAACAGTGTAGCAAAAATTTTTATGATACCTGATAACCATTATATTTATTATGGTTCTCTAGCAACAAAAGCAGTTGAAATTTAATTTTTTGGATAATTTTTTAAAAATATTTTTTTTTTTTAAATTTGGATTTTATCATAACTCGAGAAAAAATTGACCCATTTTCTTACAAAGATTATTAAAAATTCTAATTTAAATTATCTCTAATATATGCTAATAATATTTATCGATACACTCAGCAGCTTCGCAGTTATTCAGAAAGAAATTTTGAAAAAAACAATTTTTTTTTGCGCAAAATTGCAATATTTGTATTTTTAAAAATACATAAAAAATCCAAAATTCCAAAATATGACATTTTTTATTGCTTAAAAACATAGTATTTTGCTAATCGTATCCATCTTGTGAAAACAGATAAGGACATATAACACAGCGCCATAGTGAAAAAATACACAGACTCAAATGATTCTGAAAGTCAGTGGGCCCCTCCAAAAAAAGGAGTCATCAGTTATTGTTCAACAGCTAATTCAGACTTGGTGAATTTTTAAGGTACAAAGTGGTTTTATGAGCTATTTAGGGTGAGAAAACACTTTCACATTGTATTGATATGTTCACAAAAGTTGTTCAGCTTTGCCGTGGCTACTATTTTGTTAAATATTGTTAGTGAAAAATTAGGAGTCTCTGTAAGTTATGCCGATAAATGTAAAAAATATTAATTTATCCTAAATTTTTTCAAAAAAGTGCAGAAACAATGATTTTCGCATAAAATGTTAATAAAACTTTTTTTTTTTTTTGAGGGGCCCACTGATTTTCAGAACTTTTTGAGAGCCATAAATTGGCCATAAAAAATTGGTCACCAATCTCGCCAAACTGAGTATAGGGTTTTACTATCCTTTGATAGTAGAATCGAACCTAAATTGTCAAGTCCGAGCTTGGTAAAGTCAGCGACTAACAATGTGAAGGATTTCACCAACAACTTAAGCCCATGGTGCAACGTTATCAGGAATTATGGAACCAAAATATGATAGTAGATTTTATTTGGTTCTTATAAGGGAATCAAAGCCTGAAGTAATTTTTAAATCATTTATATAACTTTGTAAAACTTATTTGATAAAGATTACGCAACCTAAATAAACATTTCAAAATTTTTACCAAAATCAAGTACCTTCACTTTATTAAGAACTGGTATACCCTGGACTTACCGAGACTTATTGACATGAATGTTTTCATAATCAATTTTCCCTACGAAGTTTGTATTGTACAACTCAAATATTTTATTTTATTTATTTTACGTTTTTTTTTTGTTTCACATATACAATATTTTTTCAGATATACAATATTTTTTGTTCTTTCATTCGGTGCAAAAATTATCAAATTTTTCGCATTCGTATTGTGGAGCTAGCTACATATAGCTAAACATGAGAAAAACAAGAATTTTCCAAATTAAATCCGGTAACACTTAACAATTGGTTTTGAATTTGGTATAATATTTGGTAATTTTTTATTTTAACGATTTTTGGTTTTGGTGATTTTTGATTTAGGCGATTTTTGATTTGGTAGATTTTTATTTTTGGTAATTTTTTCGTGATTTTCGGTTTTTGGCGATTTCCAAACCGACTACTCATATCTATAATATTAATAGGTAAGGCGATTTTTTGTGACCGATTTTTTGTTCACAGTTATCTCGCGATTTGACAAAACGTATCACAGTTGAAAGCTATTTCTTTTTAGATGTCCACCAGATTTACAGATTTTTACATTTTTACATTTTTTTGGGGTAAAATGCATTTAAAGTTGCTCCTAACACATACATAAAACTATACAGTGCTGTGTGTGTGTTTATTAAATTTGATAATGTGCTTGCAAAAAAAAATGAGTTCACAATAATAATTGTGTTGAATTGAAAAATAATTTTGGACATAAACCAATAACGCAATCGATATTAAACCCTTTAATGCCCGATAGGCAACATTGTATACTTTAGCTTATAAGTACCGTAATTTTTATTTTTTCTCCTTCGGTTTTTTTTCTCAGAGTAGCTTGATACAAGCCTAAATGCAAATATTTTATTGTAAGTAGTGATAGAGATCATTTGAGAGCTAATCTTATTTGATTGCACATGTAAATTTTTTTTCTGCAAAAAGTGAGTTTACAAATAATCAAAAAAAAAAAAGTAATAAAGATATTTAAAAGCTTAAATTTAAATGATTACATATATTGTTTAAAGGTAAGAATATTAGAAAAAAATTAAAAATAATTTTAGATGGTGGTCAGTCATTTTTCAAACACAATTTTGCCTATAGGCAACATTTCATCACGGCTAAACCATTATATGTATATAGGACTTTGAAATTGATATCAATTCATATTTAGGTCTAAACTAGCAATCACATACATAAGCTTGAAAAATATTTAACCACATCCCAATTAATCGCGCATGAGAGGGTTAAAAAGTGTTTAATTGTGAATTGGTTAAAATTGATTAGCATACCATTAGGGTTTTAAAAAAATAATTTATTAAATCAAAAAATAAAGTTTTCTAGAATTTGCACTCGAATTTCGAGTTCTGGGATCTGCTAGTTAATAATTAATGTACGCTTTTATAGTAATTCATAATTTTTTGTATAGGATGTGCCACGCCCACTAAACCTACCCCGTTCACTTTTTAATAATAAAAATTAAATCTTCTAGAAAGAATTGACATTTTCGTAAAAACAATGTGACAAAAAATTAATTTTTTAAAGTGAGAACATCAAATAAGGAAAAAAATACACATTTTATATGGAAAAACACACCATCAGAAAAGTGTGCATGCAAAGTATATGCTAGACATTTTTCGATGTTAAAGGTAGACCTTTCCAGCGCATGTATTGGTTTGTAAATCTCTTAAGTGGTTCTCGAGTTTTAAAATGACGAACATATTATATATTATATAAACTTATTTATATATGCTAGCAGATTCCAGCGCTCGAAATTCGAGTGCAATTTCTAGGAAACTTTATTTTTCAACTTAGCCAATTCACAAATCTGCACTTTTTTTGGTTTATTATTATTGTGAATGAAGAAAACAAACTCATTAACAAACACATTAACAAATTTAATAAACACACACATAGCTAAACTATGATTTTATGTATGTGTTAGAAGCAACTTTAAATGCACTTTACTCAAAATAAAGGAAAACATTTAAAAATCTGTAAATCTGTAAAACGGCTAAAAAGAAATACCTTTCAAATAATATACGTTTGGTCAGAATCGGAATAAAACGGTAGAACAAAACATCGGTCACAAAAAATTGCCTAGTCCATTAATATTATAGATATAGATTATATATTTACTTTATATGGGCTGTACCACGCCCACTGCACCGATCGCGCCCATTTTTTGTCCGACTGATCACATGAATATCTTACGGGTGCACGCAAGTCCCAAGGCTCTCATTATTATAGTACTACAGATATATGACATTTAATAGTTACTTTGGTCCGATCCAGCCCATTTTTCCTGACTATTCACATTAAAAATAGATGACCTCAGACAAATTTGGAAAACTGTTTTAGTACCCGAGATATATAATCTTGAATAATTACTTTGTATGGGAGGTACCACGCCCACTTATCCGATCCCGCCCATTTTCGTAATGGCTACTAACATTAATAATAGGTAGCTTCACAGAAATTTGCAAAGCTCTACCGGTCATAGACCTCAATATATATGATATTAAAAATTCACTTTGTATAGGAGGTGCCACGCCCACTAAAAATATCAAAAAAATATGTGACTTATAATTCATTCCAGATATACAGTAAGACTCTGTTTTTTATGAATTTAAAATATTAATAAAAATATTTCAATTTTGCACAAAAAATATTTTTTTTTGTTATAATTTTATTATGAATAACTCCAAAACTGTTGAATATATAAGAAAATAATCTATAATATTAATAGGCTAGGCAATTGCTTGTGACCGATGTTTTGTTCTACCGTTTGATCCCAATTTTGACCACACGCATATTATTTGAAAGGTATTTCTTTTAAGCCGTTTTGTAGATTTACAGAGTTTTTAATTTTTTCCTTTATTTTGAGTAAATTGCATTTAAAGTTGCTACTAACACATACATAAAGTTATACAATGCTTTGTGTGTGTTTATTAAATTTGTTAATGTGTTTGTAATAAAATTGAGTTTGTTTTCTGTGTTGATTTGTGAATTGGCTATAATTGATTAGCATAGCTTCAGGGTCTTTACTTAATGAAAAAATAAAATTTCTTAGAATTTGCACTCGAATTTCGAGGGCTGGAGTCTCCTAGTATGAAGTAATTGATGTTTTCTGTAAGAAATTTGGTCAAGTTGTTCGCAAGTTATGATAAAACCGCAATTTTCGAATTTTTTTTTTAATTCATCCATAGAATTTTAAATTTATACTGTTTTTGTTGTAAGAGGACCATAGAGCATCAAATAAATACAGTGGTTGTCTTTTATATAAATATTTTTTTTTTGGTTGCATTGTAAAAAAGATTTCAATCATACACTATACGATTTAAGAAACTAAAAAAAAAATCATTGACTATTTCTAAATTGATTAGGGTAACTCCTAAAATAAACTAAAAAGGAGCGCAGCTGATAAAGACAGCAAAATGAAGCTGTCATCAAAAAAAAAAAAAAAAACAACTTAAAGACCGATAACAAAAATAAATTAAATAAATACTGACCGCAGCTAATGTAATGACAAAAACCCTTCTGGCAAGTATTATATCCCCTAACATTTAATATTAGTTGTATTATGTTAAGTGTATGTGTGTATGTGTGTGGGCGAAATAATCTCTATTACAAGCAATAAATGTTTCTGTATTTGACATTTTCTTAGCAGCAAGTGACATTATTGAGTCGCAACTAAAACAATGCAAACATGCATTAAAATACTAACACACAGAAACACACACAAAAAACAGTGACAATCATCTATATTAAAAAGACAATAGACAACATCCCAACAATATAACAGGTATGTATGTGTTTCATTCAGGCTCATTCCCCAAAGTCTCTATGAATTTGACAGTTGAGTACAATTTCCTTTTTAATGTTTGTTATTGTTATTTATATTTTTACCCACAAACAACTAACCTACCACTACTAAACAATTGGTAAGTTTTTCATTTACATCTATATAATACTCATATCTTGAGGTTTTGTTCATAAGATATCGAAACAATCTGTAAATTATTTCTAAACCAGTAAGAGTGTGTGTGTGTGTCTTGTCATGACGTTGATTGTAATTGCCGCTGTCTATATGTATGCGAGTGTCATGTTAAACTACTGTTTTTTGCTACTTCGATTCATGAGCTTCCAGCTGTTTTTTTTTCTCTCTTCATATATTCTTCCTTCTTGTAGCTTCTGGCAGTGTTTGCTTTGAGCAACATTAATTCCAACAAAAACAATAAAAATTCTATGAAATATAAAGGAGAAACATTTCAAATTGTCTGTATTTATATTTGTCAAGCATGAGCAACAACAGCAATAATAATAATAATAATGTAACATGTCTTGACACAACGAGGCAAAATTGATTTCCTAATGGAATTTTTGATGATTTGCGGATATATTGATTTCGAATAGTAAATGTTATTAGGTTAACTTGTTAATATTATCTACTTATTTGAGTTCTTTATCATTTTTATACCCTATACCATTATGTGGTGAGGATATAATCAGTTTGTGCTGATGTTTGTAACTACCAAAAATATTTGTCGTAGACCCACCTTTTTATTAGACCGATCGATTCAGAATCACTTTTTATTTATTTATTTATTTAATTTAATTCAGCTGCAATAAAGCAACAGCTGAGCAATATTTACAAAAATATTTTATAAAAATAATACCGACTTTAAATACAGTTATAAACATAATCATTAGAGTTCAAATATGTCGTTAATCTTCTTTTAATAACATCAACATCATCGGATAAATCAATTAAAGCATAGTGTCTGTTCACTTCGGTGCAAATTCTTCGGAATGGATCCAAATTAATGAAATTTGATCTGTGGAAATTCAGGTAAACCGGCTCATACGATCGAAGTTGTCTGTTAGGCACATTTATACAAATTTTTCCGAGAAGGCATTCAGAATCAATTTTACCATGAACCAGGTTGAGGAAGAATGTTATATTAGAAATGATCCTTCTACTTTTCAAAGTTGGAAGCTTTATTAGAGCCAAACGACTGCGATATGGTGGAAGACTCAATTCCGCATTCCACTCAAGATATCGTAAACAAAATAGTAAGAATTGTTTCTGAACTGATTCAAGTTTTTTGATGAAAACATTGTACTGTGGATTCCAGATTGCTGATGCGTATTCAAGTATCGGCCTGACCAAAGACGTGAATAGATTTTTTGTTATATAAGGATCATTAAATTCCTTTGCCCAACGCTTTATAAAAGATAAAACACCATTTGCCTTACCCAGTATGCATTGAAATATTATTTCTCCAATGTTGGAGAAAAGTTAAGTTCTCAAATTGATGTCAAATGTAATTCTCAACTTGTGTTGAACAATTTTTCTCCTTGTTTGCTTTCAACTTGACATCAAGTTGAGACTTAACATTTTTTCCAATCTTTGAGAAACATTTTTACTCTCAATTGGATATCCAATACTTTTCTCCAGTTGAGACCAAACATTTTTTCAACTTGAATACGATTTGTGTTAAGTTTGAGATATTATTTAAATATGTCATAAATAATAAATTAAAAAATGCCAAAGAAGTACAAATAATTAATTGATATATTTTTAATTATTTCTGCTTTTTGTCGAATTTTTCAATTTAAATTCTTATTTATGACATATTTAATATTAATATTCACAAAATGTACAAATAATTAATTCATTTATTTTTAATTCTAGATTTTAAAAAATGTACATAATATGTACATTTAATGTTAAATATGTACATAATAATGTTAAATATATAATGAAATTAAATTGAAACATTAAAAAAGTACATTGTTTTCATTTCTAAAATTAGTATAATTTTTTTTTAATATGGCAATTCCGTACCTTCCATTTGATACCGATTGGAGAAATTTCTTTGCTACCAAGTTGAGAATCACAAATTTCTCAATTTGATAACTATGAAAATCGCCATATAAAAAATGTGCCTTTTAAGTTGAGAAGACTATAATCGGACTATTGAGGTGCATTTGAGAATTAACGTTGGAGATTTGAGAAATGCATTTGATCTCAAATGCACCTCAAGTTGATAGCAAACAAAAATGTTTATTGGGTATTAACAGTCATTGTTACGTGAGAATTAAAACTTAGTCTTTTATCAAAATGAACTCCCAAATCTATGAACGATTCAACTGAGTTTAGTTTTGTGTCATGGATGACATAGTGGTTCGAAGATGGCGAATATCTAGAGAAGGTCATAGACTGACATTTTTTTAGATTTAATTCCATTAAGTTGACATTGCACCATTTGTAGAAGCTATTTAAGTCAGACTGGAGACGTATGCTGTCTTCATTGTTTATGATGGTGGAGTAGATTTTTACATCGTCGGCATACATAAGAATATTGCTATATTGAATAGACTTTGGTAGATCATTAATAAACAGCAAAAATAGGAGAGGTCCAAGGTGACTCCCTCGAGGGACACCGGAAGTAACATCAATATGAGTAAATTTAGCGATGTCCGTTGATCTTTCTGTTTGTCCCTTTATGTAAACTTTGTAATCAAATTACAGACCGTAAGACGAACACCATTGATATGGATGCAAGTACAGACCTAGCTCCCATATAATTGTAATAATTGTAATTGTATAAAGAGGTGTCGAAAGTGTTGCGAAATCTCACCCAACCCTGAAGCCCTCAGAAATTCGAGGATGTTGATTGGTTCCAGTGATCTTATTTCGCTCCATGGTATTTGGAAAGAACCCAGGTGCATTTTCCTCTTATGCATTAAAGCTCCACAATCCCCCAGTATGTGCTCTGGTGATTCTGGCTTCTCATCGCAGAATCTACACATGCGGTTCGCCTGACCGGTTAAAATCCCGGTTATTATTCTCAGTCCGTTCTTTGATAATCCGATACATGACCCAAATCTCTTGTTGTTGTAGCTACCTAACAAGAGTTTGGATTGCCTTAAGCCTAAGTGGCTCGAGAAAAGCTCTTGTCTGCTATGATTTTCATATTCTCTGAGTACGCCTTCCCATACTACTTTTCCTATTCCATTAGCTTTGTGGATGCTCCCTTTCTGGCAAGCTCATCTGCTTGTTCATTTCATTGTGTTTGCCTAGTTCATTCAGTATCCGCAGACAGTCCCATACTACATAGGAGCCTAGTGCTCGAATAGCGGCTTGACTATCTGATAGTATGGTTATGTCCCGCCTTTTGTACTTTCTATTTAAGTTAATCTGCGCACATCTATCGATGGCATAAATTTCCCATTGATTCGTAGTAATTGGTTCTAGGCCCAAAGACTCCCGCCCCTGTTCCATTTTCGGTCTTTGACCCGTCCGTGTTAGCACCCATATAAATAACCGCTATCAAAAATAAATTTCAACCTTAATCCCTTCCGGCCTAAATTTTTATACGTATACCACTATGTGGTTTGGGTATAACGACTTTGTAAAAATATTTGACCCATCTTCTATAATCACTTTCTGAGTCGATTTAGCGATGTCCTTCCTTCCGTCCGTCTGTCCGTCAGTGTGTCCATGTAAACCTTGTAATCAAACTACAGGTCGTAAATATGAATGTATTTTGATGACATTTGGTATATAAGCTTTTATCAGCTACAAGATGAACGCCATTCAAATTGGTGACATTCGGTCTATGTTCAGACCTAGTCCCCATACAAATGACTCCTATGAAATCGACATAAATTGCCATGAGATCCAAATTATAATATAGATCGAAGCCAAATTGGGTTTGTATGTATTTATTATATCCATTAATCCATAGACCAAAAATAATCCCAATTAGACAATTCGGTCTAGACCGACTATAATTTTCTTACTTGCTTTATTTTTTTTTTTTTTCATTTATTTATTATTAAATATATTATCTGATTTTTTATACCCTTCACACGTCAGTGGCAGAGGGTATATATAGGTTTGTCATTCCGTTTGTGACGCATCGAAAAACTAATTTTCGACCCCATAAAGTATATATATTCCTGATCCTTATCACAGCTCGAGTCGATATAGCGATGTCCGTCTGTCCGTCTGTCTGTTGAAATCACGCTCATTCACAAAAAGGCCATCTAACTGGATAAGGTTACAATAATATCATTTGCCATAATTCCCAGCAGGTTGGTATTGAAAATGGGTTAAATCGGGCATCATTGTGATTAGATACGAGCAAAAATATGTAGATACCTCTAAAAAAAACCTAAAACCCAGTGCGTTTGTTGTAACAGTTTAGTGGTTGAACATAATAATTGTACAACATAAAAAAATGCCACAAAAAATTTTGCATATATTTATTAACAATACCAAGAACACAATAAATAACATAGCTCATGTTAGTAGTATTGCCACATATTTTTTATCATCATCACGTTATTATAAAAATCGCCAATATGAAAGAAAAAATTAAAACGAAAAATGGAAAATGAAAAATGAAAACGGAAAATGGAGAATGGAAAATGAAAATTGGAAAATGGAAAATGAAAAACGTAAAATTGAAAATGTAAAATAGAAAATAAAAAATGGAGAATAGAAAATCAAAAATGTAAAATGGAAAATGAAAAACGGAAAATGGAAAATGAAAAACGGAAAATGGAAAACGAAAAATGTAAAATGGAAAATAGAAAATGAAAAATGGAGAATAGAAAATGAAAAATGGAAAATGAAAAAAGAAAATTGAAAAATGGAAAATTCAAAATGGAAAATGAAATTGAAAAATGAAAAATGAAAATTGAAAAATGAAAATGGAAAATGGAAATTGAAAATGGAAAACGGAAAATGAAAAATGAAGAATGGAAAATGGAAAATGAAAATTGAAAAATGAAAAATGGAAAATGAAAATTGAAAAATGGAAAATGAAAATTGAAAAATGAAAAACGAAAAATGGAAAATGAAAAAAGAAAATTGAAAAATGGAAAATGCAAAATGGAAAATGGAAAATGAAATTGAAAAATGGCAAATGAAAATTGAAAAATGAAAAATGAAAATGGAAAATGGAAAGTGGAAATAGAAAATGGAAAACGGAAAATGAAAAATGGAAAATGAAAATTGAAAAATGAAAAATGGGAAATAGAAAACGCAAAATGGAAAATGAAAAATGGGAAATGGAAAATGAAAATTGAAATATTAAAAATGGAAAATGAAAATTGAAAAATGGAAAATAAAAATTGGAAAATGAAAATTGAAAAATGGAAAATGAAAAAAGAAAATTAAAAATGAAAAATAAAAATGGAAAATGAAAAATGAAAAATTGAAAATAGAAAATGAAAAATGGAGAATAGAAAATGAAATTGAAAAATGGAAAATGAAAATTGAAAAATGGAAAATGAAAATTGAAAATTGGAAAATGAAAATTAAAAAATTAAAAATGGAAAATGAAAAATGGAAAATTAAAATTGAAAAATGAAAAATGAAAAATGAAAAAAGAAAATTAAAAATGAAAAATGTAAAACGGAAAATGAAAATTGAAAAATGGAAAATGAAAAATGAAAAATGGAAAATGGAAAATGAAAATTGAAAAATGGAAAATGAAAAATGAAAATGGAAAATGGAGAATAGAAAACGAAAATTGGAAAATGGAAAATGACAAACGTAAAATGGAAAATATAAAATAGAAAATAAAAAATGGAGAATAGAAAATCAAAAATGAAAAAAGAAAATTGAAAAATGAAAAATAAAAATGGAAAATGAAAAATGGAAAATAGAAAACGAAAAATGGAGAATGGAAAATGAAAAATGGAAATAAAAAACGGAAAATGGAAAATGAAAAAAAAAAATTGAAAAATGAAAAATAAAAATGGAAATTGAAAAATGAAAAATGGAAAATGGAAATTGAAAAATGGAAACTGGAAAAAGGAAAATGAAAATTGAAAAACGGAAAATGGAAAATGGAAAATGAAAATTGAAAATTGGAAAATGAAAATTGAAAAATGGAAAATTGAAAACGAAAACGAAAATTGAAAAATGGAAAATGTAAATTGAAAAATTAAAAATGGAAAATGAAAAATGGAAAATTAAAATTGAAAAATTAAAAATGGGAAATTGAAAAATGAAAAATGGGAAATGAAAATTGAAAAATGGAAAATTGAAAATTGAAAAATGGAAAATGGAAAATGAAAATTGAAAAATGAAAAATGAAAAAAGGAAAATTGAAAAATGAAAAATGGCAAATGGAAAATGAAAATTGAAAATTAATAATGGAAAATGAAAATTGAAAAATGAGTAACAATAATTTTTAGCCAAGAATCATTTGAATTTTGGTATTCGGATTTAATGTTTCAGTATCGGCAAAAGTTTAAAAGTGGTAGCCGTACTCAACATTGGGTGTAATATAGAGTATAAGACTCAGGTGGAGGGTATCAAAAAATTCGGCACAGCCGAATTGAACACTCTTACTTGTTTTAATTTTATTTTGAATTAAAGATGCCATTTAGCATCACTGTGTTGACAACGGTTAATGTTGTTTTCTTTTCTTTTTTAGAAAATAGGTTTTAAAATGATTTTTCTAATTTTGTTTGTTTGGTAGAGAAAGAAAAACTTTAGATGGAAAATTGTTTTCGTGTTTAAAAAAACACTAGCTCAGCGAAAAATTGCTCTAAATTTTTATTGATGGTGGAACAAAATAATAAAATATATTTTTTCTCTTTTTTTTTGTGAATGGCGCCATACAGTTGTTTGGCCATATACTCGTAAAGATGATGGCTATAAATTTGTATAAACACAAACAATCATGGTTGTGGTTTATTTAATATGGACATTAAAACTCAAATCGTGTTAATTTTTTTTTTGCTATATGCTACATTTATATACGAAGCTAGTGGCCGGTTTTTGTATTTATTATATGGGTCGTATATTTGCTTGTGAGTTTAAACATGGTTAAAACTAAATAAATAAGAAATAAACATTGAGTAAACATATTAATTTTATATAAATGGCTATTATAAATTAATGGAAGCCTTATAATTCACTTTTGTTTATTTAGCACAGTTTCGGTCATTTGTTTGATTTGAGGAAAAGCAACATGAATTATAATTATGAAGTTGACGTTCCGATGGAAGAGTTGAATGGGTTAAAGTGTTTTAACCCATAAATTTGAATAACAAAAAAATAAAAATAATACTGATTAGAATATGTAAAAATATTTGGAACCGATCCATGTGGTAAAGTTAATCTTCTAAAAATTCTAAAATTATTATCTTCTCTAAAATCGCATTGAATAATTTCTATAAATCGACGGGGAATCTTAGAAAGACTATAATTATATTTTTGAAGGCTCTTCTGTGAAGTGTTCCAAGTAACTGAATGTGCGCTAAATTGGTCATCTTAATAAAGAACAAGTAATAGTGCTAAATTGTGTTGCGCCGAATCCTTAAAACCCTCCACCTATGTTTTAAACTCAATATTAAATTCGGTGTTGGGCACGGTTACCATTTTAATCCAGTTGCCGATAATTAACTTTTAAATTCTAATACCATTTAAATTTAAGTTAATTGTTTTTCTTTTTGTACCAGCATTTGTTACAATTTCTTATTTAATGTTTTTTTAGAAGAACAAAAAAGTTTTTCTTATGGAAAGAATTAACTTCTAAAATAGCATTATTTTCTATTATTAGAGTGAATAAATAAACTAAAAAGATCCCATCTTAAGGGACCAAAACGAAATACCTTTTTACTGGATATTCAACCAGAAATAAAATACCCAGTATAAACAGCATTCCTAATTTAAATAATTTAATTTAAATACATCTTCTTTTGTTTCTATACTAATATTTGAAAATGAAAATTTACGAAGATGGTTAAGTCGACAAGAAAATATTAGAAGAACTCCTCCGCCTATTATGGCGGTCGCTCCAGCACTAAAGAAATAGTCGGCTGTAAGCCGCACGTTACGTGTTGTATAACGACACATACACACTCATTAAGCAAATACTAGAAACACAACCACCACAAAAATTGCAACAATTACAGCTATCACACATACATTACAAAATATAGAATAACAACAATAACAAGAACAACATAAAAAAATCATATTTTTTGACCAGTTCTTTTGTACATTTTCATTGAAATCTCAGGACCTATTAAAGCGATTTTGATGATTTTAAATAGCAACCTTCTCAAGATATTAATGAATACCCTTCACCAAAAATAAGCAAACCATCTGACCTATTGACGGCGTGATCGCGATTTCCACAGACGGACAGACGGACATTAAGAATACATATTTTTTATGGTGTCCATATTTATTTTCTAATTATTACAAACAGCATGACAACCAACCAAGGTCAAAAATTTGCAAAAACGCAAAATCGTAAATCCGAAAAACGCAAAAATCTTAAAAAATGAAAAATCACAAAATCTCTCAATCGTAAGATCGCATTGCTGAAAAAAATACTTCACAAAAATGAAGTATAGGATTTGATACCATTATATCACCGCTTTAAAAAAATTGCTCAGGGAATTTGGCGATTTGGGCGCAAAGACTTAATATAATATTTTTTGCAACTTTTTTTTTGGGTTTTGTGTTTTTGTTTTTTGTTTTTTTTTTTTTAATTTATACTAACAGATTCCAGCGCTCGAAATTCGAGTTCAATTTCTAGGCAACTTTATTTCTCAACTTAGCCAACTCACAAACCAACAGTGTATTGGTTTATTATTATTGTGAGTGAAGATATCAAACTTATTAACACACACATTAACAAATTTAATAAACACACACAGTAGTAACTTTAAATATAATTTACTCAAAATAAAGGAAAAAATTTAAAAATCTGTAAATCTGCTGAACAGCTAAAAAGAAATACCTTCCAAATAATATACGATTGGTCAAACTCAGGATAAAACGGTAGAACAAGACATCGGTAACAAGAAATCGCCTAGCCTATTAATATTATAGATATTTTTTTTTTTTTTTTTTTGGAAGAGTACTTGAGATTACTCAATAAGACCTATTGAAAGAAAATATATTTATTGGAGCGGTTTTAGAGTAACGACCATTTATTTATTTATTTTTTTTTTTATTAGTTTTATTATGTTCATTTTTACTCCCTTTCTTTTAACTCGTAATGTCTGTCTGTCTGCCATAAAACTTTTTATCATGATCCAATCCTGCTGAAACTTTGCAGGCAGACTCCTGGCGACGATAAAAATTATCTAACAAATTTTCGTTTAAAAAATTTAATTATAGTATAATGTAGGATTTTTCGACATTTTAACGAATTTGAGTTTTTTGACATAGATATTTTTCTGACATGTTTAATTTTCAGTCAATTAATTATTTAATTACATGATGGTAAACTAATTTTACAAAGGAAGGGAATATAATAAAATTTTGGTTTCTATTGTTTTTTTTTTTCGAATTCATTTTAAATTTAAATTAATAATAAATAAAAATAATAAATAAATTGATCCTTTAATTAAAAGCAAAATCAAAGATTGCATATTCATTTAGTATTAATTGCAATAAGTCTGAAAAATTACGTTAAATTTAACACCTTCTTTATTATTTGTGTGGGAGATGCCACGCCCACTGATAAGATCTCTCCCACTTTTAGGTGGTTTACTAACATTAATAAGTTCAGGAGTCACACAAAGTTTGTACATGCATGTACTTATCATGTACTTGAATTAGTTCTAAAACCAATTCCAGAATCTGTGCACTCAGATTTAAAGACAACATGGCGAATCTTGTTATGCGGAAATGGTGAAAAGAGCTGTTTGTGAACACAATTGCTACAAATTTCTTTTAATTAAATTTATAACTGTAAAAAATTATTATCTTCGGTCTTTATTAATATTAATTCCTAACTCAATCATTAAATTTATAAGTAAAAAAATTGTTAAAAAAAATTAAAAAAGGCCAAAATAGGAAAAAACAAGTAAGAGTGTTAAATTCGGCTGTGCCGAATTTTTTGATACCCTCCACCTGAGTCTTAAACTCTATATTACATCCAATGTTGAGTACGGCTACCACTTTTAAACTTTTGCCGATACTGAAACATTAAATCCGAATACCAAAATTCAAATGATTCTTGGCTAAAAATTATTATTACTCATTTTTCAATTTTCATTTTCCATCTTCATTTTCCATTTGCCATTTTTCATTTTTCAATTTTCATTTTCCATTTTCCATTTTTCATTTTTCAATTTTCAATTTCCATTTCTCATTTTTAAATTTTCATTTTCCATTTTTCATTTTTCATTTTTCAATTGTCTTTTTCATTTATCATTTTTCAATTTTCATTTTCCAATTTTCAGTTTCCATTTTCCATTTTCCATTTTTCATTTTCCATTTTTCGTTTTTCATTTTCCGTTTTTCATTTTTCAATTTTAATTTTCCATTTTCGATTTTTCATATTTCATTTTTCAATTTTCATTTTCAATTTTCATTTTCCGTTCTTAATTTTTCCAACTTCCATTTTTCAATTCTCATTTTCCATTTTGCATTTTTCAATTTTCATTTTCCATTTTCCATTTGTCAATTTTCATTTTCCATTTTTCATTTTCCTTTTTCCATTTTTAATTTTTCAATTTTCATTTTCTACTTTTCAATTTTCAATTTTCATTTTCCATTTCCCATTTTCTATTTTGCGTTTTCCATTTCCCATTTTTCATTTTTTATTTTTCAATTTTCATTTTCCATATTCCATTTTGCATTTTCCATTTTGAGGTTATCCATTTTCCATTTTTCATTTTTCATTTTTCATTTTCCATTTCCCATTTTTCATTTTTCATTTTTCAATTTTCTATTCTCCATTTTTCATTTTCTATTTTCCATTTTATATTTTGCGTTTTCCATTTTCCATTTTTCAATTTTTTTTTTCATTTTTCATTTTTCATTTTCTATTTTCCATTTTATATTTTGCGTTTTCCATTTTCCATTTTTCAATTTTTTTTTTCATTTTTCAGTTTTCATATTTCATTTTCCATTTTTATACCCTATACCACTATGTGGTTTGGGTATAATGACTTTGTGCTGCTGTTTGTAACAACCAAAAATATTTGACCTAGACCCATCTTTAATTATACCGATCGAATCAGAATCACTTTCTGAGTTGATTTAACAATGTCCGTCCGTCCGTCCGTCCGTCTGTGTGTCCATGTAAAGCTTGTAATCAAACTGCAGGTCGCAAATATGAATGTATTTTGATGAAATTTGGTACATAAGCTTTTGTCGGCCATGGGATGAACGCTGTTGAAACTGGTGAGAATCGGTCCATGTTCAGACATAGCCCCCATACAAATTACCCATATGAAATCGACATAAATTGCCATAAGATCCAAATTGTCATATAGATCTTACTCAAATTGGGTTTGTATGCATTCATTACATCCATTAATGAGTAGTCCAAAAATGATGCCTTTGACCCCATACAGAGCTGCTTCCCGATATTCACTTAAATCTATTAAAAAACAAAAATATTGCACTGATTCTTCTCAAATTTTGTTTGTACATATTTTTGCAAAATACAAGAGACTTTACCAAACATGATCAGGATCGGTCCATTTTTGGCCCAAGTCCCTATATAGATATAGCATCCGATATGAACTTTTTCATATCTGCAGCCAAAAAAATTAATAAAAATCACACTCAAATTTGGTTTTCGCTTATTTTCTATGTCCAGTTAGTTGGGCCTAAGAGATAGGGTCTCTAAACGCATGGTATAGGGTATCGTATAGTCGGTTTAGACCGACTATAATTTTCTTACTTGTTATTTTTCATTTTTCATTTTCCATTTTTCGTTTTCATTTTTTCTTTCATTTGGCGATTTTTTTATTATAACGTGATAACGATAAAAAAAATTGTGGCAATACTACTAACATGAGCTATGTTCTGTGTTCTTGGTATTGTTAATATATATGCATATTTTTTGTGGCATTTTTTATGTTGTTGTACAATTATTATGTTCAACCACTAAACTGTTACAATAAACACACTGGGTTTTATGTTTTTTTTAGAGGTATTTATATATTTTTGCTCATATCTAATCACAGTGATGCCCGATTTAGCCCATTTTCAATACCAACCTGCTGGGAACTATGGCAAATGATATTGTTGTAACCTTATCTAGTTAGATGGCCTTTTTTGTGAATGAGCGTGATTTCAACAGGCCGACGGACAGACGGACATTGCTATATCGACTGGAGCTGTGATGAGGATCAGGAATATATATACTTTACGGGGTCGGAAATTAGTTTTTCGATGCGTTACAAACGGAATGACAAACCTATACATACCCTCTGCCACTGACGAGTGGAGGGTATAACAAACAAATCGTCAAAAAATTCAATTAAGGCTTTGTGAAAAATTCCCTTAGCGATTATTTTCATTTTTTAAAAGCGGTGGTATAGTGCTATCAAAACCTCTACTCACTGTTTATGGAGTACATTTTTCAGCAATTCGTCAAATCCCTCTCAGGTGTGCAATATTAAAAACCCTAAAATTTTAGGGTGTTATTGTAACACGAGCTTTTAAGCATGATAGTGCATGTCTTTTGCTCTATTGGATAGACCTTGCAAATGTGTACGGTTTCTTTGGATCAAATGTGATCGCAAAAAAACGATAAACGACCGATTTTTGGTGCTTTTTTATCCCTAAATATGAGATACAAAAAATACGGATCCTTTTTGTGTCGACAAATCACATCCTAGTTTTTAGACCGATCTCAACATTCCAGCCAGAACACCTCCCTTATAAGTAATATTTGTTAAACATAGTAAATTTTCCTAATCTGATTTGCTGATTTTACTAAAATTTGAAATTTGCACTGATGATTCTCGTTTCATTCTTCAGCCAAATTGTAGCCATGAATATGTTATGTTATTCAAAAAAATTGATTAAAAAAATTGGGGAAAAATTAATTTTTTTTCAAGACTGATCTGCTGAAGCTATTTGCAGAAGAATGAAATTAGAAACTATCAACGTTTCTTGAGTTATAGCTGAAAATAAATAAGCAAACAAACATCAAGATAAGTAAAAACAAGTAAGAAAATTATAGTTGGACTAGACCGACTATCCCATAACCTATACCATGCGTTTATAGAAATGGTTTTAGGTCCATCCATCTAATGTGGTATAGAAAATAAGCATAAACCACATCTGTGTGGGATTCTGAAAAAGTTCATATCGGATCCTATATTTATATGGAGACTAGGTTGAAAAATGGACCGATCCTGACAATATTTGGTAAAGCCATTTATTATTTTCAAAAACATATAGAAACCAAATATGGTAAAAATCTGTACAACATTTTTATTTTTTGACAGCTTTAAGTGAAGATCGAGAAATATGGGCTATGACTAAGAATGGCCTTATATGGTTTATTTTTGGACTACTGATTAATGGATACAGTAAAGATAAACAAAATCAATTTTATCGAAATCAATATGATAATTTGGAGCTTGTGGCAATTTAAGTCAATCTCATAGCGGTCATTTGTATGGGGAATAGTCTGAACATGCACCGAATTTTACCTATTTCAATAGCATTCGTTATAGTGACGATATAAGCTAATATACCAAATTTTATAAAAATATATTCCTATTTGCGACCTGTAGTTTGATTACAAAGTTCACATGGACACACAGACGGACAGACGAGTCGATCGGTATGATAAAAATGGGTCTAGGATGGGTTTGTTGGTTACAAACAACAGCACAACGTTATTGTACACTAAGCAGATAGTGGTATAGGGTATAAATATAAAAGGTCGTAAAAAAGTTTAAAAGTTTTACTTAGCTGGCCTAGTACTTTCACCATGACTTGGAATTTTCACCCCCCAAGAATTGGTAAAGATTTTCTAGTGTGAAATATTTATTTTCGGACAAAAAAAAAATGTTTTTGTTTAAATGAAATTATGTTTTTGTAATGTACCTAAATTATATTAACATAATTTGTGATAAGAAATATTTATGTTAAATTATATCAATTAATTTCTAACTCAATCATTAAAATTAGCAGATTCCAGCGCTCGAAATTCGAGTGCTATTTCTAGGCAGCTTTATTTTTCAACTTAGCCAATTCACATACCAACATTTTTATGGTTTATTATTATTGTGAATAAAGATAACAAACTCATTAACAAATTTAATAGACACACACATAGCATATGTATAATTTTATGTATGTGTTAGTAACAACTTTAAATGCAATTCACTCAAAATAAAGGGAAAATTTTAAAATCTGTAAATCTGCAAAACGGCTAAAAAGAAATACCTTTCAAAGAATATACGTTTGGTGAAAATCGGGATAAAACGGTAGAACAAAACATCGGTCGCAAGAAATCGCGTAACCAATTAATATTGTAGAAAAAATCAGAATAAATTAATATTATTTATTAGTAAAGTAACATTGCTTTACTAAATTTTAGTAGATTTGCTAAAAGTTAGTAGAGAAAAGTTTTGCAAAAACAAAATAAATGAAATTAGCAAATTTCCTTAACTTAACAGAAATTACATAAATATAAATAACTAAAGGGGTTAATAAATAAATATAAAAAAATTTTTATGCAAAATATTGTTAGCTAAAAACTCTGTTAATTAACTAAAAGTTAATTTTTTGTAAATAGCTAAAGTTTTTACAAATTACTAGCAAATTGAAATTTGCTAGATAAAACTTTTGTGTAAATAAACATTTATATTAAATTTAATGATTAAAATTGATTTGTTTTAAAAATCTATTTGGCAATTCTGCTGAAGTCTTATATGGGTTACAATTTAAAATGCTATATACTACTATGTATTGTGTTTTGTTATTTTATTTGATTGTTTTTTTTTTTTTTTTCTAAAACTATAAACAATATATTTAAACGCCAAACTGTCTGCTGCAATTTTGGCTTAGTTACAATTATTATTATGATTATTTTTTGTTTTGTTTTCAGTCTTTTTTTTTCAGCCACCCTATTTTTGCAGTATTTTCATTTAATACCTCCGCTTTTATGACTGTGGGTTATCTTATGTTACACAATTTTATTTTTTGTTAGCAGTTAGTGATATATTTTTTGTTTGCCTGCTTACATTTTCAATTGGCCTTTTTTGCCATGACAGTATTTTTTATTTTTTTTCGTTTAAAATTATTTTTAGTTTTTACTGATTTCTTTTTTCTATATACTTTTAAAGCACACTCACTTTCATTTTAGAACCCTGAACTTATGACAATACGATTTTATTTGGCAATAGTTCAAATACCATTATAAAGTTAAGGATGTGAAGACTAATAGGTTAAAGGAAAATTTAGGAAAACATATTTTTCATAAACGTATTTGGATGAAATACGTTTTTTTTTTTAATTTTCAATATAAATATATATTTGTAATCTAATTTTTGATGAAATCTATACAAAATTAGTGGCTTGAAAAAATTATACAAATAAGGTGGTAAATGATCTCAATCTAAATAAAAAATTAAATTTATTTCATAAAATATTCTATGGCCATAATAAGGAAAGTGGTTTCTTGTTTTGAATAAATTAAACATTCACTTTTGTATAAATTAAAATATATTTTTATATCAACGTACATTCTACATTTCGATGTTTATTTTTTGATTAAACATTTTTTTTAATGTAAAATGTTAAGTGAATATTATGCGAAAATAATAATAGTTCATTAAAATTAATTAATTAACTTTACTTTTAGTTTTTTTGTTGTAGAAAAGTATTCTTTTAAGAGTGGGTAATTTTTAATAAATTTACTTTTTAAAGAAACGTAGTTTTTTAAGAAAAGTTACTTTTTAAGAGAGGGTACATTATAAAGAAAATGAGCTTTTAGAAAAGGTATTTTTTAAAGAAAGTTAATTTTTTTAGAAAACGTAGTTTTATAAGAAAATACACTTTTTAAGAAAAAGTGCTTTTTTAATAAATGGAATTTTTTAAGAAAAGCTACTTTTTTAAGAAAATATCTTTTTTAAGAAAATGTATTTTTTCAGAAAATATACTTTTTAAGACAGGGTAGATTTTAAAGAAACGGTACTTTTTTAAGAAAAGGTTCTTTTTTAAGAAAATATTCTTTCTCAAGAAAATGTACTTTTTTAAGAAAAGGTACTTTTTTCAGAAATAGAATTTTCTCAAGATAAATTTCTTTTTGAAGGAAATGTACTTTTTTAAGAGATGGTATATTTAAAAAAAAAGTACTTTTTTATTTTATTTTATTTATTCAAAAATTTAGTTATTACATAAATGTGCATACTAAAAATATTTTTTTTTATTATTATTAGCTATAGCAGCTAGGCCTTAAGCTAAGCATATAGTAGTTATAGTTATACAATTTTTATTAATATTTACAAAAAAGGTTATTATTTGGATTCAATTTTTAATGGTAGTACTTTTAAAGAAGGCCGTAATTTATAGTGAAATTAATAAAATCGAATAATTCAAATATGATTATACAATTTAATACTTTTTAAATAACTTATAATTTGTTTAATGGAGGTGGCTGAAGGTGAAGATAATAGGGTGAGCGGGTTTGTTCCTGAGAATATTTGATTTCTTTGGTTTATAAATTTGGGGCAAACACGAAGGAAGTGTTCTATACTTAGGGGGATCACAACCTGATATGATGTGACTATGAGTAAGTTTGGTATGACCTAGTCGTAATCTTACAAATATAATTATATCTTTACGATTGATAGTATTGTTGTCGGGCAACCAAGAGTAAATGTTATTTTTATAAGGGTTAACTGATTTATACCAATTATTTGTATAATTCCAGATGTTGAGATTCTTGTTGTGTATTTGTTCCTTAACAGATTTCCTTATGTCAGAAAAATTTTATATTAATGGTCATAGTTAAAGGTGATTTGTAGGCTAATTTTGCAGCATAATCAGCGTGTTCGTTCCCTGTGATTAGAGAGTGACCGGGTATCCAAACTATGACAATTTTTGGGAAAAGTTTAATCAGTGAGTTTCTAATATTGATTACATAAACATTGTTAATATTAATGTTATTAATGTTGGTGATGACGTGGACTGCAGATAGTGAATCTGTGCATATAGCAAATTTACCAGATCTCTGACAGAGTTCAATTGCTTTAAAAATTGCTATTATTTCGGCAGAAAAAATAGAGCTGAATTTAGGAAGAAGCGAGTTTGAAATTATTTTATCCTCTAGGGTGACCGCAAAGGATACTGCGCCATTTGATCTAGATCCATCTGTATAAATAAATGTTCTGTCATGGTACTTGTTGCGAATTTCATGAAATAGAATTCGATATTGGGAGGGTGGAGTCTTTTCTTTTTTATGTATTGAGAGGGACGAGTCAAAAGATTCAGCTTGTAAATGCCATGGAGGATGTGTCGAATTGTTTAATTTGGGTATTTGAACTGGAAGATCGAATTCTGAGAAAAACTAATTGCTTTATATAGAGCCGATTTAATTTTAGAAGTATTTTTTAATTAGATGTAGTTTGAGATAAACTTTTGTAACGGAGTATCCTGACAGAGTACAATTGATTTTAAGACTTTCTTTGATTCAAGTTGGCATAAAAGATTTATATCTAATGTATTGGTTTCTACCATTATGTTATTAATTGGAGTGGTTCGAGGTGCACCAAGTACACATCGAGTGGCTGTGTTTATAACTGTTTTAATTTTTTTCAAAGATATTTTGGATGCATTACCATATAGAAACAGTGCATACCTGATTTTCGATATAATCAAAGATTGTATTATATTCAAGAGGGTATTTGAGTTAGGATTAAATTTGGAATATGATAAGCATTTTATGATGTTAACTCGATTTACTAAAGCTTTGGTTAGATATTCGATGTGGGTATTCCATTTGAGAGTTTTATTTAAATATATGCCCAATATTTTTAATGCATTAGTTTCTGTGAGTTGAATGTTACCTGAAGTCATGTTACATGAGCAATTGTGTTTTCTACAGATATGCATATATTGACATTTTGTACTAGATAGTACGGCACCTGATTCATCGCACCATTTCAGAATATTATCGATTATGTTACTAATATTAGTAGTAGGGTTTTTTTCCTTAGTTGATTTTATTATTATATTGAAATCATCAGCATAAGCACAAAAGTTGACACTTTTATGTATAGAGATTATGTCGCAAAGTCTATTGTAGGCTACAAGGAAAAGAATTACGGACAATAGTGATCCTTGTGTAGGTTAAACGTTTGTGAATATTTTTTTTTCTAGGCGGACGATAAATTTTCTGTTGGTCATGAAATTTACTATATAATTTATGATTTTAGGTCAAAAATTCCATGAAATTAGTTGGCCTACAACTGTATGGATTCCTATTTTGGCATATGCTTTCGCAAAGTCAAGTGAAACTATCGTAAGGTGATTTTTTGAAGTTAGACTTCTAGCAGCCAAATGCTCAATAAACAGAAGAGTGTCCATTGAAGCTTTTCCTTTTCTGAATCCCATCTGATTGATGTTAAGGAGTTTATTGGAATTGACAAACCACCAAATTCGATTAGCAATAATTTTATCTAAAATTTTTCCAACACACGAATTGAGAGATATTGGCCTGTAAGATGTTGTTTTAGTCTGGTCACTGTTAGCTTTTAGGATGGGAAATACTACGCTGGTTTTAAATTGCTGAGGAATATGTGTCTTTTGAATGTTATTGAAAAGGTTTAAAATTCTATTTTTAATAATGTTTGGAGAGTTTTTTTTATCATATTGTATGATATTCTGTCTAGGCCAGGAGATTTACCTTTGAGTCTATGCAAAGTGGAAAGTATTTCAATGTTGTTAATGTCTTGTTCAATAAGTTTTGCCTTATTGTTGGGATTAATATTTACGAAGCGATTTTTGAAATTTTCTTTGTTTTCTTGGAATTTAGCTGGGAATTTTTGATCAGATGAATTGACAGACCAAAAATGCCCTAATTCATTTGCAACATGAACGTTAAAAGGAGAGTTATCGCTTTGTATGGCATGAATATTATACGAGGTTTTATAGCCACAAAACCTTCTGATGTTGTTCCATATTTTCTTAGGGGGCGTATTCGGATTAATTTCAGAGGTAAAATTATATAATGATTTACGTTAAAAAGCTTTTATTTCTTTCTTAAGTAGAGCATTTGCTCTTATATATCTGATCATATTTTCGTTTAATATACGTTCTAAATATATATCATAACTTTTTCTTTTCGGTTTTCAAATTTTCAACGTGTTGGTTCTACCATGGAACTGGGAGTACTTTTTTAGAAAATGTATTTTTTAAAGAAAGTTAAGTTTTTAAAAAAGAGTGTTTTAATAAGAGGCATTTTTTAAGAATAGCGACTTTTTTAAGAAAATATAAATTTTTAAGAAAAGGTACTTTTTAAGAAAATTTACTTTTTGAGACAATGTACCTTCCTAAGAAAAAATAATTTTTTAAGAAAAGGTACTTTTATAGAAAATGTATAATATATTTTAAGAAAATGTATTTTTTTTTTCAGAAAATGTACTTTTTTAAGAGAAGGTACTTAGAAAATGTACTTTTCCAGAAAAGTACTTTTAAGAAATGGTACTTTTATCAGAAAAAAAAATTTTTTAAGAAAAAAAACTTTTTTAAGAAATTTTTTTTTTAAAGAAAACTAACTTTTCTGAGAACAGGTACTTTTTTAGACCAGGTACCGTTTTAAGGAGAAGTACTTTTTTAAGAAAAGGTATTTTTTTTCAGAAAAAGCACCCTTTCAAGTAAGAATATATTTTTTATAGATGTAGTTTTTTAAGATAAGGTACTTTTATAAGAAAATGTACCTATTTAAGAAATGGTACTTTTTTAAGAAAATTTATTTATTCAAGAAATGGTACTTTTTAAGAAAATGTCCTTTTTAAGAAAATGTACGTTTTTAAGAAATTGTACTTTCCTAAGGAAAAATAATTATTAAAGAAAAATATTTATTTGAAAATGTACGATATTTTTTAAGAAAATGTATTTATTTAAAAAAATTTACTTTTTAAGCGAAAGTACTTTTTAAAGAAAATATACATTTTTAGAAAAAAAGACTTTATTCAGAAAAGGTAAATTTTTAGAAAGTATTTTTAAACAATATACTTTTGTAAGAACTGATACTTGTCAGAATAGGTACTTTTTTATGCGAGGTATTTTTTTAGGAAAATTTTATATTTTAAGAAATGTTAGTTATTTAAAAGAATGTACTTTTTAAGAAAAGGTTTTTTTTTTAAGAGAATGTACTTTTTAAGAAAATTTACTTTTTAAGAAATGGTACTTTTTTTTAGAAAAGTTTCTTCTTTTTGAGAAAAAACACTTTTTTAAGAAAAGTTACTTTAAAAAAGGTAAATTTTTAAGAAATATTACTTTTAAGAAAAGATACTTTGTTACGAAAGACCACTTTTTTAAGAAAATGTATTTTCATGAAAATGTATTGTTTTAACTAAAGGAACTTTTAAGAGAATGTACTTTTTTAAGAAAGTGTACTAATTTGAGAAAATGTAAGAAATGTAAGAAATTAAGAATATTAAATTTCGTTACAACTTTTAAACCAGCTGTTGTACAACTTTTCATTAACAAATTATTTTTGAAGCGTCAACATGAATTCTGATGTTGTCGCGCTACTTGGAATTTATTTAGTTTTAGAGGAAGAAGAAGAAAGAGAATTGCAGAAAAATAAAGAAAAAAATGTGGCCAAAGCAGTGGTTAATAAATAGAAATAAATTTTTTAACACAAAACTTTGAAAAACATTGATCAATGATCTTTTATCGAAAGTAAAAGTTTATATTGAAAAGACAGACACTATTATGAGAAAGGCCATTAGTACGGAAAATTGTTTGGTAATCACATTGCGGTTTTTGGCAACAGGCAATTCCTTTTTATATTTTATATTTTTATTTTTATATTTGTCAATTTGCAGTTCCACAATTCAGGCATATTTTTGTATTGCTCGACAAAATCGCGCATTAACAATTCCTCCTCGCAATCACTCATTTTAATTTCTTTTGCTTCGCTTTGCTTCACCAAATCAAGAAATAAAAGAACAAAACAATGAAGTTGCCAATAACCCATTTTTATTTATTTCTTTCGCTCAAAGCGAAAGAAATTATCGAAATTATCAAAATTTTTTGATATTTCCATCCAACTTCATCCAACTATCAACAAAGTTGTACAACTAGCCCTCAAACGCACCAACTTGTGACAAGTTGTACCAACTGTTGGTACGTGTGAGGGCAGCATAATGACTGAGACGATTTAGTGATGTCCGTCCGTTTGTCCGTCCGTCCGTCCTTCTGTGTGTGTATGTAAACCTTGTTATCAAACTACAGGTCGCATATGTTTTGATGAAAGTTAGTATATAAGCTTCCATCGGTCATAGGATGAAAGTGGTGAAAATCAAGTTCAGACCTAGTCCCCATACAAATGACCCCTATGAAATCGACTTAAATTGCCATAATATTCAAACTATCATATAGCTCTCGGTCATGTTTATTATATCCAAAAATAAACCCTATAGGACAATTCATAGTCATAGCAACCATATGAAATTAATTCACAATCTACACTTAAATCTATCAAAAAAGAAAAAAATATTGCACAGATTTTTCTCAAATTTGTTTTGTACGTGTTTTTGTAGAAAATAAATGACTTTACCCAATATGGTTAGGATTGATCTATTTTTCGACTTAGTCTCCATATAAATATAGCATCCGATATGAACTTTTTCATATCCGAAGACAAAAAAATTAATAAAATGACACTCAAAGAAATAGGGTCTCTAAACGTATGGTATAGGGTACCGTATAGTCGGCCTAGACCGACGATAATTTTCTTACTTGTTTCAGAAAAGGTTTTTTAAGACATGTTTTTTTTTAAGAAAATTCAATTTTTTAAAGAAATGGTACTAAAAAAATTTATTTTTAAAGGAGAGGCATTTTTGTAAAGAATCTATGATATTTTTCAAGATAACATATTTTTTAAGAGAGACTGCACCACTGTGCAGAATCCATTTGTAACTCATCGAAATAATTTCCGGAAACCCCATATACAATATATTTTATTAATCCTTATAAAAGGCGCAGTCATCTACCGATGTCTTTCTTTTTGTCTGTTGAAAACATTCTCCTGTTCGCAATAGGTCTAATGGGTCCCTATTTAGGCTTTAAATTTTCGTCATAATCTGAGGCAGCCTCTATACCAAATAGGTGAGGAACGACGTACGAAAATGTAAAAATACTCCGATAAAATTTCATATAAAACAAGTGGGAAAATTATAGTCGGTCTAGACCGACTATACGATACCCTATACCTTGCGTTTAGAGACCCTATCTCTCAGGCCCAACTAACTGGATATAGAAAATAAGCATAAACAAAATTTGAGTGGGATTTTTATTAATTTTTTTGGCTGCAGATATGAAAAAGTTGATATCGGATGCTATATCTATATGGGGACTAGGCCCAAAATTGGACCGATCCAGACCATGTTTGTTAAAGTTTCTTCTATTTTGCAAAAATATATACAAACAAAATTTGAGAAGAATCAGTGCAATATTTTCGTTTTTTGATAGAATTAAGTGAAGATCGGGAAGCAGCTCTATATGGGGCGTATGACTAAGAGTTGTCCCATAGGGATCATTTTTGGACTACTGATTAATGGATGTAATAAACACAATCAAACCCAATTTGACTAAGATTTATATGATAATTTGGATCTTATGGCAATTTGTCGATTTCATAGGGGTCATTTGTATAAGGGCTAGGTCTGAACATGGACTAATTCTCACCAATTTCAATATCGTTCATCCTTTGGTCGATAAAAGCTTATATACCAAATTTCATCAAAATATATTCATATTTACGACCTGCAGTTTGACGACAAGCTTTACATGGACACACAGACGGACGGACGGATGTACATCGTTAAATCGAATCAGATAGTGATTCTGATAGTGATTCTGATTCGATCGGTGTAATAAAAGATGGGTCTAGGTCAAATATTTTTCGTAGTTACAAACAGCAGCACAAAGTCATTATACCCAAACCACATAGTGGTATCTATATATATAAAATGGAATGTGTGTTTGTTTATTTGTTTATTTGTTTGTTTGTTTGTACCTTATAGGAGACCAAACCTCTGGACCGCTCTTCCTGAAATTTTCACAGCATTTAACTGGGACTCTGGCATGATTAATAGGATACTTTTTTTCGACCCCGCGCACTTTTACGTCCACTTTTTTAAAATTATGTAATTGCTCCCATATAGTTTTTAACAGATTTACTTCAAATTGTACACACATTATATTCCAGCGAGGTAGAAATAAACATTTCTTATGCCACGCCCACTTTCATGATCCTTTTCATGCCAAATTTTGTTTGAAAGTTTTAAACTTTTTGTTCTCTGTACAAATTTGTTCCTTCCAACGAATTTTTTTTTTATTTGGTAGTATATTGCTCTTAATACTGTTAACATCGCCATATAACTATGAACCATGCCCACTTCACCGCCCCCCTTTTTTAATTCAGATACTTATTTATACCACTAACAATGTTTGCTATACAAAATACTTTTTTTGTAATATGTATTTACCTAAAGTTTTATACACTTTTTATCTAAAGTTTTACCTTAAATTATAATTAATCTGCTTTCAATCTATATACATATATAAAAATGAATGTGTGTTTGTTTGTGCTTTATAGGAGACCAAACCCCTGAACCGATCTTCCTGAAATTTTTACAGCATGCTACTGTGGCTCTGGAAGGAATAATAGGCTATATAAATTTTTGATTGGACAAACGGGCGGTGCCACGCCAATATAACCCAAAATTTGATATCGTCATATATCGGGAATTTTTTGACCTATGGCGGTAATTTTGGTATATATGGTATTGGCATGAATAGAAATACATACCAGAAGAAAAGTGGGCTCCCCTTTTTAGAAAAATAAAAAATCGTAAAATCTTCTAAACTACTGGAAGGATCGTCATGAAATTTTCGCAGAATGATATTTTTGCGAAACAATAAGTCCTTAACTATATAAAGTTGTTAGTGGGCAAAGGGGCGTGGTTCCGCCCATATAACCCAAAATTTAAAATCGTCATATTTCGGCCATTTTTTACCCTACGGCGATGATATTTGACATATATCGTATTGAAATTAATAGAAATAGTACTACAAGAAAACTGGGCGGGATCACGCCCTTTTTATAAAAATTAAAATCCATAATAACTTCTATTAAGCCCTTGACCATATAAAGCTGTTAGTGCAATAATTAATTCTAAATTAAATAAATAATATAATATTTTGTTAATGTATAAATATTTTTTTTAATTTTATTTTATAACGATGAGGGGTAGCGAAGCACACCGGGTTCAGCTAGTAGGGTATAAATAGTGAGAAATGTATATACGTAACAGAACACATTGATATAGATATGGATTAGCGCTGCATACACATTTTTGTTTGCATGTTGTACAACAACAAGCAAAAAGATTGTATAACAACCGGTTATTAGCGATGCATACACATTTTTGTTTGGTTGTTGTACAACCTTTTTTGCTTGTTACTGTACAATACGCAAACAGAAATGTGTATGCATCGCCAGTAAACGGACAAAAAAATTTTATGATATGTGTTTACATTAATGCTCATATTATTTAATAATTGCTTTCAATTAAATAAGGCACTTAAATAACTAAAATTTTTGTTAATTATCTTAAATTTATTAAACATTGTAAAAATTTAGCTATCACAGTTTGACATTAAGTTTTTTTTAATCTCTTAGTTATAATATTCTTTTTGGAACACGAATGGAGAGTATCAAGGGTAACACTCTTACTTTGAAAAATTTAGTTTTTTAAGAAAAACTAATCCTTAGAGAAAATGCACTTATTTAAGGATTTGTACTTCTTTTTAAGAATATGAAGTTTATTAAAAAAAGGTACTTTTGAAGAAGAGGTACATTTTTAGGTAAAGATGCTTTTTAAGAAAAGGTGCTTTCTTTAAAACGACACTTGTATAAAAAGGTATTTTTTTAAGAAATATATATTTAAAAAAATGACACATTCTTTGGAAAAGGTTTTATTCCTCCCTAAAAGATGTGTAAAATGTAACACGAGCCATGAAAGAGGAAAGTGCCCAACTCAAAATGTTCCATCAGTAGAGAAAGATAAGCTATTCTGTGTGCTATGCAATACATATGGACATCCTGCATCTTATAAGGGCTGTGAAAGGTATCAACAGCTCAAACAAAAAATTTATATTAAGAGAAAAACATTATCGGAGAAAAAAACCTTTAATACTAACTTATTCACTAACCCCGAGTCTTCTTATGCAAATGTAGTTAGGGGCAATAATACATTAACTGTAGATATAAATAATGTTGATAATGTAAATACTAACTATTTCTTGCAAGAAATTAAAAACTTTATGATAAATATTAGTAATCAAATGATAAATTTTCAAAAACAACTAACCCTACAAGTATCTAGAATAGATACAATTTTTTCCATGATTGAAGGATAATGGCATCAAATAACCAAACAATTTCAAAAAAACTTAAAATAATGCAAATAAACGTTAATTCGTTAATACTATTTAGTAGAAGGTACGACCTTCAATAATTTATTAGCATACATAACCCTGATATTGTACTCCTAAGCGAGACTAAACTTAACGCGAAACACAAAATTCAATTCGAAAATTTTAATTTGATAAGAAAAGATAGAAAAGGTGCAACCCAAGCTGGGGGCACCTCAATATTAATCAAAAATAACTTCAAATATTACAGTTACACAAATAGCGTAATAAATTCATTTAACACTTTGGAAACATGCATAATTAAAATTCCGTTGACTGCAAATAAAATACACTGGTCTGATATATAAATTATTTCAATACAATTTTCATTTAAATCAAATTATATTGATATACAATATGATAAGCAACAAAGATTTTATAATTTATTACCAAAATAAAACAAGCAAAAACACATTTTTGATTTCTAATGGATTACAACAGGGAACTGTAAACTCTCCCATTCTCTTCAATTTATATATAATGGATCTTTTATCCGAAATAGATAATATAATCTCATTTGCAGATGATATTATTATATATCACGCTGATGATAAAATCCAAAGTATTAATGAAAATCTCCAAAAACAATACAATAAAGTTGAAAGTTACGCAACTAATTGGAATATGAGAATTAACGCTCAAAAATGTGAAACAATACTCTTCAGACCACCAGTTAATAAATGCAACCATAACATTAGAAAAACTGGAAAGAATTTTGAATCAAGTCAAACACGTTCAGTTGTAACATTCCTAATAGAGAAATAGTTAAATACTTAGGTGTCTATTTAGACAAGTTTTTGTATTTTAATCAACACGTTAAGGAAATAATTAAAAAAGCAAGAAATGCCTTCTTTATATATAGATCACAGTTTTATTCTAAATATGTGAGTTCTAAAATTAAAATATTAATGTATCAGTCCTTAATAAGACCCATAATAACATATGGCTGTCCAATATGGTTTAACATATCACCATCAATCATGGAAAAAATTAGACTTTTTGAAAGGAAATGTTTAAGAACATGTACATCGCTTTATAGATCTCCAGAAAGCAATTATATTAAATATGTATCTAATAAAAAATTGTACAACCAGGCTAATATTATAAGAATTGATAGTTTTATAATTACCCTTATAGAAATAATATAATAAGATGTACACAACGTATTGATAATAATCGTATAATGGCTCCTTATTACACACATGAAGGATATATTATTAGCAGTTTACAGAAGGGATTTGTTCCTCCTGAAGCCTTTATTTTCCTTGCCAAAAAACATTTAATACAAAATGAACATGGCATACCCATCTTTTACCATAATTATAGACGGGCAAATATAAAAGCAGTGGACTACAACTTAACAAATTTGAATATTAAATATGATACAAATATATCAAGAAGAGATTTAAATTCCTTAAAAGAATCAAAAACCAAAAAGTTTTGTGGTTATCAGAATAAAAAAATAAATTTTCCGTTTTTAACTCTTGACCCATTTTAACCCTTCTTACAAAAGTAATGTTTTTTTAAACTTTTCATTGCAATATAAAAATTTAATTTAATGATATATGCTTCATATGTAATAAGAAATACCAATATTTATTTGTTAAAATCATTTATTACCATATTTATAATACTAGAGTACTCTATCAAGGGTCATTGTATACACCAAAAAAATATATTTTGTTAACTATTGTTTATTATAGTGTATTATATTTCATTAGTAATCAATAAACGAAAAAAAAAGGTTTTATTCTAAAGAAAATTTACTTTAAAAAAAAAAGCCCATATCTTTTTAAATTAAAAACCCTTTCACTTTATTTTAAATTTCTTAAATATTTCCTTAAACTTCGTTTTAAGTTTATCTAACAAAAATATCACAACCCCTTAGTTGTATAGTTTCTCAGTTCCTTTCTCTTTGAAATTTTAATTTTTTTTTATTAGCCTTATTTAATGTTTTTGTTAAACATGACTGACTCCCTTGCTTACCATAACAAATCCCTCTGGTTTGTTATACGTCGTATTTACTATTGCAACCTAACATCGTTTATAAACTGCCATCATTTGTAACTTCCACAACATGATAAATTATCCTTACGATATCCTATTAGGATTAACACTTACAAGCATGTTAACCTTTCACACTAAACCCCCAACGAACTTATGGATAGCGGCGCTGAATAGTTAAAAAAGAGGGAAAAAGCTAAAAGACAAATAATGCTGATACTGCTATTTACTATATACACACGCAGAAGACATACACACACTCTCATTTAAAGGAAATATTTCGTTAAGTAAAAGCAACAGTTCGATAGATAATTCGTTATTCTTTATTATTGGTACTTCTAATATTTATCTACTTTTTACAAACAACAGCCAACACCCATTTAATATATTAAACATACAGTAGATTGCTAAGAGCGATTTCAAATATACTAGGGAAGATTTTTTACATATATTTTTTTTTTTAACTCTAAGCTAAGTCCAAAAGAAACGTATGTAAGTATGTATAATATGGGCTGGGGTATTTAAAAAGTGTTGAAAAATCAACAGTTTCTTCGTCTGAAAACTATTGTTTGACTTCAATATGCAGCAACAGTTTGATGATTATGACAGTTTGGTTTCTTTTTTTTTCACTTATCCCTGCTCCTTTATTTGTATTAAGCTTTGACCTATAATTATTTTATATTGCAACCATAACATTTATCCACCCTGTTACGTGTTTGTGGGTTATTAAAATAGGCATTTTTGGTTTTTTACTGGACATCCATAACATGATGTTATGGAAATTAGTATTTAAAGTTTCCTGTTCTTTTCATACAGAAGGGAACTTAGCAAAATAATTAAGATTAAAATTTCTTTTTTTAGTTTTATATAAATGCACATATTAAATATAATATATTTAATATATATGGGGCTTTTCATGTCAAGTGACCAAACTATTGAAACCAATGTCTTCCGATCGGGATGAAATTTGCACCAAGGTTAGTCATATTGGATAGTAGTTTAGACAGTTTAGACACAATTTCCAACAAGATCGGTCAAGAACTCTCTGAGTAAGAGGGGGTCAAAATTAGACATTTTTTTTAATTTATTAACCAAAACTCAGGGGATGCCCCCTACAGATGCAGTGCATTGCGTTGATCTCAGGAAAATAGGTTATGGGAAGGAGGAAAGAGGGAGTAGTGTTTGTGGATATTTGATTTAAATTTTATTAGATTATAACTGTCAGGAAAGACCTCTGCGGGGAGTTTATTCCACATAGGGCTAGTTCGACTGAACTCTCTCTCTCTGTAATGCGTTGTGCGGTCAACTGGACAATAAACTACAAACGGATGTGATCTATTAAAGAAGCGGGTAGAGCGAACCGAAACTCGGGCACTTGGAATAAGTTTGCCAATCTCAGAAGAACATTTCCCATGGTAATATCTATAGAACAGTGCTACACAACCCACATTCCGACGGTGTTCCAATGAATCAATAGAGTTGGATACCCTACTGTCATCGATGAGCGCCAACACCCTCCTTTGCACACGGTCCAGTAGCTCCAAAATAGACTTTGAAGCTCCTGCCCATATACGGGAGTTGTATTCCATTTTTGGTCGGATGTAAGTGGTATAGATTTTAAGGAGATCAGAGAGAGTGAAGTAATTTTTGCACCGTTTTAGAAAACCAAGACACTTGAATGCTTCTTTCGACACTTGAAAAACATTATCGTTCCAACGAACATCACATTGAATTCTCATGCCACCCATATATACAGATGACATTGTTGAATCCATGGCCCTATGGGTCAACAGACAACATTGAGTCTTCAGCGCATTAAAATCAACCCTATTCGCTTTACACCACTCGGAGATTGTTAACAGGTCTTGAATGAGTGTGTCATTCATTGTCCGCCTTTTGCCCCCCAACCTCCAAGAGGCTTGGCCTACAATTAAAGGAAAATGAATGACAAATGCTGCCATCATCTGCGAAAGAGTATATAGAGTTAAAAGTTTGACCAAGAAGGTCGTTCAGAAAGATAAGGAAAAGAGAAGGAAAAAGAACGGAACCTTTGGGTACCCCTGAATTAAGCTGAAACTCATTGGATGAGACCCCATCAATAACAACACGTATTGTTCAATCTCTGAGAAAACTCGATATAAATCGAGAGAAGTCATTACCGATCGTGCCACACACGATCGAATGCCTTGGAAATATCTAGAGCAACCACTTTACTTTCGCCAAAATTGCGAATGGATCGACTCCAGCGCTCAGAAAGTGGAGCTAACAGGTCTCCCGTGGAACGATTTCTACGGAAGCCATACTGACGATCATTAAGAAGTGAGTTGGCCTCTAGGTAGTTCACAAGATGAAAATTGATCATGCTCTCCATCGCCTTTGAGAGTGCAGAGCAGATTGCAATGGGACGGTAATTTTCCCTTTTTAGGGATTGGTTGGACATTAGCAACCTTCCAGCAAGAGGGAAAGACTCCCGCACGGTACGAAAGGCTGAAAAGGTTGGCCAATGGACTGGCTAGCGTCGAAAAGCACTATTTCAGCACCAGTGCTGGTATACCATCTGGTCCCGGACTCTTATTAATGTTGAGATCCGAAAGAACCTTTTTAACTGCACAAGATACTCTTTCGAGTTCGGGCAGTGGTTGATCGCTATCCGGCAAAAATTAATTTTTTGCAAAAAGTTCAGCTAAAAGGTTAGCCTTATCAACCGGGTCAGTGAATATTTGGCCATTCATTATAAGAGTTGGGATTGCTGCCCCGAGGAGCAGAAAGAACTTTAGCACGAAGACGCTGATCGTGAAGAAACTTTTCGCGCCTTAGTACTTTGGCACATTCGTTTCTCGCCTGTTTGCGTAGCAGTTCAGTGCCGTAATTTTTTTTTTTCATGCCATAGTCTGAATGTTTCCTCTCTGGATCTGACTGCATCTCTGCAAGTCTGGTTAAACCAAGATTTTTGATTAGGTTTAGCCGAAATGTACTTTGATGGAATGAATAATCTCATACCAAGCTCTATTATTTTTTCCACCATTATCGCTGCAGCGTCAATATTATTGTCCAGGAAACAAATTTTCCAGTTGAAATGCTTGAAGAAATCGTTGAGCTCGGCCCAACGAGCCTTTTCGTAAATAAAAACTGTGCGTTTCGTAGCTGGTGTTGAAACACTATGAAGTACAGAGTACGAAAAAGATGCGGAAATAGTGCAGTGATCCGAATTACCGAGAGGTGCAAGAATTTTCACTTCATACTTGTCAGGGTGTGAGGTTAGAAAAAGGTCGAGAATATTTTCTCTTTGCCCTTCAATGCATGGAATGTGCGTTGGTTCATTTTGGCCAAACAGGTGGTTTTTTTCTCATCCATGTACGTTTTCACCTATTGTTCTTAGCAAAATTTGTCCCAGTTTAGATAGCTGTTATATTTCGGAAAAAAAATTTAAAAAAAAATAAAAAAATTTTTTTGACTTTTTTTTGCAAAATCAGAAGTTTTTTGACTTTTTTTTAACGCACTTTTTTGGCTCAAAAGAAAGTTCAGATTTTTCCTTTAAAAGCTTTTTGGTCGCTTAGTGGGATGCGAGTGGGATCAAAAAAAAAATGTTTTGTAACTCAGGACAACGGTTTTTCAATTTTTAGCATATGCACTAATTTGAATTTTTTTCCTTAAAAATAAAACATATATTGAGAAGCTAGACAAATTAGCCTTTCCGATGGTATGTAACATACCTAGCTTAAATTTCATACCTTCGATATTGTAATACCCGCAATATGTTAACTTCAGGAAAAAAACACTTTTTTTCTATAGAAATGTTGAAAAATTATTTTTTTTTATTTATTTGTAATAATAATTAAATTAATACATAATAATAATAAAAATAAAAAAAAAAATAATTTAATAAAATCTAATCTTTATCACATTAGATCCATTTATAGCATCACTATTCTTTTTATTAATTTATTGTAGCTGATGATGTATTTAAGTTTTGTAAATTTTTAAATACCCAGTTTCATCCGGCTTATTTATCGTATCGTATTATTTATTGTATAAAAAGTGGGCGTAAAAGTAGGAGTAGCGGATAAGAAGTATATGGCGACCTTTCCTGCGGTACAGAGAGCGTGTGCACTAAATTTCAGAGAAATCCATTGAAAAATAAAAATTTATATAGCCGTCAAACAAACAAACAAACAAACAAATAAACATACAAAGAAACAGAAAATGAATTTTATATATATAGATTTCAATGATTGCTGATTTATAATATTTTTTGTTTTTTCATTCCTGCCCTGGAGCATATATATATATGTAGCTGCCCATGAAAAAACATGGATTTTTCAAAAATAAATGCGGCACCATTTAACGATTGGCCTTGAATTTGGAATATAATAATTGGCAAAGTTTTATTTTAGCGATTTTTGATTTTGGCGATTTTTGAGTTTAGCGATTTTTGATTTTAACGTTTTTTTATTCCAAAAATGTTTGTTTTTGGTTATTTTTGTCTTTTGCGATTTAAAGTTTTGGCGATTTTTGAATTTTCCAAATTAAATCCGGCACCACTCAACGATTGGCCTTGAATTTGGAATATAATTTGGCAAAGTTTTATTTTAGTGATTTTTGATTTCGGCGATTTTTAAGCTTAGCGATTTTTGATTTTAACGTTTTTTTATTTCAAAAATGTTTGTTTTTGGATATTTTTGTCTTTTGGTGATTTTTGAATTTGACCATTCCGTCCATATTTTCCACTACTACTCACATCTATAATATTAATAAGCTAGGCGATTTCTTGTGACTGATGTTTTGTTCTACCGTTTTATCCCGATTTTGACCAAACGTATATTATTTGAAAGGTATTTGTTTTTGGCCTTTTTGAAGATTTACAGATTTCCAAATTTTTTCCTTTATTTTGAGTAAATTGCATTTCAATTTGCTACTAACACATACATAAAATTATACAATGCTATGTGTGTGTTTATTAAATTTGTTAATGTGTTTGTAATAAAAATGAATTTGTTTTTTGTGTTGATTTTTGAATTGGCTGTAATTGATTGTCATACTTTTAGGGTCTTTATTTAACGAATTTTGAGGGCTGGAATCTGCTAGTTGGTAATTAATGTACCTGTCAAAAGTTTCCAGACTTCATCATATTTTTTAATTTGAGGTATTGGCAATTTATAAATCCATATGGAATATGGATATTGGACTTTAAAAGCCATTTTAATTAATATCTATTTCGATGTATCTGCATTTTTCAAATATTATACGATCAAACGGTTTTTCCACTTTGTTCAAGCTCTCTTTCATAATATATGAAAAGCAGGATTGACAGGTATGGCGATTTTTTATCAAACGTTGCTATTTTGTAATCAATTAGTTCTTCAGCAAGTTAAGGTGCTTCTTTAGATTCCCGAACTACAATTAATTCAATGAAAATATTACTTCACATAAAGTAGGTCTCCAGAAACATAGTAAACAAAGTACCCCTTTATAACATATACCACTATGTGATCAGGGTATAATGACTTTGTCATGTTTGTAGCTAACTACCAATAATTATTTCCCCTAGGCCAGAGGTCGGAAACCTGCGGCTCGCGAGCCACATGCGGCTCTTTGGATATGAAGCTGCGGCTCTTTAGTTCCATACGCAAATATTTTTTATTTTATCAAAAAAAAAAAAAAAACATTTAAAAATCATTCTGAATCGATTAACAATTAGAAATCAAATGTGGAGAGACACTTCACTAAAAAACATACTCAGTTTGCTAGTAAATATTAAGCCGGCGAAGAACGAAAAAAAGCTGTCGCCGAGCTCCAAAAACACAAACAGCAAACTGGACACAGCCTACAAATAATGTTAATCTGACAAGTTTTGCGGTATCACTATAAATTGCAAAAAAGGCAAACCATTCACAGATGGCGAGTATGTCAAAGATTGCTTCATACGTGCATCTGAAGAACTGTTTCGTGATTTCAAAAACAAACCGGATTGAATTGGCAACCCTATAGTGATAAACACGGATCTTTTGTATCGCTCTTTGTTATAATTAATTATTAAATAAAAGTATAACTTACAACGACTTGTTTCACACCATTTTGTTTCCTATCAACCAGCGGGAGTGTGTAGTGTATTGAAGTTTGCACAGTATCATTAATGGTGTTTTATTTACTTTTTATAATAATAAAGTAAGTCGCTTTCCATTAAATTTATTTATATTTATTGGAATTTTGGTTCGCAAACCACTCAATTGTTTGGAAAACCACAAAATATTATATATACCATTAAACATAAAAAGAATACCAGCTGCTTTTATATTCACCACACCCGGTGCTGCCAGATTTTCGCATTTTGTTAATACCCAAAACGTATTTTTAAAAGGCCCAGAATAATATTTTATCGACACGGTATTTAGTGACTAAATTGTTCTTATATTTGGCATAAAATGAATCCTAATTCCCAACTTATGCTATTAATGGAAGAACGTTTTTCCAGAATGTCATTTGACATATCTAAAACATTGCATTTAAAATAAAGGAGTCTGAGGAGCGTATATTAACTAAAATTGTCAACATTGAGGAAAAAATATATTCTGTTTCCGACAGCAAGGGCAGCAAGCTAGAACAAATTATTCCGCAAATTGTTGACCTTAAAAATGAAATTGATACCTTAAAGCGATCTTTGGACAAGCAAAAAAATACTAAAGTCGCTAATGAGATACAAATTCACGGCATTCCATACTATGAAAATGAAAACTTACAGACTACATTTATGAATATTTGTGAGACCATTAATGCAACTGTTCCAAATATAAGTAAATTAACTCGTCTTCAAAATTCTCGAAACAATAGTAAAAATGATAACGTTATTGATCCTACTATTGCCATAAAATTGTCATCAGCTCTGGAGAAAAATTATATTTTGAAGCAAGCTGCTGTTTTTCGTCGTAACTCTGAAGACCTTCTGCGCCTTTGTCATGCTGGTTTTGATTCTAGTGAACCATTCTATATAAATGAAGCTCTAACCAGATTTAACCACAATCTTCTTAAGGAAGCAATTAAGTTAAAACGGAATAAACTACTCATCAGTTTACACTCGCCGTGGCCGTATTTATGCCAAACGCTCTAAGTCCGATAGCGCATTTTGTGTGGAGAATGTGCATTTTCTGGAAAATATCGAAACATCGAAAAACACACGTGACAACTTTCCAGTTTCTGTAGTAGAAGGGTTTCGCCAGTAATATTTTAAAATTTAAAACTGTCGTAATTATTTCCATAACCTATTTTTATTTTTGTATTTTTTTTATATCTCTCCTTTTTATTATGCCTTTTTATTTTACATTTTTTGAGTATTTCTTATTTGATGTTGATATTTGCTTAATACTTTATTATGACTTCTTCTAATATTCGGTCTAGTTCCAAATACAACACTCATTCTATGATTCGTATAATTGGTAAACAAAAGGAAGGTTTAAAAATTTGTCACTTAAATGCTTAAAGTCTTTTTTTGTAAATTTGATGAATTTAGATACATTTGTGAAAACTCAGGAATTGATGTAATTTGTATATCTGAAACATGGTTCAATCCGAATAAGATAAAAAACTTTCAGGTCAAAATAGACGGCTATGATTTATTTCGAGCTGATAGGAATACTGGTAAACGTGCTGGAGGCGTTGCAATGTATGTCAAGAAACAATTACGTTCTCGATTTGTTTGTTAATATATCGATGAAGAATATGATTTTGTATTTATTGAACTTCCTTGTGACGTAAGCAAATGTATCATAGGTATTTTATATAGGCCTAATGATTCACTAGATATTTCTTCGGTTGTTAATATGTTAGATGAAAATTGTTTATCTTATAGTGATATTATTCTTTCTGGAGACCTAAATGGAAATTTGCTCATTGATTCTGATCTAATTTCACTTTTCCAACCGATTGGGCTTATAGCTGTAAACACTACTATCCCCACTCACTTCACTTCAATGAGTAGTACCCTCATTGACGTGTTCTTTGTCTCAGATATTAGAAAAGTTCTTTTGCATGACCAGTTTTCTTCTCCTAATTTCTCAAAACATGACGTCATTTATATGACCTTTAACCATCCTTATTTTAAACATGAAAAACCACAGCATATTACTTTCCGGGATTACAAGAATATTAACAATGATGCTCTTTTAAATGAAATTAATATAATCAATTGGACCAGTATCTACAGTAATCCTGATTTAAACCAACAGATATCCTTTTTTTATGAAGCTACCACATACCTATACGACAAATACGTACCGGTTAGAAAGAAAACTGTTAAATCTTCTACTAAGCCTTGGTTTAATCAAAATATTTGTGATTTAATAGTTAAAAGAAATTCTGCTTACGATAAGTGGAAAAGATATAAAACTACACAGTCAAATGAAATTTTTAAATCACTACGTAGATCTGTTACTAGGGAAGTAAAGTTAGCTAAGCAACGCTATTATAGTCGTGTATTTTCAGAGGCTATGGATACTAAAAATATGTGGAAAGAGATAAAGAAAATTGGTTATAAAGATGAAAGTGAATCGGTAAATCTTTCCACTTTTGAATTAAATGAATTGAATAGACAATTTACTTCAAATGACTCAACTCCTCTTCGTTCTGACTCTTATGCAAATCTACCAGATTGCAATCTGGATTCTTTATTTAGTTTTTCCTGCGTTAACCAGGAGGATGTTCTGGATGCTTTTCTTTCCATAAAGTCAAAATCTATTGGTCTAGACGGTATGAATCCAATATTTATTAAAGCTATTTTACCACAGGTTTTACCCTATATCACTCATATTTTTAACACTATTTTTACAAAATCTATTTTCCCTGATTTGTGGAAATGGGCAAAAGTAATTCCCTTGCCGAAATCTAATAAAGAGTACAGGCCAATTTCCGTACTTCCTTTTCTTTCGAAAGTTTTCGAAAAAATTATGAGCAAACAAATGAATGAACATATATCCAATAATAATAATCTTTTATCATCTAAGCAATCTGGTTTTCGCAGGAAAAGAGGGTGTATCACTACTTTAATTGATGTATCGGAAGATCTTCGTTATATCGTTGACAGTGGTAATATTGCTTTTTTGACTTTATTGGACCACTCCAAAGCTTTTGACTCAGTTGACCATGATATTCTTGTTAAAAAGCTTAAACATATTTTTGGTTATTCTGAAACCTCCTCTAAATTGATTAGCTCTTACCTTCGGAATAGAGAGCAAGTAGTTGTCTCTAAAGACAAGTCGTCTACCTCTGCGTCTTTAAGTAGGGGTGTTCCGCAGGGGTCTATACTTGGCCCTCTTTTGTTTTCTATTTACATAAATGATCTACCACGCGTAATTAATTCATGCCAAATGCACATGTACGCTGATGACGTTCAGTTATACACATCATGTAACGTACGAGATGTGGAAAATTGTGTACAAATCCTGAATACTGAACTGAACCACGTGCCTTCTTATTTTTAAAAAGATATATGATACCACTTGTCTTCCGAAAGTTAGTATTAATGGAGTGGATATCGCCTACGTTGAGAATGCTAAAAACCTTGGAATGATTTTTAATAATACCCTAACGTGGAATGATCAAATTAACAAAGCTTGTGGAAAAGTTTATAGTATTCTCCGTAGTCTTTGGTCTTCTCAGTACTTCACACCGCAGAAAATTAGATTTGTTCTTGCAAAATCGTTTATCTTACCTACGCTTTTATATGGTTGTGAATTGTTGTCAGGTTGTGATAGTGCAGACATGGGTAAACTTACACGCGTCTTTAAAAGTCTAGTTAGATATGTTTACGGTTTACGTAAATATGATAGTATCTCCGCTTTTCTAAATAAAAATTATGCCATTTCATTTGAAGACTGTCTTAAATTTAGAACTTTACTTATGGTCCATAAAATTATTTTCACTAAAGAACCCGTTTACCTCTTCGAGCGATTACTATTTACAAGATCTAACCGTAATAACTGTCTTGTACCAATATTGTACAATAGACTAATATCCGAAAGACACTTTTTTGTAAATGGCATACGTCTTTGGAACTCGTTACATACTTTAAATAATCAACTTCACAAAATATCAAATATAACATCATTTAAGAAAGAACTATTTAAACTTTTTCTCAATTGATTTTTAATACTTCATTTTAATTTCTTTAGTTAATTTAATTTTAATTTCTATATAATTTTTACCTGCTGTGCAGGATATTTTTACACTTTATTTTTACCTTTTTTATTTTATTTTTTTATATATTTTATATTATATTTTATTTTATATTATTCTTCTAATTTTAATTATAAATTAAACTTACACACATTCTTCTTATTGAAAATTAATTTGTTATGACTAATGTTGTATTATAAGATTTTAAATCTTGTTACATTAGGATTTTCATTAATAAAAATTAATAATGATTAAAAATATCTTGAAAAAGATCAAATATTTGCCACTATCCGCTAAAACAGTACAAGATAGAATAGGTAAAATGTCTTCAAATGTTTGCAGGTGGAAGATATTCACGGGCTAATTTCAGAAAATAAGACCAGAATATTATTTTTCAGTATTATTAAAATATTATCAACAACTTTTATCGAAAACCTTCCACAAATATATATTATTTCGATATTTTGTTTTAAAAAAATGTAAATATCCTTAAATTTGATTTTTGACCTTAAAGGGGGACAATTTATGGTCTTTCAATTTAACCTTAATTTACAGGATTGAGAACTTATATCAAGTAGTATAATATTTTGGTAAAAGATATTTGAAATATGAAAACACCAAAAAGATGTAGCCTAACAGTTGTAGCCTAAGTATGAAAAATTACATTTTTCTTCAAATCCGCTGAAATAAAAACGCTGCCCTCGACAAATTAAGAAGTGGATACCTACAATGTTTGACACTTTTAATCACATATATTTATTTAATAAGACCTTAAAGTCCAATCGTTGATTTCGGAAAATTTCTTTAACAAAATTTTTGAAAAAGTAAAATTGGAGATTTTGAAATCGTGCTAAAAAATACGTACCGTTTTGACATTAATTTAGAACGGCATAACAATAGACGAGAAGCAAAATACTTTACATAATATCATTTTGGGATCAGGAGAATGCAAAAATGTTGTTGTTGTATAATATTTCAATGTCTTTTAAAATGTGAGCTCGATTTTCTTAATCAAGTGGTCTGCGAAGCATTTATTGCCTGGGGAACTTGATATAACTTGGCTGTTTTTCAACCGATAATAGATTTTGTTGTTTTATTAGAAAGACAATTTACTCTAGATTATGGTTTATTAATTAATTTAATTGACAAAATTAATTATTAACAAAATTTTTGTGAAAAATGATTTTTTTGATAATTTTTACATATAAATACATATTTGAACTTTGAACTCAATGCGCGTTCAGAAAGCATTGTCCGATTTGGCTCAAAATTTGTACACTAAAGTTTTAGATTCAGTGTCGCAATAATCCGACCCGCGCACCTCAAAATTCGAGCAAAACAATTTTTTTTTTACAAACCGCTGTTACCTATAGATCGACGGACATAGTTATATCGACTCGAGTTGTTATAAAAATGAAAAATATATATATTTTATGGGATCGCAATTTTTTTTTACAAATGAAATGAAAAACAGGTGGGTACAAAAACGTCATTTGAAACGCTTTATATGTACTAAAAGATTCCAGCCCTCGAAATTCGAGCGCAAATTCTATTTTATTTTTTCATTAAATAAAGACCCTAAAAGTATGCTAATCAATTAAAGCCAATTCACAAATCAACACAAAAAACAAACTCATTTTTATTACAAACACTTTAACAAATTTAATAAACACACACATAGCATTGTATAATTTTATGTATGCGTTAGTAGCAATTTTAAACGCAATTTACTCAAAATAAAGGAAAAGATTTAAAAATCTGTAAATCTGCAAAACGACTAAAGATAAATACCTTTCAAATAATATACGTTTGGTCAAAATCGGGATAAAACGGTAGAACAAAACATCAGTCACAAGAAATCGCCTAGCCTATTAATATTATAGATATGAAAAGTATAATATTTTGCTAAATTGTATCGGTAAGAATAATTTGAATTAATTCTGTAATAATTTTAGTAGGTACTAAATTTTCAACGGCCAACTGTTTATTTATTTCTTTTTTAATTGACCTTTAACATATTAAATTCTTTGTCAGATATTTCAAAATTATTATTTATAAACTATTAGCCTTTAGTTCCATCAATTAACACATACAAAGGCGTCTTTGCCATGGGCAATTAGTATAAAGTTGAAGGTCTATGTTTATTAGTTGTGGAAAACAACACAAAAAAAAAACGTTATTTACGAGAATAAAAATACAAGTATGATTATCAACATGTATAGTAGGGTGGAGCGACAACGCTATTTGTGGAATTTCTCTTCGGCTGCATGCAAATATATATAGAAATAATTTGTATGAAATTGCAGGCCGATCTGAGATTATTCCGCAGCCACTAGAACAACCGAAACCTCATATTTACCCTTTGCATCATTTTCTCATTATCATTTTTTCATTTTCGGGGAGGTAGGTTACCTTAAATGACCTTCTTGCAGGATATCCTATTACCCTGGCCATATCCAAGAGAACTTAGTCAATTCTTGGACGATCAGCCTCTTTTAGGTGTCCTAGGAAATGATTTAGTCTGTAGGACCTATATGGATGTGGACGAATGCCACATCTACTGTGTGAGTGTCCAGGATGGAAGGAACTACAACTCATTGATAATCTGGACTGCACAGTAGATCTTATACTGGACGATCAGACGGACTTTATACGAAGATCCTGGCAGTTCGGCACGCTAACATATCGGACAATAGCCATTTCTATAATTGCATTTCCTTTAAAAAAAAAAAAAAAAAAAGTAAGTTTTCTCACTTCTATCAGGTTACCAAATTGCAGCTTCTTCTGAGATGAACAGTCAATAACCTTCCTTGATTTTTTCTTTCTTAAATTCGAAAGTTTTAAAAAAATTCCATGTAACATCACTCCAGCCTAATGCATGCAAGTATGTGCGAATACAATTTCCTAATAAACAAAACTAATTTTATCTAATTGGAACAATATAACACAATAAAGCAAAATAAAGGATATTAGTGGATTTCATTCCATAGTCTATGTACGAGTAAATATCTAGAATATTACCAGCAAGAATATTAAATAAACAGCTTATCTTTAAATAATAAAAATAAATAAAAATAACAAACAACAGAAAATACTTTAATAACATGATATTAATGATTTAACGTAATACATGTAAAATACAAAATAATTAAAGAAAAATTAAACACAATATTAAACATAAAACAATACAAACGCCAAACAACTCCATAGAGAAAAGAAAGCTACGCACTTCATATGACTACAACAGAAATAACCATTATTGAGGCCCAACCAAATATTTAGATAAACAACATGACCCCATGCCAAACATATTCCAACATTGCCCCACATGTGATTTAAAAATACTCGTATATACAATTTAATGTTGTTCAACCGATAACGAAACACAATAATGACGGCAAGTTGAGTACGTTAAACTCTAGAATTTATCATGAAAACGGAAAACCACGAGTGATTAATAAATTCGCCCAAATGAATTATTACTAAAAAAAAATTACAAATGAAGCTTATGTTAAAAAAATGACCAAAATGAAAATAAAAAAATGAAGCCCATATACCAAAATTTTTGCCTAAAATAATATAAAACTAGAAGATTCCAGCCCTCGAAATTCGACTGCAAATTCTGAGAAATTTTTTTTTTTCAATAAATAAAGACCTTAAAGGTATGCAAATCAATTATAGCCAATTCACAAATCAACACAAAAAAACAAACTCATTTTTAATACAAACACATTAACAAATTTAATAAACACACACATAGCATTGTATAATTTTATGTATGTGTTAGTAGCAACTTTAAATTAAATTTACTCAAAATAAAGAAAAAAATTTAGAAAACTGTAAATCTGCAAAACGGATAAAAAGAAATACCTTTCAAATAATATACATTTGGTCAACATCGGGATAAAATGGTAACACAAAACATCGGTCACAAGAAATCGCCTAGCCTATTAATATTATTGAAAAGAATTTAAATATTTTTTATTTTTATATGAAAAATATTTCTTATTTTCAACAACTGTTTGGACAGTAATACTCATTATTGGCAAATAATAAACGTTCAACGGGACACATTTTGTGAGAATTTGTTTTATGTGGTCTTTTACAAATATGCCTACTCTTAGCTTGGAAAACATTAAACCAGCTACCGTACCTGGAAATTTTTTATTTAAAAATACTTTGTAACTTATTTCCAAATCAATCATATAACTGTTTGCACATAACATGCATTCCAACTCGTATCTTATGTTGTATACTTAAAACATACATAACAAGTAAGAAAATTATAGTCGGTCTAGACCGACTATACGATACCCTATACCATGCGTTTAGAGACCCTATCTCTGAGGCCCAACTAACTGGATATAGAAAATAAGCATAAACCAAATTTTAGTGGGATTTATTAATTTTTTTGGCTGCAGATATGAAAAAGTTTATATCGGATGCTATATCTATATGGGGACTAGGCCCCAAAATGGACCGATCCTGACCATGTTTGTCAAAGTCTCTTGTATTTTGCAAAAATATATACAAACAAAATTTTAAAAGAATCCGTGCAATATTTTTGTTTTTTAATAGATTTAAGTGAAAATCGGGAAGCAGCTCTATATGGGGCCTATGACTAAGAGTTGTCCCATAGGGATCATTTTTGGACTACTAATTAATGGATGCAATAAACATATACAAACTCAATTTGACTAAGATTTATATGATAATTTGGATCTTATGGCAATTTATGTTGATTTCATAGGGGTAATTTGTATGGGGGCTAGGTCTGAACATGGACCAATTCTCACCAATTTCAACAGCGTTCATCCCATGGCCGATAAAAGCTTATATACCAAATTTTATCAAAATATATTCATATTTGCGACCTGCAGTTTGATTACAAGCTTTACATGGTCACACAGTCGGACGGACGGACGGACATCGTTAAATCGAATCAGTTAGTGATTCTGATTCAGTTAGTGATTCTGATTCGATCGCTATAATAAAAGATGGGTCTATGTCAAATATTTTTGGTAGTTACAAACAGCAGCACAAAGTCATTATACCCAAACCACATAGTGGTATAGGGTATAAAAATGGAAAACTAAAAAGTACCTCTTCTTAAAAAATTACTGTTTTAAAAAAAAAATTTACTTACAAAAGTTCTTTTTTCTTAAGAAAGTGTTTTTTTAATTCCTATTCTTAAAACAGTATCTCCATTAAAAATTTACTTTTACTTATAAAAGTAGGTTTGTGTTAAAAGGTACTTTTTGGAAAAAGTGAGTTTTTAAAAATGAAGGTTTTTGAAAAAGTACCCTTTTAAAAAGTACTTTTTTAAAAAATATTACCTTTTTAAAAACCTATTACCTTTTGAAAAAAGTATATTTGAAACCAAATACCTTTTTACCAAAAGTACTTAAAAAATACCCTTTTAATGATGTACTTTTTAAAAAAAAGTACCTCTTTAAAGAAGTAAGTTTTTTAAAAAAGTAAGTTTTGCAAAAAAGTACCTCTTAAAGGAGTACCTTTTAAAAAGGTGTCTTTAAAAAAAGTACAGTTTTAAAGAAGCACTTTAAAAAAATCCTTTTTTCAAAAATTAACTTTTTAAAACAGGTAAATTTTCCAAAAAGTATCTCTTTTAATGGTGTATTTCTTAAAAAAATACATTTTCTTAAAAAAATACATCTTCTTATATTTTAGTACCTTTTATTAAAAATAGCGGGGCCCAGCACTATAAATTGGAGTGCAAATTTTAGAAAATTTTATTTTTTCTTAAATTTTTTTCTTTAATATATTTTTAATCTGTATAATGTATACATAAAAAATTTATGAATATTTAAAAAAAATTCATTAAATTTTGTTTTTTTAAATAAAATTCATTAAATTGCGAATTTTTAAATAAAACTAATTAAATTTTAATATAAATATTTGTTGAACACACAGATAAATGTGTTTGTTAATAAATAATTTTATAAGAGACTAAAGGTACGTTAATCAATTTTAGCCAATTCACAATTCAACAAAATCGGTTAGTAATTAAAAGTGTAGAGGAGATCACAAGAAGTCGCCTTGCCTATTAATATGTATTATAGATGGCAGCTTTTAGTAAAATATTCCGTTTGTTAAAAAGCTATTTTTTTTTAAAGTACATATTCTTAAATAAGTACCGTTTCTTAAGGAAGTACCCTTTTATAAAAAGTACCTTTTTGAAAAAAGTACCTTTCTAACAAAAGTGTCTTTTCGTAAAAAAACAACTTTTCTTAAAAAAATAACTTTGATTAAAAAAGTAAATTCTCTGACATTTTCTTAAAATAATAATGTTCCATTTTTTAATGTGAAAAAACACATTTTATAAAAAAGTATCTTTTCGCAAAAAATAATATTTTCTTCAAAAAGTAACTTTTCTTAAAAAAGTTATTTTTCTTAAATAATTAGCTTTTCTTAAGAAATTAGCTTTTCATAAAAAGCGTACATTTTCTTAAAAAAGTCCCTTCAAAAAAAAAAGTTCCTTTTCTTAAAAAATTCTTTTTTTAAAGTACTTTTTTTTAACTTTTTCCTAAGAGTGCATTTTCTTAAAAATGTTCCTACTCTTAAAAAATATTTTTTTTTAAGTTCTATTTCTTAAAAAAGTAGTTTTTCTTTAAAATTTACCTTTTCTAAGAAACGTGCCTTTTCTTTAAAAAGTGCCTTCTCTTAAAAAGATATGTTTTCTTAAAAAAGTACCTTTCGAAAGCAAGTGTTTTTTAAACGGAATACTTTTTTTTAAGAAAACTACTCTTAAAAAATTATTTTTTTTAACTGTCTTATCTTACAAAAGTACTTTTTTTAAAAAGTACTGTAGTTTAAAAATGTCTTCTTTATTTTAAAACTTTACCTTTTCTAAAAAAGTGAATTTTCTTAAAGAACAACCTTTTCTAAAAAAATTGTATTTTCTTAAAAAGTACCTTTTCTTGAGGAAGTACCTTTTCTTAAAAAAAATACTTTTTCTCAAAAAGCTATATATTCTTAAAAAGTACCTTTTGAAAAAGTATCTTGTCTTTAAAAAAAATAGGTTCACTGATAAAAACTTTTTTTTAAAGGATTTTTTCTTAACAAAGTAACTTTTTTTATAAAAAGTACCATTTCTATAGTACCTGAAGAAAGTATTTTTTGTAAAAATACATTTTGTTAAAAAAGTAAATTCTCTTTAAAGAGGCCTTTTCTTAAAAAAGAACATTTTCTTAAAAAAAGTATCCTTATCTAAAAATTAAAATTTTCTTAAAATAAAGGTTTTCTTAAAAAGAACTTTTTCTTTAAGATAGTACTTTTTTAGCTGAAAAAGTTTTTTCTTAAAACTAAATTTTCCTTAAAAAGTTAATTTTGTTAAATATTTACATTTTCTAAGAAAGTATTCAAAAAGTGCCTTAACTTAGAAAAGTGGGTTGATTTCCTGGAAAAAGTACATTTTCTTAAGAAAGCCATTTTTCTAAAGAACGTAATTTTTCTTAAAAAGTAAAGGAGAAAGTACTTTTTGTTTTAAAAAAATAAATTTTCTTGGATAAGTAAATTTTTTTGTAAGCGTACTATGTTGTGAAAAGTATTTTTTTTTTAAAGCGACTTTACAAAATAAGTACTTTTTTAAAAAATTATTTTTATAAAAAAGTACCTTTCTAAAAAAAGTGCATTTTCTTAGGAAAACAATTTTTCTGAAGAAAAAAAATCAAAAGTAAAGGAGAAAGTACTTTTTGTTTTAAAAGAATAAATTTTCTAAAATAAGTACATTTTTTTGAAAAAGTGCCTTGTTATAAAAAGTACATTTTTTTCAAAAAAGTGCTTTTTAAATAAGTACCTTTTTAATAAACTACATTTATAAAAAAATACCTTTCTAAAAAAGTACCTTTTCTTACAAAATTACCTTATATTTTCCTTACATTATATCTTCTTTAAAAGGTACCTTTTCCTTAAATAGAAATTTTGCTTGGATTCTCATTGCATTGGTTTACCAAATAAACTAGCTACTGCTTTTGGTTACTGATGACGGTGGGTGACTCTACCCGATTCAGCTAACCTGTCATGCAGAATATAGATCAATTTTATAAACAAATGTGCCAATGTTTTTTGCTTTATTTAAACTAAAAACATTTGACCTTGAGCCTGATTTAATTTCTAACTCAATCAATAAAATGATATAGATAGAAAATAAGAATTACAAAAATTTTTTTTCCTGTTCTTAAAAAAGTACCTTTTCTCAAAAAAGTACCTTATCATAAAAAGTTATTTTTTCTTAAAAAAAAGAGCTTAACCTAAAAATATACCATTTCCAGACAATTTTCTGAAAAAGGCACTTTCCTGAAAAATTTACCAACTCTTAAAAAATTACGTTTTCTGAAACATTGACGTTTTCTTAAAAAAAACATTTTCGTAAATATGTACTTTCATCAATTTTTTAAGGAGCGTCTTACTCTCTTCAACATGCATTTTTTATAATATCTATAATATTAATAGACTAGGCGATTTCTTGTGAACCGTCTTGTTCTACCGTTTTATCCCGATTTTGACCAAACGTGTATTATTTGAAAGGTATTTCTTTTTAGCCGTTTTGCAGATTTACAGGTTTTTAAATTTTTTCCATTATTTTGAGTGAAGTGCATTAAAATTGCTACTAACACATACATAAAATTATACGATGCTATGTGTGTGTTTATTAAATTTGTTAATGTGTTTGTAATAAAAATTAGTTTATTTTTTGTGTTGATTTGTGAACTGGCTTTAATTGATTAGTATACCTTTAAGGTCTTTATTTAACGAAAAAATAAAATATCCTAGAATTTGTACTCGAATTTCGAGGACTGGAATTTAGTTTAAAAAAAATCAGCCTAAAATCCTAAAGACAGTTAGAATATTTAGACTAAGCATTTTTAGTAATTTGATAGTTAATTGTAACCGGAGCTAGAAGTATAAAATATAAAATTGTTGTCGACTAAGCATTTTTGGTAGTTTTGGAACTACCCGACTTTAAGAAGATGGCAGAAGTTGTTTGGAAGTAATAACCTTATAAAAGTGAATGCAGTTGAAGGCAAATTTAAGGACAGTTCGCATTTGACTTAAACCACACAAATTGAAATACTTAAAGATTTAAGGGTTGACTCTTTAAAGTAAAAATGGATATTTTGTAAATATTTAAAATATTTTTATCTAGAAAAATTAAATATAAGGAGATTTTTTATAAGGTCGTGTAAAATGTTAAGGTGGTTTCCATAACAGTCACAGTTTTTAGAAAATGTTCATGTGATGACGTTGTTAATTATGTGTTTGACGTTGTTAAATATGTGTTTTACATGTATTTTTCAAAAAGCATCAAATAAAAGGGATTTCCACAAAAGAGCGTCAAATATTAAGGGGGTTGCCATGACATAGCAAAAAGAATAATTTTTGATTTTTCCTTTCAATTATTTAAAAAATACTCCCATTAAAAATATACATGCAAATTATTTGTTGAAATTCAATAAGGGTATGTTTTATATATTTTTCTAATATATTAAAACAAATGCCTTTAAAAAAATTAATTTCCTTTTGATCGCCTGTCGTGTAAATTTAACCCATTTAATATAAAATATTTGCTTAAATTTATTTAAACGATTTCCTCATTCTCAAATTCAACTTTTTTCTGTTGCCTACACTCCATGTAAGTCAGTTCATTAACTAACAACTAATTAACATAAATCTCTTAATTATCTAATGTATACAACATTAGTTTTGTTGTAACTTATATTTGTATTACTTTATGTGATGACTGAGTAACTTTTAATATTTTAACAACTAATTAGTAGTTAATTTCAAAGAAAACAAATATATTGTTTTTACTCTAAAAATACGTATATTAAAATAATGAGAATTTAATAAAAATAAAATTTACAATTTAAAACTAATGAAATATAAGCCACTGTTTAAAATTATTTTAAGTGAAATAAACATAAACACAATAATCTTTAATTGAAATTTAAATGAAATTTAAATATTTACATATGGCTGAAATTTAAAACCATTAAGTACATTATTGCTTTAAAGGATTTTAAAGCTTTGAAATTAATATGGCACAATTTAAATATAAAACGCAATAAAACATTTGAAAACGTGTGTGGAAAACTTTATATAGAAAATATTTTTATTCCTTAAGGGTACTCGCAGTTTGTAAGAAAATTCATCATAAATTTATCAATATTTTGGGTAATCAATTTAAGCTGGCCTAGAAACATGCAATAACATCAAAAAGGTTATTTATTTACTCTATGAAAAATATTATATGATGCGACATAAAACATAAATTAATTACACGTGCCTTCAAGTTTTTATGGATCTATGCTTTTTTCTGAAGAAAAAAGTAAAAAGTAAAGGAGAAAGTACTTTTTGTTTTAAAAGAATAAATTTTCTTTAATAAGAAAATTTTTTTGAAAAAGTGACTTGTTATAAAAAGTACCTTTTTTCAAAAAAGTGCTTTTTAAAATAAGTACCTTTTTAATAAACTACATTTATAAAAAATACTTTTCTAAAAAAGTACCTTTTCTTACAAAATTACCTTATATTTTCCTTACATTATATTTTCTTTGAAAAGTACCTTTTCTTTAAATAGAAATTTTGCTTGGATTCTGCTTTTGGTTACTGATGACGGTGGGTGACTCGACCCGATTCAGCTAACTTGTCATGCAGAATATAGATCAATTTTATAAACAAATGTGCCAATGTTTTTTGCTTTATTTAAAATAACACAAGTAAGAAAATTATAGTCGGTCTAGACCGACTATACGATACCCTATACCATGGTTTAGAGACCCCTATCTGTTGGTCCAACTAATTCGATATAGAAAATAAGCATAAACCAAATTTGAGTGCCATTGTTATTAATTTTTTTGGCTCAGATATGAAAAAGTTCATATCGGATGCTACATTTATATGGGGACTAGGTCGAAAAATGGACCCATCGTAACCATATTTGGTATATTGTTAAAAAATATATACAATCCCAATTTGAGAAAAATCTGTGCAATATTTTTGTTTTTTAATAGATTTAAGTGAAGGTCGGGAAGCAGCTCTATATGGGGCCTATGACTAAGAATTGTCCTATAGGCATTATTTTTGGACAGTTTGTAAGTAAATTCTTGAATTTACTGTCAATATTTTGGGTACACAATTTAAGCTGGCCTAGAAACATGAAATACCATCAAAAAGATTATTTATTTACTCTATGAAAAATATTATATGATGTGACATAGAACATAAATTAATTAGACGTGCCTTCAAGTTTTTATGGATCTATGCTTTTACACGACTAATTAAAATTACATATACAATCTAAGAAAATATGCTTTTTTAAGAGCAGGTGATTTTTTAGGAAAAATCACTATTTTAAGATATATAATTTTTTTAAGAAAAATCACTTTTTTAAGAAATCTCACTTTTTTAAGATAAAGTACCTTTTCTAAAAAAGAAGGATACAGAAAAGAATAACGAAATAAGTATCTGTTAAGATTTTCAACATAGAAGCCTAATGTTAAAATTTTCTGTTAAGTACTTAACATGAGCAAAAACATATCTATAATATTAATAGGCCAGGCGATGTTTTGTGACCGATGTTTTGTTCTACCGTTTTATTCCGATTTTGGCCAAACGTATATTATTTGAAAAGTATTTCTTTTTAGCCGATTACCAGATTAACAGATTTTTAAATTTTTTCCTTTATTTTGAGTAAATTGCATTTAAAGTTGCTATTAACACATACATAAAATTATACAATACTATGTGTGTGTTTACTAAATTTGTTAATGTGTGTGCAATAAAAATGAGTTTGCTTTTTTGTGTTGATTTGTGAATTGGCTATAATTGATTAGCAATCTTTTAGGGTCTTTATTTAATGAAAAAATACAATTTCCTAGAATTTGCACTCGAATTTCGAGGACTGGAATCTGTTAGTTTATTTAATTAAGCAAGTAAGGAAATACCCTATACCATACGCATAGAGACCATATCTCTTAGGTCCAACTAATTAGATATAGAAATTAAGCAGAAACCAAATTTAAGTGGCAGTGTTATTAATTGTTTCAATGGCAGTGTTATTATTATTAATGGTTTTATAGAAGAAGAAAGCGTAAAAATTAAAAAATTCATAACTACACTGTATTCTTATTTGGACCGGTTTCTGGCATTTCAGCCTTTAGCAGCGATTTACTGAACATTGCGATAATTGTTATGTTATAAATGTTATGTTATAATTGTTATGTTATAAATTGTTATGTTATAATGTTGTTTCTATATGAAATTTTTTTACTTAGGGCGGCCGTGAGGTCTGAACCTGTGTCTATCTCACATACGTTCGTACTTGCACTTTTTGGTGATATGCTTTAACACATCCACCTATAGTCAGGCCTACGAGCAGTGTGGTTAAGAATCAGTTTTCATACCATACAGCTTGTACTTCGAATTAATTTCAGAAGATACAACTCTGTCCAAACAAACAATCGTTATTTCTGAATTTTTTTAATATTTTTGCATTTATACTTCTACTTTCCACAATTCTCAGTTTCGTAATTAATTATTTGCTTTTAGATATGAAAAAGTTCCTATATATGGAGAGTATATCAAAAAATGGACCGATCCTGACCATATTTGATAAGGTCACTTATTTTTTGCAAAATCATATACAAACCAAATTTGAGAAAAATCTATAAAATTTTTTGTTTTTTGATAGATTTAAGTGAAGATGGGGAATCAGCTGCATATGGGGGCTAGGACTAAGAATTATCCTATAAAGTTTATTTTTGGACTACCGACAAATGGATGTAATAAACGTACACAAACCCAATTTTACCGAAATCTATATAATAATTTGGATATTATGGCAAATTAAGTGGATCTCTTGGGGGCCACTTGTATGGGGACTAGGTCTGAAAATGAACCGATTTTTACCATTTTCAATTTTCAATGGCGTTCATTCTGTGGCCGGCAAAAGCTTGCCACTAAATTTCATCAAAATATATTAATATTTGCGATCTGTAGTTTGATTGCAAAAATTACATGGACACACAAACGGACAGACGGACAGGCGGACGGTCGGACGAACGGACATTGCCAAATCGACTCAGAAAGTGTTTCTGAGTTGATCGGTACAATAAAAGATGGGAGTCTAGGTGAAATATCGTTCGTACTTACAAAGATCAGCACAAAGTCATTATACCCTAACCGCATAGTAGTGTAGAGTATAAAAATGAATATAACTATAAATATTTTAATAAATAAATTTAAACTATAAACATATGTCTGACAAATAATAATTTTCATTTGTCAATAGTTTTTAATTTTATATAAAATGAATCTATATTCGCATATAACAGCATGTAATATTTATGTGACCAAAGCGGTAATTTCTAGCCGACTTGCATGGGGGTCAACTATCAAATATCGAGTGAAATAATTTATCCGAACACATTAAATAAAATTTTTTAATTATTCATTCATTAATAAATTAATAAAAAAATAAATAAAGCCGCAAGGCAGTAGATTCTAATGGCATAGCTGTTCCTCAGGAAAAAAGATAGAAAGGGAAAAAAACTCTCTTGGGGCTTTTACCCGATAAGTGTCAGGACGGCTAGAAATCTTTGGCCACTTGAAAATGATACATATAAGAAAAATCATTTTTTTAAGGACCTTTTCTTACAAAAGTATATTTTCTTAAAAAACTACCCTAACTTAAAAAAGAACCCTGACTCAAAAAGAACCCTGACTTAAAAGGTACCCCTTCCTTTTCTTAAAAAAGTTCCTTTTCTTGAGAAGTTATAAAAGAGAATCTTTTCTTATATGTTAAAGTAACTTTTCTATAAAAGTGCCTTTTCTTAAATTAGGACCTTTTCTTAAAAAGTTTTTTTTTCTAAAAAAAAGGAAAATTTGCTTAACAAATTTATTTCTAAAAAATATGTTTTCTTAAAAAGTCGAGTAGAACAATGAAGATAAAATAGAATTTTATTTGATTTGAAAAAAAAAACGACCAATAAGCTCGATTAATAAAATACAAGTTCTCATTATTTAAGCCGTTATTTTCCTAACACAGTACTTTTCTTATAAAAGTACTTATTCTTGCAAAAAGTACTTTTTCTTAAAAAGTAAAATAGCTTCTTTTTGTATAAAATAAGTTGTTGTTAAAAGGAACCTTTTTCAAAAACACATTTTCAAAAAGTACCTTTTCTTAAACAAAGTACTTTTTGAAAAAAGTACCTTTTTGAAAAAAGTACCTTTTTGAAAAAAGTGCATATTTAAAAAAAGAACCTTTTTTAAACAGTACCTTATTTTAAAACATTAATTTTTTGGCACCTGTTGTTCCTTTGCGGCTTAAATTTTGACGTTTCCGTACACTGGAAAAATCCACGGCGAAAGTCACAAGGTACACGGTGGAGGACATTCAACAACAAATTTACAAATTAGAAAAGGAAAAAATCTAGAATGCAGTTGTGAGTTCCACCAGACCATGGTTGACGGAAAAGTCGCAAACGAACTGACAAATGTAACCTGAACATTGTCATGCCCGATTGCCAAAAAGACGCAAAGAATTTATGAAATTTGAATGATTCTACAAACGAGGAGAACAATTATGAATATGGAATCTTACAATTGCCCTTGCGTGCAATGGTAAAATTTTCATAAAAGGAGGAACACTTTGATGCAAATACATGAGATAAGAATAAGCAAAAGATCCGAAAGAACCGAATACAAGATGCGTTTTTCAAACAAGTTGGACTAAAAGTAAACCACCCCAGGGATGGATACGGGAACTCAAACGATGGAAACACTTCGCGAAGATTTTTTTTTTTAATTATGAGGAAGTAATCAAATCATTAAAAGATTGTGAACTAAACTACAAAGAAAATGAGAATATGCTTCGAAAACTGCATCACCTTTGCCGAAAATGTATCCACTGAAGACATTGACCCCGACAGTCCATCAAATATTGGTGCAGGGGTCCCTCAACAAATTTTATAAAAACATAGATGCTCGAACACGTTCAAAGCATCAAAGGTGAGGCAAAATGAGGACCTCTTCAACGTGTTGGCAGCATCTTCCGATCCCCTTATTTCATCTCTGCGGCATGTGAAGTCAGGAAAGGAGTTAAAATCCAATGATTTTAGTTCAGAAATGATTAGTCTGTTATATAAACCTTCGGTTATGTGATAATTATTTTGAAGCAAGCCGAAAAAATAAATTCGAAAAATCTTAATTTTTTTCAACTCTTTCTTTTAGCTCATAATCTCTGTCTGTCTGTCTGTCTCTCTCTCTCTGTCTGTTTGTCGTGGGGCAACCCCATTCCCCCTTGTTGTGACTACAGATTAATTTTGGGGTAGTCACGCACAGTCACGAAATGATCTAAATGGCATTTACCCTAATCCGATTGATCTTAAACTTGGTTCATACACGTGCTGTGAAAAAAAGATTAACTTTGATTAGTGACGCACAGTCAGGCATGGTCACGCACAGCCACGTAGAGATTTAAAAGGGATTTCCCATCATCCAATCAATCTGAAACTTGGTCGATATACTTGGTGTAAAGAAAGATTAACTTCAACATAGTCACGCACAGTCACGCACAGTCACGCATAGTCATGCACAGTCACGGAGTGATTTAAAACCCATTTCCCCTTATCCGATTGATTTGAAACTTGGTCGATAGACTTGCTGTGAAAAAAGATTAACTTTGGCATAATCACGCACAGTCACGCATAGTCACCGAGAAATTAAAAGCTCATTTCCCCTCATCCGATCGATCTGAAACTTTATCCACAGACTTGTTGTGACCAAAGATTAATTTTAAAATAATCACGCAAAGTCACGCACAGTCACGGAGAGATTCAAAACTCATATGTATATGGAAAGAAAAAGTTTTAATAAAAACTTTGTTTTTATGGGTTAGATTATTTATTATTGTTTTTCATTTTCATGATTTTTTCATACCATTAACAAATTTAAACTTTGATAACCCACAGAAGGTGTAGCATCTTGTTCAAACACTTATTTCGTAGCTTAAATAAATATCTCTCATATGTCTTTTTACTTAGTTGATTATCTCAATTGGTTCAAAAGTTGTGATTTTTGCAACGAAAAACTCAAATGGCGCCACTGTGCGCCGGTTCTCATTTGAAAGGATACTAAAGGCTCTAAATTTGCAGTGCATAAAGCTATTTAATATTTATTTCCACTTCGAACGTTATTCAAGATACTGTGAATATCCTTAAACCAAATGTGAACATCTACTATATATATTGTTGTGTTTATACGCATATGTGGAAAACAAATTTATATGACTTTTTTTTTGTTAACTTTTTGATAAAATTTATTATATTTGCTTTATGGATTTGATGAAAATTGGAAAAAGGTTTTTAAACATTAGAGGGGAAAATTTATTTGAGAGAATGGAAAATTAACACAATCTTTCTTTTCAGTGTTTAGCATGTCCAAGCTGAGGAGCCCAGGTGTTTAAATATTTTTTTTATTTTTTTTTTTTGAGAAAGTTGGGAAGCCAACAAAAACAAATTAGTCACTGAGACAATATAACTAAATGATAATAAACCTATTCTGAGGCATTCCTATTTAGACAATTGTGTTGTCAATTGTAAAGAAATTTTTTTTGATATAACCAGCGCTGCCATTTGTGAAAATTTATCTATTTTTTTAAAGTTTTTTGAAGTGCTGAAAAGGTTTTCAGATTTTTTTCCCAAAAAACGGTTTTTTCAAATCAATGAAGTTTTTATTTTATTTTTATTTATAATAAAATAAATATATAGTTCATTTTATATGGAATTATTGGAATTATTTTAATATCCATTATATATTTATTTCTTACATATGCTTATTAGGGTGGTCCTTAATAAAAAAAAGTGTTCAAACTCTCGGTCGCACCCCCTAGAAATATGTGAATAGCAAAAAAAGTGAGAAATACAAAGTTTTGGGCCAATCAAAAAACATTTAGAGATGGGTCAACGCGATTGAAAATTTCAATCGTGTGTTTATATGGGGAAAATATGACTTTTTTCAGATTTTACGAAAATTTCATTCTATAGATTAATTTTTTGGACAAATTGTTGTATAATTCGTGATCAGTGTTAAAGTTTCTTTTCAAAAAGCTATAAAACTTCAAAATCGAATAAGAACGCGCCAAGAAATAGCAAATGCCCCAGACCACTTTGTGCCAAAAAAAAACTAGATCATCAAATTTGATGGCATTTTTTTTCAACTTTAAGAAATTAATTAAAGCCAACATTTTGTTTTAGTTTCTGTACCTGTAAGTACTCAGATATGAAATATTGTTTTATTACCACCTTGTTAACCTATTAAGCATTGAGATCGAAAATGGAAAATTTTTTTGATAAAATTTTGAAAACTCCTTGTTCAAATTTTGAAATATTTTCTTAAACAAAATTTAAAAAAACTGATCTAGCTTATTAAGGTCTTGTTAGATGCACGTTAGAGATTAACTGTATGAATTTCTAGGTAAATCCCTACGCCAGAATTTTATTGACAAGGTTTTAATTTTTGCGGATTTCGAGAAAAATGGGATTTTTGTAAAATATTCAGTAAATGTACTATTTCTAAATACTTTGTATCAAAAATTCATCACTTTTCTACTTTTAAATGTTATATTTTATCTTATAAGCCTAGGGTTTTGGAAAAAAATATTATGACCCCATTAACCCTTTTGGAATTGGGATCACATATTACCCCAAGCTAATAAAAAACAATTTATTCAAAAATTTCAAATATTTTGTAAGCGCTATTGAATTTTTAAATGCGACGCATAAAATATAATAACTAAATGTGTAGAACTTCCGTCCTAAAATTTGAGATAAATCCAAGAACGTTAACCCATCATTTGCCAAGGCCAGCTTTGGATTTTAAGATATTTAAAAAAAAAATTACCGAAAACGAGTTTTTCTATTAAACTCGATGAAACCACTATTTAGAATTTATGAAAAATAATTCGGTTAATTTTCATTTATTTAACCCTTCAGTGATCCTGGGATCAAAATGTTCCATTGTGATATATCTTTGGTGCAATTATCTGCTTATTGCTCGCGAATATAAATTAAAACAACTTTTAACCAATTTTGTTATAAATTTATTTTATATATAAAAACTATCTATATATTTTTTTTAATAAAATATGAAGACCCACAAATGACCCAATGATAATAAAAGACATTTTATTCAAACGAATATGAAATATAAAACTAATATAATAATATAAAATTAAAGAAAAGCAATACTTATTGCAAGTCGTAAGTGATTACAAAAAACAATTTGAATGGCACACTAAATCATCGTTAAATACACCAAAATAAGTAGAATTAATTTTATATTTCATATTCTTTTGAATAAATTAGCTTTGGGTCATTTGTGGTTCTTCTTATTTCATTTAAAAAAATATAGATAGTTTTTATACATAAAATAATTTTATAATTATATAACAATTTGTCAAAAAAAAATTAAACTATAGAACGAAATTTTCGTAAAATCTGAAAGAAAGCCATATTTTCCCCATATAAAACACTTGAAATTTTCAATCGCGTTGAGCCACCTCTAAATATTTTTTGATTGGCCCAAAACTTTGTATTTCCCAATTTTTTTGCTATTCGCATATTTCTAGGGGGGTGCGACCGAGAGTTTGAACACTTTTTTGTTCTCCATATAATGAAGGGCAACCCTAATGCTTATACCGTTTTGTTTTCTGGCAAACATGTCGTATATTTTTTGCACTTTTTTGGAAAAGTGTAATTTTTTATATATTCTGAATTAAGAGCAATCTTATCTTACACATCAGGTCAACCAGGTCATAGTGTGAGAATATTTTTTTTTAAATATTTTCACCCTATGACTTCAAAGAGGATAATAATCAAAATTTGTTTGCATTTTATGAACACAGTACTTTGAGACCTTTCGATTGATGTATAAGATAAGGTTGCTCTTAATTCAAAAAAAGTGCAAATAAAATGCGACATTTTTTGTCAGAAAATAAAACGGCATTAGATTTAAACATATTTCAATTATGATTTACTATTAGCGGATGGAGCTAATACCATGACGGGTGTTCATCATTCAGTGGCTTCACTATTGAAAGACGATTGCTCAAACCTTACAACATTCAAATGTACTTGCCATTCATTTTCATTGTGTGCAAATTATGCTTGTGTTTTTTGCCAAATTATATCGAACGGGGTGCAAGGGATATTTATAATAAACTAGCAGATTCCAGCACTCGAAATTCGAGTGCAATTTCTAGGCAACTTTATTTTTCAACTTAGCCAATTCACAAACCAACACTTTTTTGGTTTATATTATTGTGAATGAAGATAACAAACTCATTAACAAATTTAATAAACACACACACATAGCATATGTATAATTTTATGTATGTGTTAGTAGCAATTTTAAATGCAATTTACTCAAAATAAAGGAAAAAATTTAAAAATCTCTAAATCTGGTGAACAGCTAAAAATAAATACCTTTCCAATAATATATGTTTGGTCAAAATCTGGATAAAACGGTAGAACAAAACATCGGTAAGAAGAAATCGCCTAGCCTATTAATATTATAGTTTTAAATAAAAATAGTCCAAAGAGGATAGATTTGTTTAAAGATTGTAATTCCCGTAAAATGCTATACCCTTCACAAACACGTTGGCTTGCGCTGGAAGCTACAGGTAACCTAATTTTCAGCCCTGTTCTTGAAACGTTGTTAATTGAATAAGAGTGAATTTAAAATCACATGAAATTGAAATTTTGGGTTTCTTGAAACCACTTTTTTATTTATTTAATGGAAACATATGTTTGAGTTAAGAACCATATGTTTGAGTTAAGAACATATGTTATCTAGAAACCGAGGTGTCATATTGTTCTTTATTCAGTTTCACAAAAAAATTTAAGTATTTTGTGCATGTTTTTTTCTTAAGTTTATAGAAAAAGTATAAAGAAAAATATTTTCTTTTAAAATAACAACTTATTTGTTCATTTAATTGTTTTTGTTCTTCAATTTCATTCAATTAAAAATGACTTGTCTATTTTTAAAAAGTTAGGCATCACCAAAAAAAATTTCGATATTCAAATAAATTGGATTTGACTGGCATCACTACTGTTTCGAACGTATGCAAAAAAATAAAAATATGTGATTTGATGAAAAATTTTTTTTTAATTCCTTTATTTGCAATAATTAGCGCATAAAGAATCTATGTTATAATTGAAAAAATTATAATGGAAAATAGAATGTGTAAATAAAAAGTTTTTATTATAGTTATAGAACAGCATCATCGCAAAAAGTGTGTTTTATTAACATCGACCACTTATTACGAGTTTTTTTTTAAATCAGCGCAAAATGTAGACGTTTTTTAAAATTGTTTTTTTCATAAAATTAATGTCTAATTTTTTAAAATAATGACAAGGTTCAATAAAAAACATGTTAGAGTTTATCTCTTAAGACCTGCTTAGTGGAAAAAAGGGCATTTGTTTTGATTTCACAAAGCCTTTTCTATGTGAATTAAAACGAGAAAAAATATTCTTATTGAAATTAGAGAACATCAAAAAACTCGTAGATTTAAGAATTTTTTCATTTATGAGTTTTTTTTTTGTGATGGTGGTTTCAAGAACAGGGGAGTTTAAGTCGATTTAATGTTCTAAAAATATTGTTTATACCTTATACCACTATGTGGTCAGGGTATAACGACTTCGTGCTGATGTTTAAAATATTTGACCCAAACCCATCTTTTATTATACCGAAAGATTCAGAATTACTTTCTGAATAGATTTAGCGATGTCCGTCCGTCCGTCCGTCCATCAGTATGTCCGTGTTAACCTTGTAATCAAACTACAAGTCACAAATATAAATATATTTTGATGAACTATAAGCTTCTATCAGCCATATCATAAACGCTATTGAAACTAGTGAAAATCGGTGCATGTTCAGATCTAGTCCCCATACAAATTTCCCCTAAGAAATCGACTTAAATTGTCATAAAATCCAAATTATCTTATAGATCTCGGCCAAATTGGGTTTGTGTATACTATTTATTACTCCCATTAATCAGCAGTACAAAAATAAACTCTATAGGACAATTCTTAGTCATAGCCCCCGCTTCCCGATCTTTACTTGAATCTATCAAAAAAACAAAAATATTGCACAATTTTTCTCAAATTTGGTATTTGTATATTTTTACTGAAAATAAGTGACCTTACCAAATGTGTTCAGGATTGGTCTATTTTTCGACTTATGACATGAACTTTTTAATATTCAAAGGCAACAAAATAAATAACAACTAGTATAACCCAGCACTCGAAATTCGAGTGCAAATTGTATGAAACATTATTTTTTCATTAAATTTTTGTCTTCCAATGTTTTTTTAATCTATATATAAATAATTTACGAATATTTAAATGAGCCTAAAGGTATGTTAATCAATTTTAGCAATTCATAATTCAACACAGAGCGTCTGATATATAATTTAAATCATTCGCATTAGCAGGGTATAACGAATTATTATAAATATTTTATTTTGTTTAATTTAATATATTTTTAAGACAGATTAAAAATAAATTTTATCATTCTCAGCTTCTCCTCCATACGACAGATAACTTTGCCTATTTTCACACTCCTCCTTGCCCGAATATTGTTTGAAAAGGGAACTAAAAATTTGCCTTCACGTATTAATATATAGATGCCACTCAAATTTGGTTTATGATTATTTTCTATATCAAATTAGTTGAGCCTAAGAGATAAGGTCTCTAAACACATGGTATAAGAGTATCGTGTAGTCCGTCTACACTGACTATAATTTTCTTACATATTTATGTTATATATTTTGTAACTCTTGTTTGTGTCTGATCTATTGATTACTATTTTTTTTAGCTGATATAAAAGCCCACAAAGCGCTATATAGGGAAAAATTAAGGATTTTTGGGGTTAATCCTTCGAAATGCAGGTCTTTTCTCTGTTTCTCCAACTTCTATAATGCAAAAAAACCATCTCTAGTGATCTTGATTCTCAGTAGCTTACATTAATCACTTACCAAGGCTTTAGGTAGAAAATGTGGTTTCATATTCATCTATTTATAATTCTTTAATCGTTTTTTTTAGCTTAAGACAGCCTTATTGTGCGATATTTTTAAAGAATTTATTGTTTTATGTATTTGTAAACAAAGAAAATTTCTAATTTATTGTTTATTTATTTTTAAGATTTCCTTAATATTTTGTATTTACACACTTATAATATTATTTGTAATAATATTATTCACACTCATACGCACAAAGCCACACGTATTATCATTGCGAAATGTGTTTCTACTCTTTGTATATATGTATGTGTGTTTTGCTATAAATTTATATATTTTTAAGCAACGTTATTTGCACACCATATAGAAATAAAGAAAAAAAAAATGAAAAATGAACTTGGATTGAAATAAAAATATTAAAAAAAATAAAAAACAGTTTTCACAAGTTATATTCTCATTGGCGCCATAAATCATAATGAACCACTTTATTTCCTTAACGGGCTTATCCTTAGATATACACACACACACTTTTATACCAACATACTCCAGCTCTTACAAAGTCTTTTATATAACATATAATGACACAGACATACAAAAGAAATACACAACACACTTAAACAGACATCTAGTCGTTTAAACACGAGTTTAAAAAATATATATTTTAATGTTTATAATTTTTTTATATTTTATTCTGGCATTTTTTTACTGTTTTGTTTTTTCTGGAATGTATGTGTTTCTTTTTTGCTAAGTCTGAAACGTATTATTGTTGACATGATATATGAGAATTTCCATTAGTTTCAAAAGTTGATCTTAAGAAATTTTTCATCTTATATTTTTGGTAAGTTTTAAACAAAAATGCTTTTATAACTTAAGTATAATAAATTGTATTGGTTTAATTTATCTTTACACTCTAAGAATGAAGAAAGAAGAAAGATATTGCCCTAACAGCTTATAAATTATATTGTTTAAGTTGTGTTTTTAACATTTTTGGTGGGTCAAGAAGGACTATAGAACTTTGAAGTATAGAAACATCCACAATGGAGTACTTTATTGAAACCAAAGATTGATTCTAAATTTAGATTCATACTCTGAACATAAGATAAACCTACAAGAGAGGTCTTATCATGATTAGAATTAGCCGAACTTTGTTAGTTCCAGACACTACATTCCGTAAAAAAGAAGTAGAAGAATTTGCTATAATGCCAGGTCAACCTTAAAAATAAATATACAATAAATAAGTTTTTTTTATAAATACATAAAACAATAAATTCTTTAAAAATATTGTAAAATATTTGCATGAGTACATAATGGAAAGAAATAATAGTCGCATTTTTTGAATTTGCATACATCATATCATACTACAAGGCGTTTTTATAGTAAATTTGTTGATTCGGATACATATTTGTGAAAAGAGTTTAATAACTAAGCGTTTTGATTAAAATATGACAAAAAAAATGCATTTAAAGCAAAATAACCAAAAGTATGCAACTAAAAATCAATAAAATTTTATTGCAAATTTTGTAGATGCGGATAGCAAACATTATTATTAAAATATGACAAAAAAAATGCACTTAAAGCAAAATATGCAGAAATATGAAACTAAAAATCAATGAAATTTTATTGCAAATTTTGTTGATTCGGATAGAAATACATGACAAAGTTTAATAGCAAGCATTATGATTAAAATATTAAAAAAAAATTGCATTTAAAGCAAAATATGCAAAAATATGCAACTAGAAATCAATAAAATTTTATTGCAAATTTTGTTGATTCGAGTAGAAATAAATGAAAAAGTTTAATTGCAAGCATTATGATTAAAATATGACAAACAAAATGCATATCATGCAAAATATGCAAAAATATGCAACTTGAAATCAATAAAATTTTATTGCTAACGTTGTTGATTTGGATAGAAATAATGAAAAAGTTTAATTGCAAGCATTATGATTATAATATGACAAAAAAATGCATTTCATGCAAAATATGCAAAAATATGCAACTAAAAATAAAATAAAATTTTATTGCAAATTTTGTTAATTCGGATAGAAATACATGAAAAAGTTTAATATCAAGCATTATAATTAAAATATGACAAAAAATGCATTTAAAGCAAAATATGCAGAAATATGATAAAAATATGATAAAAATATGACAAAAAAATGCATTTAAAGCAAAATATGTAGAAATATGCAACTAAAAATCAATGAAATTTTATTGCAAATGTTGTTGATTTGTATAGAAATACATGAAAAAGTTTAATTGCAAGCATTATGATTAAAATATGACAAAAAAAAATGCATTTAAAGTAAAATATGCAAAAATATGCAACTAAAAATCAATGAAATTTTATTGCAAATGCTGTTGATTCGGATAGAAATACAAGAAAAAGTTTAATATCAAGCATTATGATAAAAATGTGACAAAAAATACATTTAAAGCATAATTTGCAAAAAATATGCAACTAACAATCGCTGATTAGATATACAATAAAAGAAAATCAATCAGTAATCATTTTGATGAATATGCCAAAAATCTACATTTATAGCAAAATATACAAAAATTTTTCACTACAAGTCGATGCAATTTTATTAAAAATTTCATTGATTCGAATAGATATATAAAAAAGGAAATCAATATGTAAGCAATTTGATTAAAAAATGCAAAAGACTAAAATTTAAACCAAAATATGCAAAAATATGCAATTACAAATTGATGTCAGTTTATGAAAATTTTTTGATTTTGATACATATTTATGACAAAAGTTCAATTATTAAGTATTTTCATTAAAGGGTGCCAAAAACCTGTATTTATAGCAAAATATGCAAAAATATTCCACTACAAATCGATGCAATTTTATTGAAAATTTCATTGATTGAAATAGATGTATTAAAAAGATAATCAATAACTAAGCAATTTGATTCAAAAATCCAAATAACTAAATTTAAAGATAAAATTTGCAAATATATGCAACTACAAATTAATGCAATTTTATTGAAAATTTCATTGATTCGAATATATGTATAATAAAAAATAAGTAAGCAATTTTTGATTCAAAAATGTAAAAAATTAAATTTAAAGCCAAATATGCAAAAATAAGCAACTACAAAGTGGTGCAATTTTATTATAAATTGCGTTGTTTCGGAGAGATATATATGGAAGAAAATCAATAAGTAAGCATTTTGATTAAAATATGCAAAAACCTGAATTTAAAGCAAAATATGCAGAAATATGCTACTACAAATTGATGCAATTTTATTATAAATTGCGTTGGTTCGGTATGTATATATGGTATGTATGTATATATAAAAAAATCAATAAGTAAGCATTTTTATTAAAATATGCCAAAACCCCGCGGTTAAAGCAAAATATGAAAAAATATGCAACTACAACTCGATACAATTTTATCATTAACGTCGTGGTTCAGATAGATTTATACGTGGTTATGTCGTGGTTCAGATAGATATATACATAAAAGAAAATAAATTAAGTAAGCATTTGGACTAAAATATGCAAAAACCGGACTTTAAAGCAAAGTATGCAAAAATATGCTACTACAAATTGATGCAATTCTATCATAAGTAACGTTGGTTCGGATAGATATCTATAAAATAAAATCAATAAATAAGCATTTGGTTAAAATATGCCAAAACCCTGAGTTTAAAGCAAAATATGCAAAAATATGCAACTACAACTTGATGCAATTTTATCATAAATGTCGTGATTCAGATAGATATATACATAAAAGAAAATAAATAATTAAGCATTTGGACTAAAATATGCAAAAACCTGACTTTAAAGGCAATTATGCGAAAATATGCAACTACAAATTGATGCAATTCTATCATAAATTTCGTTGGTTCGGATAGATATATATAAAATAAAATCAATAAGTTAGCATTTTGGTTAAAATAAGCCAAAACCCTGAGTTTAAAGCAAAATATGCAAAAAACATGCAACTACAAATTGATGAAATTTTATCATAAATGTCGTGGTTCAGATAGATATATACATAAAAGAAAATAAATTAAGTAAGCATTTGGACTAAAATATGCAAAAGCCAATTATGCAAAAATATGCTACTACAAATTTATGCAATTCTATCATAAGTAACGTTGGTTCGGATAGATATCTATAAAACAAAATCAATAAATAAGCATTTTGGTTAAAATAAGCCAAAACCCTGAGTTTAAAGCAAAATATGCAAAAACATGCAACTACAAATTGATGAAATTTTATCATATATGTCGTGGTTTAGATAGAGATATACATCAAAGAAAATGAATAAGTAAGCATTTGAACTCAAATATGCAAAAACTTGTCTTTAAAGCAAAATATGCAAAAATATTAAACAACAAATCGATGCAATTTTATTGTAAGTTTCATTGATTCGGATCGATAAATATAAAATATAATAAATAACAAACCAATTTGATTCAAATATGGCAACAATCTGAATTTAAAGCAAAATATGTAAAAATATGCAATTACTAATCGATGCAATTTTTTTGTAAATTTCATTGATAAAGATAGATATTTAATAAAAAAAATAATATGTATATGCCTTTTTATTAAAATATGCACGGTTCTTAAAGTAAAACATGCTAAAACATGCAACTATAAATCGACGAAAAAATTATCAAATATTTTTTTTATTAAGATAGATATGTGTGAATATAGTTCAATAAGTAAGCATTTTGATGATAATTTGCAAAAAAAAAATGCATTTAATGCAAAATTTGCATATACAAATCAGATACAAACTTAATGAATCGAAAAGATATTAGTGAAAAAGTTTCATCAATGAACATTTTGTTGAAAATATCAGAAAGCATTTTGATTCAAATATTCAGAGCCACACAATTAAAGCAAAATATGCAACTAATTCGTATAGATAGCAATTTTGTGAATAGCCAAAGCCTTGCATTAAAGTAAATTTTTTGATTCTGATAGGAAACAGTGAAAAAATATCAATAGAAATGTGCTAAAAAGCATTTCAGCAAAATATGTAAACCATGAAATGGAAATATGAAAAAACATGCATTTAAAGGAAAATATGCAAAAATCTGCAACTTCATATCAATTTCATTTTATTGTTATTTATTGATTCATGTAGATATTTGTGAAAAAACTTTATTAAATGAGATTGTAATTTTTTTTATTCAGATAGATATTTAAGTAAGAACTTTAACTAAAATATGCAAAACATGCATTTAAAGCAAAGTGTGCAGAAATATGGAACTAGAAATGGAGACAATTTTTTTTTTTTTTTTGGAAATTTGTTGATTCTGATATTGATGAAAATATGAATTGAAAGCAAAATGCATACAAATCGGGACCATTTTTTTTTAATTTGTTGACTCTGATAGATATTTATAAAACATGTATAATAAATAAGCAATTTGTTGAAAATATGCCAACATATATTTCTAAAGCAAAATATTCAAAAATATGTAATTACAAATCGCAAGTTTATTGATCCGGTTAGATATTTATGAAAAAAGTTAAAAAAAATTAACATTTTTATAAAAATATATGCTGAAATGAGCATTTATAGCAAAATAAGCTTTTTTAAATTGATGTTTTTTTTTTTGTAAATTTACTGATTTGGAAAGACATTTAAAACTAATAACAACACATATAGACATTATTGCTATGTTATTAGGACATTTTTTCAAAAATATGTTATTAATTTTTTTTGAGTGTGAGTTGATACTACGGTGTAGTTTACAAAGTGAAAGTAGTCATATAGTCTTTTTTGCTATTTGTTTTTATATTGTGTACGTGTCTAAATGTCAACTTCAATGCACTTAATGTGGTTGTCATGTTTAGTTGTTGTTCTAACTTTTCATATCATTTGTTATTATATTATTATCATTTTTTTCTTCTTCCTTATTGTGAGTTTAATTTAATCCCGGCACTTGTTCATTTGTAGAAAATATTATAACGGATTTCGTTATATCCTCCTCATATCATCATCATCATCATTCACAAGAAACATATAAAATTACAAATGTACAAATGTATTTACTTAGATCTCCATATTGTCTGTAAAGACTTTCACAATTTTAGTGTGGATTTCTCGTTTATGAGTGTAGGTTCCTTTGGTTTCCGTTCTTTTTGCGCTAATATTATTGTGACGCCATTGTGTCAACAGAAATAATCCTGCCAACAATTTAACATGATTTCTTCTCTTTACAAGTAGGTGGTATTGTATAGAGAACAAAAGCATAACATAGGGGGGTAGGAGGTTAAAGAAAATAATAAAGAAAGTATTTGAGTTTTCGTTTTTTATTAAACAATTTTTCTGCTGTTTCCCTTCTCCAGCATATTGTGCCTTTTGAAATGTTAAAAGTCAACTATAACAATGGCAATGCCAACAAAAATTTACTAAGCGCATGAAATATGTTTATGTGTTAGTAAGTACTATGATGAAAAAAATATGTCTTTATTAAATATAAGTCCACACCCATAAATGAACAAATTCCTTAAGGTGGAAAAATAATTTTTTTTTTTTGGCAGATTATTACATAAATGCCCTTAACGTAGCGAAAATAACTGAATATAATTCGTTAATTCCATTTTGTTATTATTGAAAAATAAGTATAGAAAAAATAACTTAAATAGCAAAATAACTTAAAAACAAATGGTTAGAGTATGCTTCTCGAAAATGCAATCTTTCTGATAGATTTATTTAATTTCGGATCAAACAATTTCTTTGGAAACTCAAGTGAGATTTATGATCTATCTAAAGTCGACATTCAACATCAATCGTTTAAATACTTTACTCAAACCTAATTCTAGAGGAATACTAAACGAATGAGTAACGTAATTTATTTTATATTAATCATACTCGTACAATCAGTCATATGTTTGAGTTTACATTTGAATGTCAGTCTATTAAATAGTTTAATAATCTTGATGTTTTTAACACGCATAGGCAAATTACCGATGTCCGTTTGGCTTTACTACAAAGAATATATATAAAATAAAATGATTATGATATAACAATAAAGATAGTGATAATATCGGGATAATATCAGCAATTAAATATGTTTAACTTGATTTACCCCCACTAAAATATGTCAATAATATAATAACGAATTTTTCAGATCCAAAAAGAAATAGAAGATAAATTTTGAGAAAAAAAATATACTCTTCTCAGAAAAGGTACTTTTTTCAGAAAAGTTATTTTTTCACAAAACGTACTTTTTAGGAAAAGGTATTTATTTTTTAAAAACAAAATTTCCTACAAAATTTTAATTTTCTAAGAAGAGGCATTTTTTAAGAAAAAAATACTTTTTATAAACAAATACTTTTCATAACAAAATTTGCTTTTCTAAGAAAATGTACATTTTTAAGGAGATATACTTTCTTTAAAAAATGTACTTCTTTAAGAAAATGTACTTTTTTATGAAAATTTACATTTTTAAGAAATTGTATTTTTTTATGAAAATTTACATTTTTAAGAAAATGTACTTTTTTAAGAAAGGTATTTTTTATAAAAAAGGTACTCTTTGAAAAAAATACTTTTTGAAGTACAGGTACTTTTATAAGAAAACGTACTTTTTTTAAGAAAAGCTATTTTTTCAAGAAATGTATTTTTTTTTTAAGAAAATGTAGTTTTTGAAGAAAGATACTTTTTGAAGTACAGGTACTTTTTTAAGAAAAGATTTTTTAAGGAATGGTATTTTTTAAGAAACAATACATCTCTAAGGATATGCACTTTTTAAAGAAAGAGCACGTATTTATATACAGGTACATACACTTGTGCTCACATAATTAAATCAAGGGTATGCAATGAAATGTTTTTATAGTTTTTCTCTTAAACCTAATTCCTACGATTATAACCTTACTATTTTGTGGAACCCTTCTATGCTAGCTAGCAGTTGTTTACATTGATTGAAGCAAAATTAAAGATTTGGGTATTCCCCGAAAAATGTGGAAAACGTCAAAAAGGTCATATGCTCTGTGCTCACATAATTAAGTTACCACGAGTATCGTGAGCAAATTAGTGTTTTGAAGATTTTTTTTTTGCAGTTTAAATAATAAATAAATTAAAAACAAATAAATTAAAAAGAAATAACATCAGCTGAAACGCTATGGGTAAATAAAAAATTCGAATTCGGCTGAAAGGAAAATAATGTGGGTTTGTTTCCAAAGATACAATAATATTGCAGAAGTAGTGGAGATTTTGAACTTTCCTCGTGGTAAAATTACAAATGCCATTACGCATTACAAAAAATATGAAACTTTTGAAAATATTCCGTGCCAAAAACCGAGAAAAACGACTTTAAAGGATGATAGACGCATTGCAAACCAGAGTAAAACTGATCATTTTTAACTTCAGAGCTAAAATGGAAACGGATTATGGCGTAAATATTTCGTCGCAGACCATAAGACGACGTTTGCAAGAAAACAATTTGCATGGACGAATGGCCAGGAAGAAACCGTTGGTTTCCTTAAAGAACACTACGAAGCGGCTCCGATTTGCGACCGACCATCTTGCTAAAGGCCAAAATTTTTGAAATTTTATTGTTTGGAGCGACGAATCCAAGTTTAATGTCTTTGGAAATGATGGTAGACCATAAGGAATTGGATCCAAAATACCCCAAACAACTGTGAAACACGGTGGCTCATCAGTCATGGTGTGGGGTTACTTTGCCGCATTCGGTGTGGGTCCTATAGTCAAGATTGACGGTATAATGAATGGGGAAATGTATAATATTATACTAAAGGAAAATTTGGCCACCGAATATGCTGACAATTTGCCGCTTGCGTGGATTTTCCAACACAACAATGACCCGAAGCATTGTTCGAAGCTGGTTAAGTCGTGGTTGGCAACACATTCCATCAAGCTTCTGGAATGGCCGCCACAGAGTCCGTACTTAAACCCTATCGAGAACTTGTGGGGCATAATAAAACGAGTCATTGCAGCACGAAAACCGGCAAATAAGGACATGTCATGGAAAGTTATCCAAGAGGAGTGGCACAAAATCACTACAGGCCAGTGCGCTTCTCTTGTAGCCAGCATGCCAAAGCGATGCTCCACAGTATTGAAGCAAAAGGGTTATCCTACTCAATATTGAGGTAAGCTAATGAAAAAATGGGACTCTCGACAAAATTTATTACTTATTTCCACAATTTCAACCATTTTTTTTTTTCAGATGACTTAATTATGTGAGTAGCTCTTTTTGGCTAATTTCCAAATTTTTAACTTTTTTGTAGAGAACCAAAATTTTTTAATTTTTAATTTCACTGTAAATTGATTGCTAACATATAAGAATAATAAAAAAAAATTATATTAGAATTAAAAAAAAGGGTTTATGTATTTTTGACAATAATGTCGAGTAGCACACTAGTGACTTAATTATGTGAGCACAACTGTACTTTCTTAAGAAAAGGCTCTTTTTAAAGAAATTTTACTTTTTTAGAAGAGGTACTTTTTAGAAAAGATACTTTTTTAGAAAAGGTACTTTTTTAAGAAAATCTATTTTTTTAAGAGGAGGTAGTTTTTCAGAAACGGTACTTTTTTAAGAAAAGGTAATTTATAAAAAGAGGTATTTTAAAAAAGGTATTTTTTAAGAAGAGGTACGTTTTTAAGAAAAGGTACCATTCAAAGAAAACGTACCTTTTAGCCAAAATATATTTGTAAAAGGCCTTTTTAAGAAAACTAGCAGAGTCAAGCACTCGAAATTCGAGTAGAAATTTTTTCCAATGTTTTTTAATCTATATGTATGTATATATAAAAAAATTTTGAACACACAGAAGATACATTAATGGGTATGTCAATATATAATTTTATAAGAGCCTAAAGGTATGCTAAACAATTTTAGCCAATTCACAATTCAACACAGCGCTTTTGATATATAATTTTTGCAAACACATTAACAAATTTAGTAAACACATACACACTGCTTTGTATAGTTTTATGTGTTTTATGTACGTGTTAGTAGAAACTTTAAATGATTATTACTTCAAAAAAATATACCAGATGGTGCACATCTATAAACATGGTGCATATCAGCAATTAAAAACCTTTCAAATGGTATGTTTGCATATACAAATCGGTTAATAACTAAAAGCGTAGAAGAGGTCACAAGAAATCGTCTTGCCTATTAATATTATAGATGTACTTTTTTAAGAAAATGAACTTTTTTGGAAATTGTATTTTTAAGAAAAAGTACTTTTATAAGAGTATACACTTTTTTAAGAAAATGTGCTTTTTTAGAAAAGGCACTTTTTTGGAAAAGGTACTTTTTAAAAAAAGGTACTTTTATAAAAAGGTACTTTTTAAAAAAAGGTACTTTTATAAAAAAGGTACTTTTTTAAAAAAATTTACTTTTTAAAAAAATTTATTTTTTGGAACACAATACTTTGTTCAGAAAAGGAACTTTTTAAAGAAAATGTACTTTTTAAGAAAAATTACTTTTTTAAGAAAAGCTAACTTGTAAGAAAGATACCTTTTTGAATAAATGTACTTTTTAAAAACAGATACTTTTTTAAGGAATGGCATTTTTTTAAGAAATAAAGCTTTTTTAAGAAAAGGCACTTTTTACAAAAGATGATTTTTTTAAGAAAAGTTACTTTTTTAAGAAAAGTCAATTTTTTAAGAAAAGCTACTTTTTTAAGAAAAGGTAATATTCAAAGAAAGGGAAGGTTTTATGTAAAATATATTTATGATTAAATGCTATTTTTAAGAAAAGTTAGTTTTTAAGAAAAGGTACTTTTATAAAAAAGGTACTTTTTTAAAAAAAGGTACTTTTATAAAAAAGGTACTTTTTTAAAAAAAATTTACTTTTTAAAAAAAGGTACTATTAAAAAAATGTACTTCTTTAAGAAAATGTATTTTTTGGAACACAATACTTTATTCAGAAAAGGAACTTTTTAAAGAAAATTTACTTTTTAAGAAAAATTACTTTTTTAAGAAAAGCTAACTTGTAAGAAAGATACCTTTTTGAATGAATGTACTTTTTAAAAACAGATACTTTTTTAAGGAATGGCATTTTTTTAAGAAATAAACCTTTTTTTAGAAAAGGCACTTTTTACAAAAGATGGTTTTTTTAAGAAAAGTTACTTTTTTAAGAAAAGTCAATTTTTTAAGAAAAGCTACTTTTTTAAGAAAAGGTAATATTCAAAGAAAGGGAAGGTTTTATGTAAAATATATTTATGATTAAATGCTATTTTTAAGAAAAGTTAGTTTTTAAGAAAAGGTACTTTTTAAAAAAAAGTTACTTTTTTAAAAAAGGTACTTTTTAAAAAAAAGTTACTTTTTAAAAAAAGGTACTTTTTAAAAAAAGGTACTTCTTAAACAAAGGTACTTTTTAAAATAAATGTATTTTTTGAGAAACAGAACTTTGTTAAGAAAAGGAACTTTTTAAAGAAAATGTACTTTTTAAGAAAAAGCACTTTTTTAAGAAAAGCTAACTTGTAAGAAAGATACCTTTTTGAATAAATGTACTTTTTAAAAACAGATACTTTTTTAAGAAATGGCATTTTTTTAAGAAATAAAGCTTTTTTAAGAAAAGGCACTTTTTACAAAAGATGATTTTTTTAAGAAAAGTTACTTTTTTAAGAAAAGTCAATTTTTTAAGAAAAGCTACTTTTTTAAGAAAAGGTAATATTCAAAGAAAGGGAAGGTTTTATGTAAAATATATTTATGATTAAATGCTATTTTTAAGAAAAGTTAGTTTTTAAGAAAAGGTACTTTTTAAAAAAAAATTACTTTTTTAAAAAAGGTACTTTTTAAAAAAAAGTTACTTTTTAAAAAAAGGTACTTTTTTTAAAAAAGGTACTTCTTAAAAATAGGTACTTTTTAAAAAAGGTACTATATTTATGATTTAATGCTATTTCTTAAGAAAGGGTACTTTTTAAGAAAAGGTACCATTAAAGAAGTCGTACTTTTTTAAAAAGAAATATTTCTTTTTTAAAAATGTCCTTTTTTAAGAAGAGCTACTTTTTTAAGAAAATATGCTTTTTTAAGAAATGATAATTTTAAGAAAATGGACTTTCATAAAAATACACTTTTTTAAGAAAATATACTTTTTAAGAAAGATATTTTTTAAGAAAAGTTATTTGTTAAGAAATGGTAATTTTAAAGAAAGTTACTTTTTAAGAAGCTAATAATTAATAATTAAGAACTCAAGTATAACTCAAGAAGTCAATAGTATAACAAGAAGTGACAAAATTATTTCATTTATAATAAAATAACAACCATAAATTTCGTGGATAGTATTGTTAGGATTTTTTTTTGAAACACAAATTAAATATTAGTGTTTTCTAACAAACGCTACCTCAATGTAAATTTCTCTATAAGAAATGACATATTAATTAAATGCTACAATTACAAAAAAATAATAATAATTCAATCTTTTAAATTTAATAATTTACAAAATTTTATATGATTCCGACGAAGTAAACATTTAGTGAATATATCTGCAACATTTTCTTCTGTAGAAACATAATCCAAAGATATCTCATTAGCGTTATACTTCACCTTAATATAGTGGTATCATATATCAATATGCTTGCTGCTTTTCATCCTTATTTGACTTTTCGTTAAATATTGAGTGCCTTGATTATCGCAGCACAAAATAGTTGGATTTTTCAATAAATTTTCGAACCCCAACTCATGCAATAGACTTCGGTGGAAACTAATTATTTTACAGCTTGGCATATTATATTCAGCTTCCATAGAACTAATTTCCACAATATTTTGTTTTTTCGATTCCCATGATATAGGTCCACCTGTGAAAAATAGAACAAAGCCACTATATTATTTACGACCGTTTCTGCTCTATAAATAAGTGATAATTTATTTTCTTTCAAATATCGAAGAACATGTTTAGCTGCCAGGAAGTGTTCGTTGTGCAGATGATAATTAAACTGCGCTAGTCTTGAAACCGTATGAGCAATATCAAACCTTGAAATAGTTGCTAAGTACATTAAACTTCCAATTAAAAACTGATATTTCTTAACATCAACCATTTCACTACAATCCTTAACTTCGCATTTTGACAATACAGTGCCTGCAGCTAACGGTATCTCTGCTGACTTACAATCTTGCATATTCCATTGTTTAAATAATTCTTCTAAAAAATTTTTCTGATGCAATTCAATTTCTCCTCTTAAACCATTTCTAACTATCTCCATTCCAAGATATTAATTAACTGGACCACGATCCAAAATATTAATTCGTTGTTCTAAATTTTGTAATATCACTTCCATTGACTTTCTCGAGGCATATAATACTAACAAAATATCATCTACATAAAGAGCAATTATATTAATTTCATTTCTATTCCGTCTTATAAAAACACAGCTATCAGTCTTGCATTATATAAATCCCATTTTCACTAATGATTATGATTCCATTCCTTTCCAGCCTGCGTAGTCCGTATAAGGATTTCTTTAATCTACATACTTTACTTTCTTGATCCTTCGCATAAAACGTTTCCGGTTGCTTCATATATAATTTTTCTTTCAATTCACTATTGAGATATGCAGAAACTACATCAATGAGTTTTGTCAGCAATTTATATGTCATTGCCAGAGATAAAATTAGTCTGATTGTTGGATGATGAATAACTGGTGCATTTGTATGTAAGAAGTCTTGATTATAACATTGAAAGCAACCTTGCACTACTAAGCGTGCTTTGTATTTCTTAATGGTGCCATCTGCCAGACGCTTTGTAACAAAAAACCACTTGCTACCAATAACGTTTTTGTTTATCGGTTTTTCAACTAGCTCCCATGTCCCATTATTCGGTAACGAATAATCCTTACATTTTTCAGGCTCTTTACTATTAATTGCTTGCTTAACACTTTGGGGATAATGACTAAAATCTCTTACTGCATTAACTGCATTATTTTCAATTTTATAAATTTTACGAGGTCTACCCGGATTCCCTGTTCTCAAAATTGATGGTCTACCTCTCTTGCGATTACCATTTATATTTACAATACCTTGATATGCTTCATTTACCTCTGTACCTTCACTTTCAGATGCGTGTCCAACATTTATAACTTTCTGCTCTTCTTCTATTTCTTGCTCTGGTTCATTTTCTAGCATTAATTCTTGAAGTTTCGTGAATTTTATTTTGATTTCTTTCAATACTGGGAAAATCAACAATATCATATAAGTCACCTACATTTCATTATTATTTAACATGTCCTGCTTGCAAAAACATATCTTATGCCAACTCTACTATATGGCTGCGAAATATATGCAAGCACTAATTCTAAAAGTTATAAAAAGCTTGAGTCCACTTTCAATGCAATTTTAAGATATATTTCAATATTCGAAAATATGAGCCGATTTCGTACTACTCAAAAAAACTTTACGGAGTAACATTTGAAAATTTGTTAAAGATAAAAACGCTTCTGTTCTTATATAAAGTTGTACGTACACATCAGACAACATATCTGTATGACAGACTCGTTTTTATGCGCACGGCTAGAAATCATGACATAATGTACATTAGATACCAATATTTAGTATCCAAATGGCAATTTTATGTCTCCTCAATACGTCTTTGGAATTCGCTACCATCGTCCATTAAAATTATAAGCAACGCAATGCATTTTAAGAGGGAACTTTTTAAATTTTTTAGCTGATCCTTTTTCTTATTTTTAAAATTTTTTTTTTTTTTTCTTTTTTGCTGATCCGTTTATATTTTATATTTTTTATTTAACTATTTTTGTTATTTTTATTTTTTTTCTTATTATTTTATTTACTAATATTTGTATTAACATTTTTGGTTATAATTCGTTATTTTTTTTTTTTTCTTTAAAATTATTTAATATTTTTATATTTACCATTATTATTTTTTAAGACAAATTTGTTCAAATTTTCTATTTCAATTCAATGTAAAACTCCTATACTTTAATTATAAGATTATAAGTCTTGTTGTATGGGAAATCATAAATAAATAAACTAAACTAAACTAAACTAAGCTTGATTTTCTTCGTACGTTATATAATCTGTATCCATTTGTTTTCTACAAACGAAAATTTCCACATTTTGGATATGATTTAGATCTACCTGGTTTCTAATCCAATACCACCGCTGTACAACCCAAAGTTTAAAAATATGAAACACATGGTTGTCTTCCTGTCCATCTTTCGAAAGGAGTTAATTCACCTAATACATAGCTTTGTAGGTGATTGATTTTTAATATAAACACTAGTATTGGTAGCTTCAGCCATAGAGACTTTGGTACCATCGATTCTGGCCATTTCTACTAATGTTCTATTAGTTCTTTCGGAAACTCCATTTTGTTGGGGAGTGTAACATACGGTAGTGTCATGTACTGTACGATTTGGTTTCAGAAAATTTTTTAAATCATTATTTATGTACTCACGTCATTTATCGCTCCTCAAGCGTTTTAACTTGCAATTAGTTTGTTTCTCCGCTATGGAAAAAAATTCTTTAAATACTCCTAAAACTTCCGACTTATTTTTCAATACATATAATGTAATATATCGGGAGTGACTTTACACGCATTGGACCACAAATGTCTGAATGAACTAACTGTAGCATATTAGTTGTAACTGTTGTACCAACCGATTTAAAAGGTTTTGCAGATATTTTGCACATAGAACATGTAACACACGAATATTCATTTGATATTTACCTTTTAATCCACGAACCATTTCTTTGTTTTCCAATTGTTTTAAGTCGTTGAAATTAAGATGGCCAAAACGCCTGTGTTAAATTGTACTCATCTAATCTCCTGTGCTGAGCAATAGAGTTTCAGTTGGTTTCGATTTTGTTTTGAAAATTACATCAATAAGAGGTGCTTTAAATTGAAATATGCCATTCTTGTAAATTTCTGCATTGTTTTTTGAAAATTTCGGAATACAATTCTTTTCTGTCATTTCGCTTATTGATAAAAAATATTATTTCATTCCAAGTACATACAAATCGTTCTTTAAACTATATTTTTTATTCCAAATTTTAATATTTACCTCTCAAATTCCTTGTACTTTAAAGTGATCACCAGAAGCAATCATTATATTACTATCATAATTAGTCATACCTGAGAATAAGTTCTTGTCATGACAAACGTGTGCAAAATAGATTTTAATCATACAGCGTTGAAGAATCCAAAAAATATTTTGTAACTTCCAAAACGATTCAAGTGGAGATTTTCCAAACATAAAACAATATTTTATAATATTTCTTTTCTCCTCTAATTTTCTTGATTTTTTTCAAATATGGTATTTTTGTAAACTGCAAATATTTTTAAACATTCCATTAATTTTTTCATTTAATTTTAGCTTTTATTTTAAAAAATAAAATTAATTTTTAACACAAAAATGTTTTTGCTTTAACATTTTTCAACGTAATAAAGAAGCTAGCTTCAAAAATAGTTTTCTCCTCAACTATTTTACCATAAATTGCAGAATATCCGAAAACAGCCTAGAGGAATTACAAGACTAAAGAATAAAAAAACTTAATTACGTATCATCTGAAATTAATTTAATTTAAAAAATTTTACTTTATGTCACAACGACTCAGGTTGGAGGAGGGTTTGATAATAAAAAAAGTTAATAAAAATCAAAAAAATATGATTTACTTCAATTGAAATTGACAACTCTTTGAAAATTATTAGAAGTTTAAAAATGGTTCTATATAGATGTCTTATAAATAGAATTTGATTTACCATAAACATAATTTTGTTAAAAATATTTTAAAAAAAATTTTTTTGATCTAAAAGAATTTGTTCATCCAAAAAATGTCTTTTACCAAAACTATGTAAAAATGTTATGTTATTTCACCTTAATTATATATTAGTTAAATTTAATAACAAATTAAAAGAATTATTTATCACAATTAATATTTTATTTATAATAGTTTTTAACATTAAAGTTTTATTATTTATTCTCTTAAGTAGGAGATAACTACCTACTTATTTCTAAAGATTGAAATATACAGATATTTATTCTGAGGGTATTTAAAAAATATTGCAAATTATTTCTTAATATCTACTTACTAGTACAAAACCATTTTTAGTAATGCATAAATACTTATAAAGGTATGTTTTATAGCGTTTTAATTAATTTATTTTAATCATATAACTTTTGCATATTTTATTTTAGAAAACCTCAATTCCTAAGGGTTTTTTTCTTTGAACAAAATCTTTGGGGGTTTGTTTAAATGAAACCTTTACAAGCTACGAGTCTTTTTGAAATTAGCCAAAGAGATGAAAAAATATTTCACTTTATGCAATTTGCCTCTTTTTTTATTTAAAAATAAAATACAGTTTTTAAAAAGCTACATTTACATTTTCACTTACGTTTTTTTTTAATTTTATAAAATGAAATCAAGGTCTTTTAGTTGTTTTGGTTGTTGTTTTCTTTTTTTGTATTTAAAGCAGAAAAAATAAAAAATAATTTCACTACTAGAACAAACAAATTGAAATAAATGTGCTTGTATTTGCTCATGTTGTTGTTGAACAGCAGCAAAAAATGCAGGCAGGCAAAGTCAAGAGAATATTAACTAGCCTAGCCCAGAATACTTGTATCGGGGTAAAATAGGAGTATGTCAGTGTAGTGAATGAAACTGAAGTTGTTTTAATGTTGTTGGTGCATGCAAATGTCTGCTTTAATGGATGTTGTATTATTTTGAATTCACATAGTGAACGACCAGTTTCCGTGCTTGAGAGAGAAACACTATGAAACGGGTTTACACAAAAATTTGTGAAATTTGGTAAGGTACTTTTTTAAAAAAGGCCTTTTTTAATTAGACATTTTTTAAGCACTTTTTAAAAAGTCAACTTTTTTAAAATTACTTTTTTTTAAAAGGTACTTTTTTTTTAAAGTTACCTTTTTTAAAAACTTAAATTTTTTAAAAAGATATTTTTTTAATAAGGTTTATTCTTAAAAAGATGATTTTATATAAACGTAATTTTTTAATAAGATACTATTTTTAAAAGGTAGTTTTATTAAACAGCACTTTTTTTAAAGGTAATTTTTTTAAAAGAAATTTTTTTTTAAAAGGCACTTTTTTAAAAAGATAATTTTTTAAAATAATTACTTTTTCAAAAAGAACATCCTTAAAGGAGTATTTTTTTAAATGCATTTTTTTAAATGGTATTTTTTTCAAAAAACTAATTTTTTTAAAGATATTTTTAAAAAGGTATTGTTTTAAAAGGTACTAAATATTTTTGCTGAAATCGTGGTTGGTTTCGTCCAAAGTTGTGGTACCAAAAAAAACATGCTCTACCAAGAGATAAAAGATAAATAAAACGCAATTCTTAAGGATTTTTCTACCGGTACAATGTTTAAAGTAATTCAATATTACATCCCTTTGTTTTTTCGCTTTTAAAGATGGCGGTTTTATAAATTAGATTTTTCGCAAATTTTACGGCTGCTTCACAAGTGATCTTAAGTCGTTGACGATAATTTTACGGGTGACCAATTCGCAGTTTAAAAGATATAACATTTTAAAGGGTGATTTTTTAAGAGCTATAGGAAAGTTTTCCAAAAAAAAAAAAACACATAAAATTCAGAAAAATGCATGAAATCTTTATTTGAATCGATAGTACGGTCCATATAATTTAATGTTTGAAGATTATTTCATGCAAATGTTGACCGTGACTGCGCCTCAAATGGTCCATCCGCTTAGTCCAATTTTGGCATACTCTTTCCAACATTTCGGCCGGTATCTCACAAATAAATGCTTCAATGTTGTCTTCCAATGCGTCAATTGAAGCGGGATTGTCTTTATAGACATGAGCTTTAACATAGCCCCACAAAAAATAGTCTAAAGGCGTTAAATCGCACGATCTAGGCGGCCAATTGACCGGTCCCGAACGTGAAATAAAATGTTCACCGGACTCGCCTCTCAATAAGTCCATTGTTGCGCGTGCTGTGTGGCATGTGGCACCGTCTTGTTGAATCCACATGTCATGCAAGTCAAGCTCTTGCATTTTGGGCAAAAAAACTTGGATATCATCTCTCGGTAGCGCTCACCATTCACAGTTACGTTACGATTCACATCATCTTTGAAGAAGTACGGTCCAATGATGCCACCAGCCCGTAAACCGCACCAAATTGTGACTTTTTCTGGATGCATTGGTAGCTCTTCCAATGCTTCTGGCTGATATTCACTCAAAATCGACAATTCTGCTTATTTACGTTACCCATTGAGCCAAAAATGAGCTTCGTCGCTGAACACAATTTTTCGGTAAAAAAGTGGATTTTCGGCCAACTTTCCAAGAGCTCATTCACCAAAAATTCTACGTTGCGGTAGGTCGTTCGGCTTCAATTCTTGCACCAGCTGTATTTTGAAAGGCTTCACAACTAAATCCTTCCGCAAAATTTTCCACGTTGTTGAGTAACAGAGGCCCAATTGCTGCGAACGGCGACGAATCGATAATTGATGGTCATCATTAACACTGGCCGATACAGCTGCGATATTTCCTTCAGTTCGCACTCTACGTAAGCGTGTTGGTGCGAAATTTAGTCACAATAGCCCGAATAGCCGCTTCAGTGGGTCGATTAAACTGAATAAAATGGAAGAAGCGCGCGATGAACTTTCTTAACAGAGCACGCATTTTGATAATAAAATTCAATAACTTGCAAGCGTTGTTCGTTTGTAAGACGATTCATGGTTAAATTATAGACCAAACTGAAGTTGTTTGACAATGAAACAAAACACGAAACGTGCGTCAGTGTTTCCAAAAAGATAATAGCTTAAAAATCACCCTTTACAAGTATATAAAATAAATGTTCAACAAAAAATAAAAAATAAAGCGACCTCTGCTTGTGAAATTCTAGCTTTCAACAGTGGGACCACTTTCACTCGGTACTCTTTTTAAAAAGAACTTTTTTCAAAAAGGTAATTTAATAAAAATTTTATTAGTTTAAAAGGGTTTTTTTTAAATGTACATTTTTAAAAGGGCATTTTTCTTAAAAAGTACCTTTTTGAAAAGTTACCTTTTTTTAAAAAGTACTTTTTTTCCAAAAGATAGTTTTTCAAAATGTACTTTTTTAGAAATGTATTTTTTAAAGGGTACTTTTTTAAAAAATTACCTTTATTAAACTGTCCTTTTTTAAAATGTATTTTTTAAAATGGTGCTTTTTCTAGAAGCTAATGTTTTGAAAGTTATTTTTAAACGGTGTTTCTTTAAATGGTAATTTATTAAAAAATATGCTTTGTTTTAAAAGGTACTTTTTTAAAATATACTTTTTTAAAAGATACTTTTTTAAAAGGTACTTTTTTCAAAAGGCACTTTTTTAAAAGGCACTTCTTTTAAAAGGTACTTTTTTATAAAAGAATTTTTTGAAAAGACAATTTTTTCCATAGGTATTTTCTTAACATGTAATTTCTTAAAAGCTAATTTTTTTAAAAGCTATTTTTTGAATTTATTTTTTTAATAAAACCATTTGTGGAAAAAATCTTTTTTAAGCTACTTTTTTTAAAGAGGTGCTTTTTTGAAAAACGTTTGTTAAAAGCTTCCTTTTCAAAGTGCTACAGTTTTAAAAATCACTTTTTTTTATTTAATCTACTTTTTTTAAAAACTACGTTTTTGAAAGAAGCTTTTTAAAAGGTTCTTTTTAGTAGCTCCTTTTTTCTAAAGGAATTTTTTGAAAAGCTAATTTTTTATTATTAACCATTTCTGAAATGTAGTTTTTTTAAAAGGTACTTTTATAAAAGGTACTTTTTTAAGAGATACTTTTTTAAAAAGTGTCTTTTTTAAAAGGCCCTTTTTTCAAAAGATACGATAAAAACTAAAGCGCTCTCTGTACGTGAAATTCCAATTAGAAATATAGCTTTCAACAGTGAAACCATTTTCACGCTCGCATAAACAGGTACTTTTGGTAATTTAAAAAAAAATAATTTTTTAAAAAGGTATTTTTTTTAAACGTAAATTTTTAAAAGGGCACTGTTCTTAAAATGTACCTTTTTGAAAAGTTACCTTTTATTAAAAAGTACTTTTTTCAAAAGATAGTTTTTCAAAGGTATTTCTTTAAAAACGTATTTTTTTAAGGGATACTTTTTTAAAAAATTTACTTTCTTAAGGGTCCTTTTTTAAAATGTATTTTTTAAAATGGTGCTTTTTCTAGAAGCTTATGTTTTGAAAGCTATTTTTGAAAGGCACTTTTTTAAATGTACTTTTTTAAAAGGTACTTTTTTTAAACGGTACTTTTTTAAAAGGTACTTTTTTCAAAAGGCACTTTTTTAAAAGGCACTTCTTTTAAAATGTACTTTTTTAAAAAAGTATTTTCTCAGAAGACAATTTTTTTCCATAGGTATTTTCTTAACATGTAATTTTTTAAAAACTAATTTTTTTTAAGCTACTTTTTTAAAATTTACTCTTTTAATAAGGCAGTTTCTGGGAAAATTCTTTTTTAAGTTACTTTTTTTAAAAAGCTGCTTTTTTGAAAAACATTTTTTTAAAAGCTTCATATTCAAGTGCTACATTTTTAAAAAGCGCTTTTTTAAATGTACTTTTTTTAAAAAGTACGAGTTTGAAAGAAGCTTTTTTAAAAGGTTCTTTTTATTATGTACTTTTTCCAAAAGGAATTTTTTGAAAAGCAAATTTTTTATTGTTAACCATTTATGAAATGTAGTTTTTTTAAAAGGTACTTTTATAAAAGGTACTTTTTTAAGAGATACTTTTTTTAAAAAGTGTCTTTTTTAAAGCGCTCTCTGTACGTGAAATTCCAATTAGATATATAGCTTTCAACAGTGAAACCATTTTCACGCTCGCGTAAAAAGGTACTTTTTTTAAAAAGAACTTTTTTCAAAATGGTAATTTAAAAAAAATAATTTTTTAAAAAGGTATTTTTTTTTAAACGTACATTTTTAAAAGGGCACTGTTCTTAAAAAGTACCTTTTTGAAAAGTTACCTTTTATTAAAAAGTACTTTTTTCAAAAGATAGTTTTTCAAAGGTATTTCTTTAAAAACGTATTTTTTTTAAGGGGTACTTTTTAAAAAAACTTACTTTCTTAAAGGGTCCTTTTTTAAAATTTATTTTTTAAAATGGTGCTTTTTCTAGAAGCTTATGTTTTGAAAGCAATTTTTAAAAGGTACTTTTTTCAAAAGGTACTTTTTTTAAAAGGTTCTTTTTTCAAAAGGCACTTTTTTAAAAGGTACTCCTTTTAAAAGGTGCTTTTTTAAAAAAGTATTTTTTCAAAAGATGCTTTTTTCCATAGGTATTTTCTTAACATGTAATTTTTTAAAAGCTCATTTTTTTAAAAAGCTACTTTTTTTAAAATTACTTTTTTAATAAGACAGTTTCTGGAAAAACTCTTTTTCAATCTACTTTTTTTAAAAAGGTGCTTTTTTGAAAAACATTTTTTTAAAAGCCTCCTTTTCAAAGTGCTTAATTTTTAAAAATCACTTCTTTTAAAAGTACTTTTTTTAAAAAGTACATTTTTGAAAGAATCTTTTTTAAAAGGTTCTTTTTAATAGGTACTTTCTTCAAAAGGTATTTTTTGAAAGGTAATTTTTTTATAGTTAACCATTTCTGAAATGTAGATTTTTTAAAAGACCTTTTATAAAAGTTACTGTCTTTTTTTAAAGGCACTTTTTTAAAAGACACTTTTTTAAAAGTTACATTATTAAAACAAAATTTTTTTTAAATTACTTTTTTAAAATGTAGATTTAAAAAAAAAATTTTTTTAATGATCATTTAAAAAAGACCTTTTTGTTAAAAGGATCTTTTTTAAAAAAGGTAGTTTTTTAAAGGTATCCTTTGAAAAGAAACTTATTTTAAAAAAGTACTTTTGTCAGAAAGGTGCTTTTCTCAAATTGTACTTTTTTATAAAAAATTTATTTTTTGAAAAAAACTATTTTTTTAAAGGTATGTACTTCTTTTGTAAAAGGCACTTTTTTGAAAAGGTACTTTTTTTAAATAAGGTAGTTTTTCAAAAGGTACTTTTTTAAGGTCCTTTTTTAAAAAGGTACTTTTTAAGGTACTTTTTTTAAAAAGGTACTTTTTTTAAAAGGTTTCTTTTTAAATAGTGTCTTTTTTAGAACTCTTTTAAGCTACTTTTTTCCAAAGGCAATTTTTTCAAGAAGTACCTTTTATAAATTGTACTTTTTAAAGGTTATTTTTTTAACTACTTTTCTTAAAGGTACTATTTTAAAACTACTTTTTTAAAAGTACTTTTTTTAAAAACATCCCTTTTTGAAAGATACTTTTTTAAAAGGTAGTTTTTAAAAGGTACTTTTTTAAAATGTACTTTTTTAAAAGATATTTTTGTAAAAGGCGCTCTTTTTACAAGGTGCTTTTTTAAAAAGAAGTTTTTTAAAAGGTACTTTTTAATAAGTACTTTTTTGCATGATTATTATTTTAAAAGGTAATTTTTATACCCTATACCACTATGTCTTTTGGGTATAATGACTTTTTGCTGCTGTTTGTAACTACCAAAAATATTTGACATAGACCCATCATTTATTATACCGAACGACTCAGAATCACTTTCTGAGTCGATTTAATGATGTCCGTCCGTCCGTCCGTCTGTGTGTCCATGTAAACCTTTTAATCAAACTACATGTCGCAAATAAGAAGATATTTTGACAAAATTTAGCTCATAAGCTTCTATCGGCCATAGGATGAACACTGTTGAAATTAGTGAAATTCGGTCCATGTTCAGACCTAGTCCCCACACAAATGACCCCTACAAAATCGACATAAATTGCCATAAGATCCAAATTATCATATAGATCTCAATCAAATTGGGTGTGTATGTGTTTATTATATTCATTAATCAGTAGTCCAAAAATAATCTCTATAGGACAATTCATTGTCATAGGCCCCATATAGATCTGCTGCCCGATCTTCACTTAAATCTATAAAAAAAACAAAAATATTGCACAGATTTTTCTCAAATTTGGTTTGTATATATTCTTTCAAAATATAAGTGGCTTTACCAAGTATGGTCAGAATCGATCCATTTTTCGAACTAGTCCCATATAAATATAGAATCCGATATGAAGTTTTTCATATTTGCATCCAAAAAATTAATAACAATGCCACTAAAGTTTGGTTTATGCATATTTTCTATATCCAATTAGTGCAACCGAAGATATAGGGTCCTCAACACAATGGTATAGGTTATCGTATAGTCGGTGTAGACCGACTATAATTTTCTTACTTGTTTTGATTGTTAACCTTTTTTGAAAGTTACTTTCTTTGAAGGTATTTTTTTTTACATGTACTTTTTTAGAAGAAACTTTTTTGAAGCCTGCCTTGAAAAAATTTATATTCCACCAAAATATTTATTTTTCCTTAATATTTTTTACTTTCGAATTTATATTCCACCAAAATATTTATTTTTCCTTAATATTTTTTACTTTCCAATATTTTTCTGAGTAAGTAACAGTGAAAGAAACCTATTCTCCACTAAGAATATAAAATTTTTATATTTAATTTTTCAAATCTCTTTTGTTCTAAAATACCAGCTTTTAGCCCGTAGTACTGCTTTCTATAGGCAAAGAACAACTAGACTACAGCGAAATTAAAAAAATAAAAAATTGTATGTAAATGGGTTAAATGGCTGACAGTGATAATAGCAGTTTTACGATGTAGTTGTCCTGTTAAAAAAAAAAAAAATATTTCTCTTTACAAAGGCCATTCGATGATGTGCGGATTAAGTTGAGGTTCTATGCTGATGCAAATTAAAAAAGCAAAAGAGGAAGGGTAAACGAATTTCATTTGACTGTACAAATGTTATTTATTTTTTACTTTCACATTTATTTAATACGATTGCGGTCATACGGCGTTATTTTAATTAGGACTATAAATTTGTGGTTTTTGTTAATAATTAAAATGAAAAGTTTAACAGAGCGTATGAATAATATTACTTTAATTAACAATAATCATACGTTGCAGAAATAATTCGTTTAAATTATTCAAAAGCTTGTGCGGTAAAGCAAAAACAAGTCATTAGCTGGTTGTAGACTTTTTTCTTTTTATTTCTCATACACAAAAGTTGTGTTTCAAAGCAATGGAAACTGCATTTAGTAGACTTTTAATATAAAATACTTTGAGCACACTTTCAAAGAAACTTTAGCTACTTTTGATACTTTAGTAGATTTGTTGCTATAATTAGGTTAATAAGTGTGAAGTTTTCTACGACTGTTGTCGTTTAAGAAAGCGTATTTATAAAGAGTAATTTTTTGAGGCATAGTTACGATAAAAAGAATATAAAACTTTTTTATTACACTTTTCTAAAATGACAACTGAGTAATTGATAGACAAAAATAAACAGAATATTCTATAAAAGAGACAGAGTTCGTTGATAGATAAAACATCAATTAAATTGAATGAATGTTTGATTTATATTTTCACTAATTTTGTTAGTAATTAATTATAAGAAATTTATATAATTAATATATGTTGTTATTTAAGTGTAAACAAAAATGTTTCATTTGGAATTTTATCCCGAGAATATTTCTACAATTTATAAATTTGCACCTGCAATCAATTAGAGATAACTATTTGTTCATACGAATTTTTTAGTAAAATAATATATTTTGAAAACCTATTGCCAACTTAAAAACAATCTTTCTGTAAGGAAGTACTTGTTTGAAGAAAAGATTCTTTGTTAAGAACAGTTATTTTTAAGAAAATAAACTTTTTTAGGAAAAACAACTTTTTAAAAACATTGTATTTTTTTGAGAAAATTTACTTTTTTAAGAAAATTTACTTTTTAAAGGAAATGTAAAGAAAAGGAAATTTTTTAAGACAAACATTTTTTTTTTAAATTTTACTTTTTTAAAAATAGGTACTTTTTAAAGAAATTTTATTTTTTTAATAAAATTATCTTATTTAAGAGAAGACTTATTAAAGAAAATTTATTTTTTTAATAAAATTATCTTATTTAAGAAAAGACACTTTTTAAAGAAAATTTACTTTTTTTTAAGAAAAGGTACTTTTTAAAGAAAATGTACTTTTTCAAGAAAAGATACTTTAAAAAAAGGCAATTTTTTAAGAAAAAATCATTTTCTAAGAAAATATACTTTTTAAAGAAAACAACTTTTTAAAGAATTTTTTTTTGATTGTATTTTTTAAAGAAAATGTACTCCTTTAAGGAACGGTTCTTTTTAAGAAAAGGTATTAAAAAAAGGTAATTTTTTAAGAATAATGTACTTTGTTAAGAAAAGATACTTTTTAAGAAAAATTACTTCTTGAAGAAATCGTAAATTTTAAGGAAATTTATTTTGAAGTAAAGGTTATTTTTTGAGAAAAGGTACATTTTTAAGAAAAGGTACTTTCTTGAATAGCTACTTTTTTAAGAAAATGCACTTTTTCCGAAAAGACACTTTTTAAGGAAAGACACTTTTTTAACAAAATGGTACTTTTTCCAGAGAAGGGAATTTTTTAGAAATGGTACTTTCATCAGGAAAGGTACTCTTTTAAAAAAAGGTACTTTTTTAAGAAAATGTACTTTTTAAGAAATTGCATATATTTAGAAAATGTACTTTTTTAAGGGAAAATACTTTTTGAAGAAAATTTCCTTTTTTAGAAATGGTATTTTTTTTTTTTTTGGAACAGGTACTTTCTAAAGAAAACGTTTTTTTTTTAAATTTAGTTTAAAGAAAAAAAGCTTTATAATAAGGTACTTTTTTTAAGAAAAGGTAAGTTTTTAAGAAATCGTGTTTTTTTAAAAAAGGGGTTTCTTAAATAAATTGTACTTTTTTAAGAAATTAACTTTTTAAATGAAAGGGAGCTTTAAAGAAAAGTTAAATTTTAAGAAAAATTTGGAATTCGCGAAAAGGTATTTGTTTTTAAAGAAAATATACTTTTTACAAAATATGATTTTTCGAAAAAGGTACTTTTTTAAGCCAATTACTTTTTCAAAGGAGGCACCTTTTTAAGAAAGTTTTCTTTTTTATGAAAATATAGTTTAAAATTATTCTGAGGTCATAGAACAGATTTTTTTATTTGGTAATTTTATTATTTTTTTGTCGATATATCGGATATAATAGTTTAGTTTAGTTTATTTTTTATTTGTTCTTCCCATACAAAAAGATTTACATCTTTTATATTATAGTATGGGAATTTTTAAAGAAATACAAGTTACAGTATACAAAAATATTTAAATAAATTATATAATTATATAAAGTAAATAAAAAAATAAATAAAATAAAGAACTAAATAAATGAATGAGTTTGACATAATTTAATATAAAAGAATCAAATGGTAAAATTTTGATTAAAAAAAAAAAAAAAGAGAAAAATGGTTGAAATAACATTGGTGTATTAAAAACCATAACTGACGAATAATTTAAATTTGCATTGAAAAACTAGCAGTTATTTTGTTTTTAAACTGTATTTGCGTTGTTGATTTTCTGTGTTTGATTTGGTAGTAAGTTCCAGAGATAATCGGCATTAAAGTAGAACTGCCATTCAGAAATTTTACTACGATATCTTATCGGTACAAGCTTTCTCCCTCTATTGGATCTTGCAAATGTTAAGCGGTTGAAAAGGTATGATGGTTCCTTCTGATATATAATTTTGTGTAATAGGCCTAGCACCTTTAATTTTAAAATATTATCAAACGACATACCATATAGTCTTGTTGAAAACGAGGCAATACGATCAAGTCTGTTTAATCCCTAAACATACCATATAATACTATTGAAGGCCACATTTAGTTTTCTCTTACTAGTTGAGTCACATAAAGCAAAATTTCACACCCGTATAATAAAACCGGCATTAGGTAAGATTTTGCAAGTATTATTCTTATATTTAATGGAGTGCAAGATTGAGTCGCCCAAAGCGTCCGAAGCATACCATACGTTCTCCCTACCACAATGTTTACATGATTGTTCCAACTAAGTGTGTCATTAACAACAATACCCAGATTTTTTGATGAGGACACAATTTAAATTCTGTGATTGTTGAGAACAATATCAAAATCTAGATTATGACGTAGAGTTTTCTTGTGCATGATGAGACATTTGGACTTGAGGGGATTCAGACAAAGTCCATTAGCAGTTTCCCAGTTATAAATATTATTTAAATCATCATTAAGTTTTGCTACGTTTTCTCTGGAAAATATTAGTGGACTGCAAAGATATACTTGGACGTCATCGGCGTACATGTGTACTTTACAATACTTTACATGATCTGGCAAGTCATTGGCGTACATTGAAAATAAAAGAGGGCCTAGAACTGAGCCTTGCGGAACACCTTTAGGTACATGTAGTGGTCTCGAAAATTGGTTATTAAGGAAGACTGACTGAACACGGTTTACCAGGTAGGATTCAACAAGTTTCTTTGAACACTCGGAGAAATTAAAAAGCCGACCAAGTTTTGTTGAAAGTATTGAGTGATCAACTATGTCGAAGCCTTTAGAATGATCAAGAAGGACTAAAAAGCAAATATTTCCACCATCAATGGCATGACGAATATCATCTGCAACATCTATTAAAGTAGTTGTACAACTATGTTTTTGTCTAAAGCCTGATTGCTTTTGCGACAATAGCCCAAATCGTTTTAGGTATTCGTTTATCTGTTTATGCATTATCTTCTCAAGAGCCTTAGAAAAGAATGGTAGTATTGATATAGGCCTAAACTCAGAGTTTGTCTTAGGCACAGGAATAACCTTTGCATGCTTCCATTGTGTTGGAAACACGCTGGTGGTAAGGATCGTATTATATATGTAAGTAATGTATGGTAAGATGATAGGAAGGATAATTTTGATAAATTTAGGGTGCATGTTGTCATATCCTATTGCATTTGATTTTATGGCTAAAAGACAGGTAAGTGCCTCATCATGGCTAACACATTGAAAATCAAATGGACTATCATTATCAGAAATCACTAGGTTATTGATTGTATTGTGTGCAGGAGGTTGAAATTGAACAGTGGGTAAATTATTAAAAGCTGAATTAAGTTCATCAAGAGTGAGTTCGCAAGTTTTCCTATTACTAGTTCGGCCAATTCCAATTTCCCGAATAGTTTTCCATTTCCGTTTGGTGTTAATTGCATTTTCAAAACGGTGGCCATAATATTCAGACTTTGATCTACGAATTTCACGAGTAACTTCTCTTCTAAAATTTCGATATTCTTCTTTAGGTTGAGGTAACTTAAATTTTTTCCAACGTGAAAACAAAATATAACTTGGCTTATTTTTTTCATCATCATCAAAACATAAAATAAAAGGTCAACTAAAACATTTAACTAAAATATGCTTTTTAACAAAAGGTACTTTTTGAGTAGAAAGTTCTTTAAAAAAAAATTTTTTTTAAGAAAGAGTATGTTTTAAGAAAAGGTACTTTCTTAGTAAAAAGCACTTTTATAACAAAAGTACTTTTTTAACAAAAGTACTTTTTATGACCTATATCACTGTGTGGTCAGGGTCTAGTAAGTTTGTGCTATATTTGTAACTAGCGAAAGTATTTGATGTAGATCCATCTTATTAAAGCAATCTATTCAGAATTAGCCATGTCCGTCCGTCTGTCCGTGGGTGTGTCCATGTAATCCTTGTTATCAAACTATAGGTCTCAAATATGAATATATTTTGATGAAATTTGGTATATAAGCTTCTATCGGCCATTGTACAAACACAGTTGAAATCGGTGAAAATCGGCCATATGATCCAAATTATCACATAGATCTCGGTCAAATTGGGTTTGTGTGTGTTTGTTATATCCATTAGTCAGTAGTGTAATAACAAACCTTATAGGACAGCCCCAATATAAAGATGCTTCCCGTTTGCCACTCTATCTATCAAAAAACAAAAATACTGCACAGAGTTAATTTAATTTGTGTAAGTTTTTTCAAATAATAAGTGACTACCAAATATGGATAAATATAACATCCAATATGAACTTTGTCAAATCTGCAGGCATAAAAATTAATATTAAAAATAATCCACTCAGATTTGGTTCATACCTATTTTCTTTACCCAATTAGTTGGAACTGAGTTCAATTCGCTAAACGCTTGGTATAGGTCAGCGATGGCGAACCTTTTTGACAAGTGAGTCAAAATTGAATTTATTTTTTTGTAATATCAACCTACGGGTCAATTATTATTTTAGTAATTAAAGATATAACAAAAATACATGTAAATATGATTTTATTTACTATTCGAACATATTATATGTATGATTATTATTTTATAATAAAAAACAAAGAAAATTTAATATCAAAAAAATTATAGATATACACACATTTAACGAACCTTGTTGTTGTTTATTTTCAAATATAATTGATGTATATTTGGTTCATATTTGGAATTCATCACTTTTACACATGCGGCAGTCATTTCATTACCAAGTCTATTTCTTTGCGTTGATTTTATAAAATTCGTTGATGAAAATAAAGTTTCGCATATATATGTTGAACCAAACATTTTTAAAAGAGCATTTGGCAGTTTTATTTATTGTATTAAGTGTATCTGGTAAAGAGTCCCATTCTTTTAATATTATATTATCAGTTCTTTGTTCGAATACCTTTTTCTTATTGTCAGAAATATTTTCTAAATCCTGTTTTTGCAAATTTGTAATTAAATTTTCAAATTTATTTTTCCACATAAAACTGTTTTGGAATTCTGCTAATTCCATTTCCAAATTTTCAAAACCTAACCAAGTGAACACGGTTAATTCCAAATTATTAAATTCTATTTTATGTGGATAAAATATAAACTGTAGTGTTTTTTCTAAATCCTTAAATTGATTAAATCTATCCAGAAAAGCTTGTTTTATTTCCTCAATAACAGTTAAATATTTTTTAATTGTATGATCCTGTGCAATAGTACCATTTTCTAAGTTTTCAGTTGCTTGGAAATGTTTTTGCAGATATGGAAAATATTTCAATATTTTAATTTTCAAATCATTACTAAATATATCAAGTTTTGTCATAAACGTTTTATTTTCAAACATGACTAATAACGGGTGATTTTTTTGAGGTTAGGATTTTCATGCATTAGTATTTGACAGATCACGTGGGATTTCAGACATGGTGTCAAAGAGAAAGATGCTCAGTATGCTTTGACATTTCATCATGAATAGACTTACTAACGAGCAACGCTTGCAAATCATTGAATTTTATTACCAAAATCAGTGTTCGGTTCGAAATGTGTTTCGCGCTTTACGTCCGATTTATGGTCTACATAATCGACCAATTGAGCAAACAATTAATGCGATTGTGACCAAGTTTCGCACTCAGTTTACTTTATTGGACATTAAACCAACCACACGAATGCGTACAGTGCGTACAGAAGAGAATATTGCGTCTGTTTCTGAGAGTGTTACTGAAGACCGTGAAATGTCGATTCGTCGCCGTTCGCAGCAATTGGGTTTGTGTTATTCGACCACATGGAAGATTTTACGCAAAGATCTTGGTGTAAAACCGTATAAAATACAGCTCGTGCAAGAACTGAAGCCGAACGATCTGCCACAACGTCTAATTTTCAGTGAATGGGCCCTAGAAAAGTTGGCAGAAAATCCGCTTTTTTATCGACAAATTTTGTTCAGCGATGAGGCTCATTTCTGGTTGAATGGCTTCGTAAATAAGCAAAATTGCCGTATTTGGAGTGAAGAGCAACCAGAAGCCGTTCAAGAACTGCCCATGCATCCCGAAAAATGCACTGTTTGGTGTGGTTTGTACGCTGGTGGAATCATTGGACCGTATTTTTTCAAAGATGCTGTTGGACGCAACGTTACGGTGAATGGCGATCGCTATCGTTCGATGCTAACAAACTTTTTGTTGCCAAAAATGGAAGAACTGAACTTGGTTGACATGTGGTTTCAACAAGATGGCGCTACATGCCACACAGCTCGCGATTCTATGGCCATTTTGAGGGAAAACTTCGGAGAACAATTCATCTCAAGAAATGGACCGGTAAGTTGGCCACCAAGATCATGCGATTTGACGCCTTTAGACTATTTTTTGTGGGGCTACGTCAAGTCTAAAGTCTACAGAAATAAGCCAGCAACTATTCCAGCTTTGGAAGACAACATTTCCGAAGAAATTCGGGCTATTCCGGCCGAAATGCTCGAAAAAGTTGCCCAAAATTGGACTTTCCGAATGGACCACCTAAGACGCAGCCGCGGTCAACATTTAAATGAAATTATCTTCAAAAAGTAAATGTCATGGACCAATCTAACGTTTCAAATAAAGAACCGATGAGATTTTGCAAATTTTATGCGTTTTTTTTTTAAAAAAAAGTTATCAAGCTCTTAAAAAATCACCCGTTACAACTAGACCAGGTCCTTGGAGTTTTTTATTCAATTCATTAAAATGCAAAACATTAGGTCATTTAGCCATTCTACATTTGATAATTCGTCAAAAACATTATTTTTTTCATGCAAAAATAGTTTTATTTCTTCTAATAAATCTACAGAACTATTTAAAATTTGACCACGGCTGAGCCATCGAATACTGTTGTACATTAAAAGCCCAGAGTATTGAGAATCAATTTCCTCTAATAATTTGGCAAATTCTCGCTTATTTAGAGCTCTTGCATTTATAAAATTGACTATTTTTGTTACAACTGGCATTACATTGGAAAATGTTTTCAATCCTTGTTTTGCACATAAGACTTCTCGATGAATGAGGCAGTGAAATTCAATTAAAGAATGTTGGACACTTTGTTTATGTTGCTGAATAAAACCAATATTTTTGCCAATCATGCTAGGAGCACCATCAGTTGTTACAGAAACAATTTTCTGTAAATCAATATTCATTTTCATAAATGTATCAGCGAATTCCTTAAAAACATCAAGACAAATAAGTAGTTCTTCCTGTCAATGTTATTAATTTGACCAGTTCTTCCATCATTATATTTCCTGATTTATACCTAGCAAAAACTGCAAGTTGTGCGTAACCACTTATGTCCGTGATCTCATCTAAAGCAATTGAATACATTTCGGCACATTATAAATCGCAATTTATTTGAGAACAAGTATTTTCATCTAATCTTAATATTCGTTCTTTAATTGTATTTCGGCTTCACGGCAACTCATTAATGCGCTTTATTATCAAATCTTTTTCTTTAAAATCAGCAAATAGGGCAGCACTACATTCCAAAAACGCTTCTTTTAAAAACTCACCTTCCGAAAGAGGTTTTCCATGTCGTGCGATACAATGTGCTACATGAAAACTGGCAGCTATAATGTTGTTTTTAGGAATTAGAAATGTTTTAAATACATTAGCTTGTGATTTATATTATTTTAGCTTTTGAGAAAATAATTCTTTTTTTTTTCTTCTTCTGTTAAGGAAGCAAGATTTGCATGTATCTTTTCAAAATGTCGTTTTACATTGTAAGCACGAGACGTACAATTTTCCTTGCAAATTAAGCAAAGAATTTTCTTATCTATCTCAACAGCTCCGTATTTTCCAAACCATTCTGTTTGATATGGCCTTGAACTTGTATCATTCATCTTAAGTTTCTTAACCGCTGATATGCTAAACATATCTAAAGGGTTAATATTTATAATTTGAAAATGTTAAATTTTAATTGAAATAGAAACAAATTATTAAACCTAATTTTCTTACCGACAATTTAAAACTTAATAAATCAAGAAAACTTTATGAATTAATAATTTAAAGAGCATGCGCAAGTTACATCTTTAGTTTGGTTAAAAGTAAAGTTAAATGATATAATATAAATTGTTAAAAAAAATTATTAATTGTTTTGCAATGCCTACTGAGATATTGCTATACTCAATTAACAAATTGTGGTATTGTAGATGTACGAAGAAAACTGTGTAAATTTTGTAGTAGGCTTTGCAAAAATAACACATTAAATGCAAGCAAGAAATTTGTGTCTTTTTCTGTGGAAAAAATTAAAAAAATTATGTGGAAAAAATTAAAAAAAACATGTGGGAAAATATCGAATTTAGTTTTTTTTAAATTCCATATTTTTCCACATAATTTTTTTAATTTTTTTCCACAGAAAAAGACACACAAATTTCTTGCTTGCATTTTATGTGTTATTTTTACAAAGCCTACTACAAAATTTTCACAGTTTTCTACGTACATCTAAAATACCACAATTTGTTAATTGAGTATAACAAGATCTCAGTTTGAAATAACTTAGAATTTAAAAATATGGTTTGAAAAAACTTAGAATTGGTTTGAAAAAACAAAACAACTCGTGGGTCACTTAAAATTGTTGCGTGGGTCAGTGTGTGACCCGTGGGTCATAGGTTCGCCATTGCTGGTATAGGTTATCGCAAAGTCGGACTAGACCGATTATAATTTCCCTACTTATTTAAGAATAGGTATTTTCTAGGAAAATCAAATTTTTCAAGAAAATTTACTTTATTAAAAAACGGTCCCTTTTGAAGGAAAAGTACTTTTTTCTAGAAAAAGTACTTTTTTAGAAAAGGCACTTCTTAAAGAAAAGTTGCCACATAACAAACGTACTATTTATTTAAAAAAAAAATGTTTTTATTTAGGAAAGTTCGCTGTTTCAGGAAAAGGTGTTTTTTTTAAAGAAAATTTACTTTTTCAAAAAACACACTTTTTAAGAACAGCCACTTTTTTGAGAAAAGGTATGTACTTCTTTATAATAAAATGTACCATTTAAAAAAGGTTATTTTAGGTAAAGATACTTTTTTTTACAAAAATGACTTTTTTTAAGATAATATACTTTTGCAGAAGGTACTTTTTTAGAAAAAGGTACTTTTTTCGAAAGAGGTACTTTTTTATAAAAAGGTACTTTTTTAGAAAAATTTACTTTTTTAGAAAAAGGTACTTTTTTAGAAAAAGGTACTTTTATAAGAAGAAGTACTTTTAGAAAAATGTTGTTTTTTAAGATAAGATACTTTTGTAGAAGAAGGTACTTTTTAGAAAAAGGTACTTTTTTTAGAAAAAGGTACTTTTTTTACCAAAAGGTACTTTTTTAGAAAAAGGTACTTTTGTAAGAAGAAGTACTTTTAAGAAAAATGTTTTTTTTTTTAAGAAAAATTTCTTTTTAAAATTTACTAGCAGAACCCAGCCCCCGAAATTCGAATACAAATGCTATGAAATTCTATGAATTTTTTTCTTTCAGTTTTTTTAATCTGTATATATAAAGAATTTATGAATATTTAAATAATCTATAATATTAATAGGCAATGCGATTTCTTGTGACCGATGTAAGTTTCACAGTTTTACACCGATTTTGACAAAAAATTTATCATTTGAAAGGTATTTCAATATACAGATTTTCATCGTCTCGAATATTTTTTTGGAGTTATGATCGTTTAAAGTTGCTACTAACACATACATAAAATTTTACAATGCTATGTGTGTGTATATTAAATTTGTTAATGTGTTTGTGTTGATGTGTTGAGTTTGTTTTCTTCATTTAAAATGAGTTGAATTGTGAAGCATACCTTTAGGGTCTTTATTAAATGAAAAAATAAAATTTCCTAGAATTTGCACTCGAATTTCGAGTGCTGTTATCTGCTAGTATTCATTAAAATGCATTTGTTGAACAAACAGAAGAGATATAACTGGGTAGAATATATCTCAAGAAATCGCCTTGCTTATCTATAATATTAATAGGCCAAGCGATTTCTTTTGACTGATGTTTTGTTCTACCGTTTTACCCCGATTTTGAATAAACATATATTATTCCCTTTTAGCCTTTTTGCAGATTTACAGACTTTTAAATTTTTTCTTTTATTTTGAGTAAATTGCATTTAAAGTTCCTACTAACACATACATAAAATTATACAATGCTATGTGTGTGTTTACAAAATTTGTTTTTGTGTTTTTGTAATAAAAATGAATTTGTTTTTTGTGTTGATTTGTGAATTGGCTATAATTGATTAGCATACTTTTAGGGTCTTTATTTAATGAAAAAATAAAATTTGTTAGGATTTGCACTCGAATTTCGAGGGCTGGTATCTGGTAGTTAATATTACAGATTCAGTGCTAGTTATTAAATTTTTACGTGGACGTATGAGGGATATTTTTTTTAATTTAATATTAATTATAAGGCTTTATGCAGTCAGCCAGTTGAGCGTTAAATTATTAATTAAAAATTCTTCAATCTATCTTCAAATTTATTTTGTTTTTTTTTTTCTTTTTAGAAATGTTTCTATTAAACTTAATAGGCCAAGAACGACTTTATCAAGATGCCCAAGATATAAGACATATTTTGAAATATTATAAACGGCACAAGGTAATTACAAAAACAAATATAATTATATTTAATTGCACTATGAAAAAACTCTTAACAAATTTTCAGATTTAAAAAAAAATTAATTAACAACTACACAACAAGAACAAAAAACAATTAAACTTAACAATTAGCAGCTGAGAATAGAAAAAGAATTTTGCTAGAAAAAAAAAAAACACAAGTTACACCAAACAGAATAGCAAATTGCTACAAATACTAACAAATACTTAATTAAAAAGCACCCCCTGCTACAAAATTTTCAAAAACAAAATAAAAATCAACTTGAACAGAAGAAATATACAAACAACATCCCCAAAATAATTCCCTGGTCAGCCATTAACAGCAAACACCACCATCGGAACTCTAAAAACAACTGCTTAGACATTCTCAAATACTAAATCATTAAATTGAAACTTAAAGAAGAAAAAAAACTCATTTCAGCAAAAACGGAAAACTTTCAGTAAAACTGCTGCTGTAGTTTTTAACTTTTTTAAATGAGAGACGAGTATTTAAAGGGAAGTAAAACTTTTAAAATGGCGTTCGGATCACGCATTAAATTGTACCTGACTATATTCATAGCCACCACATGCATGTATATGGTACTGTATCAGTATCACATATCACGACAGCCAATGCCACCACAGCCAGACATCATTAAGGTAAGTTGGCAAAAAGCAAATAATTTTTTATTCATTTATTTTAATAATTTTTTTTTTCTTTTTTAATAAAAAAAAAAATTTATAATAAACCAGGAATGTTGTAGAGAACTCACAAGTTTTTATATAAAAAAAAAATAGATATGCCACAAAAACATGTTGAGTTGAGATGCAAAAGGAAATAATATCAAATTTAAGTTCGAATAAAAGTTAAATTGTTTTGGAGAGACGTTCCAAAACGTTGTCTAAGTAAAAAATAAGACTAAAGCATGGATCTCAGTAGATCGTGTTATAGTCCAAAGTATAAATTTGAATAAAGTATGGATCAAAATTTCGACTTAATCGTGGATCTTATCGTAGTCCAAATTATGATTTTATAATTATGATTTTAAAATGTTATGAACCTCTAAAAAAACATCCTTTAGTAGATTAAGAAGTTATAAGAATCACCGCTATTACGATAAAAAGTTGTATATCTTCTTCTTTATGGCAAATGCCAAAGGTCGTAATTATATAATCTATAGTTTTAGAAAATACATCTCAAAGTAAGATTTTCAAAGAAAAATATCAAGCTATGAGTGCGAAAATAGTTTAAGTGCCAAAATAAAAATTTTGCAAGAGAACGTTTCTTTTTCTTCAAATTGTGTTTGATTTTACACCAATGAAATCTATACTATTAATAGGCAAGGCGATTTCTTGTGACATATTCTGCAACTTTAATTACCAAGCGATTTTCACAAAAAATATACCATTTGATAGGTATTGCTTTGCAGATGTGCACCATATTTACAGACGTGCACCATTTGGTATACTTTTTTGGAGTAAAATAATTTAAAGTTGCTACCACCACATATATAAAACCCATATTAAAGCTTCAAATAAAAAACTATACAATGATGTGTGTGTGTGTTTATTAAATTTGTCTTGAATTGTGAATTGGCTAAAATTTAGGCTCTTATAAAATTATTTATGAATGCAAAAATAAAATTTCCTCGAATTTGCACTCGAATTTCTAGGGCTGGACTCTGCTAGTTACAACTGATCACAAATCATAGATTTTCATCAAAAGACAAAAACCGAAAAACCGAATGGCTCGTTATGTATACAGTAGGGCGGGTCGATGAAAAAATCGCCCAAGTGACAAGGAAAATCGTATTATAAGGATCAAAATAAGAAACTTTGCCCGAGGAACCATACCTCTGAAATCAATTCTGATGTCCCGACTTTTGACCTGTCTGTCTGTCTGTCTCACTTTGACCCATTTAGAGTGCCCCAATAGAGTCCAAATGTATGATGGACCCCCACTAACTTTGGAGGGTCGACCCATGCCAGTGGCGCACCCCCTGGAACTACCCCTTGGGGGTGTCCCATACAAACATTTCAAAAAATCACCATTTTTTGTTTAGAATTGGGCTGACTATGTTTGATTTAATATTAAAATTAACACTCATATGTATACGTATCTTCTACTCTGCTAATATATAATAATCATACGCCTTGACTATGTCATGTTATTCCAAAATATCGATCGGATGAGGGTAAATAACTTTTAGATCACTCCGTGACAATGCGTGACTCTGCGTGACTACCCTAAAAATAATCTGTAGTCACAACAAGACTATGGGCCAATTTTCAGATCAATTGCATGAGGGGGAATGGCAGACAGACAGACAGACAGACAGGTCAAAAGTCGGGACATCAGAATTCGTTTTAGAGGTATGGTTCCTTGGGCAAAGTTTCTTATTTTGATCCCTAGAATATGATTTTCTTTGCCTCTTGAGCGATTTTCGCCTCCCTACAAATCGACCCGCCCTAGTATACAGCCTTCAGGTTCTGTATTAAACGAAAGTACAAAAGTTGGAAAATAAAATTTTTTTGTCTTTAATGCCTAAACTTTTTCAATGTAAAATTGATTTGCTGGTCCTGTAAAGTACATTTACAAAAGATACGTCGATACCCTAGTAGTCCGAGGTTAATGTTTCGTAGGGGATAGTTCAGTTGGTAGCAGAGTTCAGAAAAAAACACACACTGAATAAAAAAGTCGTACATATATGTAAACAAACATGACTTAGACCAACACAGACATATTTTTATTTTCATATCAATTATGTTTGTTTTTAAATTTTCTTCGGTGCCCAACACAACCATGACTGTGTTCGTTTTAATATTTCGTTATTTACACGAACATTTTTGTATCACGTACTTTTTGTTTCAATCACACATAAAGCACACATTTTTGAGTGTTGCTTTATTTGAAGTTCATGTTCTGGTACGTGTACTGAAAAAAAAAAACAGAACATGTAAAATAAACAGGTTCGAGTTCAGTTATATTTTAAGTCGTTTTGTAGCTCGTGCAATAAGAAAAAACAGAACATGTACAATAAGCAGGTTCGAGTTCAGTTATATTTTAAACACGACTTAAAATATAACTGAACTTAAAATATAACTGAACTCGAACCTGTTTATTGTACATGTTCTGTTTTTTCTTACTACACGAGCCACAACACGACTTAAAATATAACTGAACTCGAACCTGTTTATTGTACATGTTCTGTTTTTTTTTTTTTTCAGTACACGTACCAGAACATGAAATTCGAATAAAGCAACACTCAAAAATGTGTGCTTTATGTGTGATTGAAACAAAAAGTACGTGATACAAAAATGTTAGTGTAAATAACGAAATATTAAAACGAACACAGTCATGGTTGTGTTGGGCACCGTAGAAAATTTAGAAACGCACATAATTGAAAATAAAGATATGTGTTGGCTGCTTTTGAACAGAACATTGTGTGTTTCATGTGTGTATTTTCTGAACCTTGGTTGGTAGTATCTGCAATTGGCGTTATCTATATTATTAATTACCTAAGACCCTTTGAGGTGTTCCAAAGTAGCAATCTATCTGTATATTGAGCCTCCCAAATTACACATCTTATCAATTTAGCCCACAATATAGTCCAGATTCCGTCATAAGAAATCGGGTACCAATCTGGCCAGTTTGTCCCCTTTCTAATTTCCCTCTAGTCCGCAATGCCGGGCATCCAGAATAGAGTTACTCTGTTTCGCGTAGAGAGCTGTTGAAGGGTGTCAACACTTTCCGGTGGAAGATTGAATTTATATGAGTGTGTTCAGGTATATATAAGCCCTTTAAGCGCTCATCAATATTTTTCTAGCACAAAATGCCCACTGGTTTGGTGGTTCTAGTAATTGGACCATAGATACCTGCCCCAATTTCGGAATTCATTTTCGAACCTTGAGTAAACCAATTTAAGCTTCTAGTGTCCACAACAAGCTCACTATCTGCCCAAACTGATCTAGAGGGAACGATGATCCAAAGTGAAGCTCGGTGTTAATGTGATGCAAATGCTTGGCCAATTTGTCTTTACTTTCTAATGAATAAAAGGACATGAGTATCCAAAATTAAACCTACTAGCAATGAAGGTTTGATGAACATGTTTAGAGAAGCGAGTCCGATAATGGCTTCTTGAGCCAATGTAACACTTTACTCCTGCAATCAGTAAGCATGTAACCGTTGTATACGAAAATGTTTGGTTTTAGACCTCCGTTGCGGAATCTTTTAAATTTAAGAATTCGTTAGTTTCCGCGAAATTTTATTACTAATTGATTGTTGATTATTGCATCCAAAACATATCTCAACATGTTTTACCTTAAAGGCGAAGATTTTCTAAAAAAAAAACAAAATCCTGTAATTCTACACACACTTTTAACTTGTGTTTTAATTTTATTTCCATTTTAATAGCACAATGTAGTTTGCAAATAAAAACGAAGATGAAAATGAAAATGAAATAAAAAAAAATTAAATTACATTTTATGGCATCATTATATTTTAAATTACGTATTCAATTTAATTCCACAGCAAAAGCACCACAACACTCTCTATCTTTATCTCTCTATTGTTAAGTAGTTGTATGTATTTATAGTTACTTTGTATGATGATTGCGTCCCCTACATTCATAAGTAGAGTAGTTACTTGAGTTACATAAACCAGCAAAAAGTTTCTCCAAATATTTTCCACCATAATTTTTATCTTCGTTGGGGGATTAATTATAATAACTTGTACAACCTGACACAGAAGGCCAGGTAAGCGATGTGCAAGGAAAACGTCTGATAGAGAAAATTAAGAAAATTCTTTTTGAAAGTTATATATAACTTCGTTTAATCAACGAGATTCCACCTCGGCACTGTAAAAATTTTTTTTTGCAATATTCATATATATTGTATATACATATGTGTAAGTCAGAAATGCATCGGACATGTTTCTGCAACATTTTTTTTGGTGGTTTTTGTTTATTGAGATCTTGAAAAATGTTTTTTAAACTTCAGTCATGTTTTACAATCTATGTAGGTTTATAAGCAAAATTGTATATAAACAATGTTGAGCAACATAATCAAATGAGTTTTTGATTCAAGAGACTGAGCGAAAAAAGAAACAAAACCTCTTCCTATATTAACACACTAACGTTCAGGGTTGTCAACTTTAAAATATCAAAAAGCACTAAACCGACAAAAATCGCATAATTTGAAAAAAAAACACTATATTTTCCATTTTTTATTTTTGCTTTTTTCAGCAAAAGCCCTGTTGTCCTGAATGCTTGGGGATGAGAGCAGTCCCGATAATTAAATGTTTCATTAAAACTAGAAATTTTTTATCTTTCCGAACAGAAATTTTCTTCTTTCAATCCATTTTTAATGTAAAGTAAAGCATTAACTGAATGTAATGGCAATGTATTTCTTATTTTGGGTTAGAAAAGGTTCATGTCGCTAAAACCCCTCTCAACTTTAGCGTTTAAATGAGAAAGCAACAACAGTTTAATATCGAGATTAGCTACAGCTTCAAATGGATTTAAATCAGTGATTTCACTTCATTCCAAAATTCAATTGTGGATTCATAATTTTGCCATTTCATCAGGTGTATTATCCATTTTCAATACTTAACAAAATTTCAAATTACATTCGACTTGTGATGCTAACAGCAATTAAGGATTTGGTATCACTGATGTTAAAAAAAAGCACTAAGCACGAACTCGAAAAATTTTTGCGTCAAAATTTTAAAAAGCACTAAAAACAGTGCTAAAAGCACTAAGTTGACAACCCTGCTAACGTTATTCTGTATATTTCTCACATTCTGTTAAGCTAACAGACCTTAACATTTTACGAGTACATTTGAATTTAAGCTCTGTTAAACATTCTTTTAGGGCTTAACATCAAATAAAAAAAATGTTAAAGCGCTAACTATTAGTGACAAAATATATAAAGTAATCATATAAAATTTGTATGGAAATATTCTAATTTTTAGAGAATTACCTAAAATTTTATTTCGGCTAACGACCTGAATTTCCAAACGAGCCAAATAAAAACTTACAAATAAATTTAGCAAAAACCATATTTAGCAGAGACATAAATTTCAAGAATTTCATCCGTTTAACTAAGCTAAGTTCGGTCTAAAAAGTCAGTTTTAGAATCTAGCATACAAATGCCTAGAAAATATCACAATTTTCGGCTACAGAATAATCTGTTTCTTCTTTTAAGAATTTCATTCAGAAATTAAGACGTTAAGAGACTTAATGTTGGCAACAAATAGAAATGTTTTATTTTATGTGGCAATGCCAGACATTAGAAACAAGTTAAAGTTAAAAGTTTTGTTTCTTCAATGTTATTGCATCAGTGTTAAATTTAATATAAAACAACAACAAAAAAAAATATTTTAAATAAAAATATAAGAAATCAATTTAAACATTATTTCATCGAGCTCAAGGTCATATTTAAAAAAATTTTATTTCTTTATTTTAGTAATTCTAATACTTCGCTATTCCTCGAATAGCATCCTCAGGGATTCATATTAAATATTCACACAAAATTCTTAAAACGATTGTTGTGTCTCCACCATCGTCAGTTAGAAAGACTTAAGTGAAATTTTTATACTTTTAGAGTTTTAAAAGTATTTCAAGGACTTAAGTCGAAAAGCTAATTCGTTTAGAAAATTTTCGATAAAGGCCAAGTATTTAAGGAACTAAAGTTAAAATTCTGTCAGGGATTTAAGTGTAACGTGAAGTAATTCAAGGCTTTAAGTTAAAAGTTTAGTCTATTACGCTCTTTAAGGTAAAGCATAGATTTGCAAAGAACTTAAGTCAAAAGGTAATAACTTTTAAAATCAAAAGTAAAATTGTTAAGCCTTTCAAAGACTTTTGACGAAAATTAAAGTTATTTTTAGAACTCACTAAAATTTTAGTCCAAAAAAATTTTTTTTTCAGCGAATTAAATGATTAATTTAAAAATGTTTTTTAATGTAACTTTTTTTTAAAGCAAGGAACTGTCTAAAATATGGTTTTTTTTTTATTTAGAAGCACTTCAGAAAGTACTTTTTTGAAAAAGTAAATTTTCTGTAACAGGTACATTTTCTCTAAAAAAGTACCTTTCCTTAAAAAGTGCCTATGCTTAAAAAGTACGCTTTCTTAAAAAAGAGTAAAGTAAAGTAAAAGCAAAAGTAAGGCTTCATAAAATGGTACCTTTCCTTAAGAATGTGCCTTAAAAAGCCATTTCCCTAAAATTTAACCTTTTTTTCAAAAAGTCATATCTCTTCTTTTAAAGGTACGAGTACCTTTTGTTTAAAAAAATATACATTTTCTGAAAAAAAAACTGCCTTTGCGTAAAAAAGTAAATTTTTCCTTTTTTAAAAAGGACTTTCATATCAAAATTACGTACAATTTTTCTTTAAGGAGGCACCATTTTATAAAAAGGTATCTTGTTTAAAAAAGTAACTTTTTTTTAAAAAAAAAAAGTACCTTTTCTTAAAAAGTTTGCTTTTCTTATAAAACTACCATTCCTTAAAAATAATTTTTTGAAAAAGTACAGTTTCTTAAAAGCAACTTTTCTGAACCTGTGCTGTAAAGGTTCAGGAAAAGTACCTTTTCATTAAAACGTAAAATTTCGTTAAAAATATTTTATTAAAAAAAGTACCTTTTCTGAAACGAGTACCTTTTCTAAAAAAAATTACCCTTTCTTCGAAAATCCTTTTTCCTTCAAAAAGTACCTCTTCTTAAAAAATAGCTTTTTTTAAAAGTACATTTTCATTTTCATAAAAAGTACCTTATCATGAAAAGCAGCTTAAAAAGATCTTAAAAAGATCTTATTAAAAAGGTACCTTTTCTGAAACGAGTACCTTTTCTAAAAAAATTACCTTTTCTTCGAAAATCCTTTTTCCTTCAAAAAGTACCTTTTCTTAAAAAATGGCTTTTTTAAGTTCATTTTCATTTTCTTAAAAAGCACCTTATCTTAAAAAGTAAATTTTTTTAAAGTACCTTTTCTTAAAAAGTATCATAATTAAAAAAAAGACCTTTCCTAAAATGGTGAATTTTATTTTAAAAAATGCCTTTATTTAAAAAGTAACTTTTCGTAAAACAAGTACCTTTTCTTAAAAAGTATTTTTTCTTAAAAAAAATTAAATTTTCTTTCTTAAAAATGAAACTTTTTTTTTTAAAAAAGGGCGTTCCTTTAAAAAGAACTTTTAAAAAAGTATATTTTGCTTAATAAGTACATAGTCTCAAAAAAGTACCTTTTCTTAAAGAGAAGTTTTTATTAAAAATAAACCTTTTCTTAAAAATAAACCTTTTCTTAAAAATAAACCTTTTATTAAAAAAGTACCTTTTCTTTAAGATTTTTTTTTTGTTTTATAAACAAGTACCTATTTTTAAAAAAGTACCTTTTCTTAAAAACGTAAATTTTATCCTTTTTAAAAAAGAAAATTTTACTAAAAAATATACCTTTCGCAAAAAGTACCATTTTTAAAAAGTACTTTTTCATTTAAGAAGTACCTTATCTGAAAAAGTTACCTTTTTAGAAAAGTACCTTTTTGTTATAAAAATTACTTTTTCTTAAAAAGTACCGTGTCTTATAAAATTACATTTTCTTTAAAATGCAATTTTCTGAAAAAAACTAAATTTAAAAAAAATAAATATTCTCAATGAAATTTTTCCAAATAGTACCCTTTCAGAAAAAGTACATTTTCTTTAAAAATTATTTTTCCAAAAAAAGACCTTTTGGTAAAAAAAACTACATTTTCGTAGAAAACACACATTTTCAAAAAAAAAATGTTTTCTTTTTTTAAAGGACTGTTTCCTTAAAATATATTTCTTAAAGGAAAAACAAAGTAACATTTTTAAAACCGGCCTTTTCTTAAGAAGTGAAAATGTTTAAAAAAAAAAGTAAATTTTATGAAAATTTACCTTTTCTAAAAACAGATATTTTCAAGTTTTTTTTTCTGAGATAAACTTTTTTCAAAAGATAAAAACATTTTCTTAAAAAGGACCTTATCTTTAAAAATCTGTGGTTTTCTAGAATAACCGCGTATGTCATAAAATCAAAATCATCAGGGGAGCCAAAAACGTTATATTTGAAATTATGGCCTCGATATAAAGTTTTTAGAGCTTTTTATTTAACAGTCCTGTAGATATGGGCAATAAATACTTTATATAAAATTTTGAGTCAAAAATCTTCAGAGGAATAGATCCTAGAGAAGGACAAAAAAACAATATGTAAACAACACTTAAAGTGTGTGCAGACAAAACAACTTATGTCGACAAACGTCGTATTCTTTGAAAAAGAAAACTACCAATGCAACCACCCATGTAGACATAAGTTGTTGTTGCTTGAAAAATGGATTTTTTTGTTCGTCAACAAAAAGTTAACGGGACTTAGGATGAGAATATAACAACGTATCAAGAATAATAGTGACAAAAAATAACAAAAATAAACACACAAGTTTTTATAAGTGGTTGTTAACTGAAAAATAATCCAAAATTATTATTATATGAATTTTTTTTCATTAATAACAACGTATGTCACTATGTGTCGTTTTCTGAGAAAATAATTTGTCAGCGATCAAACGTAGGTTGACATACGTCGTTAGTGCTGCAAATTAATTTAATAAACATTTAAGTTACGTCGTTATTTAAAGAAAAAACTCAGAAATGATCAATATTTTTTTTTTTAATATTAATACATATAAAGAGCGTTAAAAATTAATATATTTGACATCGTTAACTCAAAACTGATAAAAATGGACATACGCGGTTATTATAGAAAACCACGGAAATTTCCATTTGACGGTCATATTTGTTTCTATAGATTTGCACTTTTTCTCGAAAACTTTTTGCTGGGTTATAAGCTTAACAAATGTAACTACTATTAACATGAACCACTTTAGCTCTAGATATTATTTACCCATTCATTCATATACTATCGCAGTATTTATTTATTCATATTGTATTGAGTGATGATAGTATTGTATTGTATTGTATTGTAATTGTTCAATTTTGCAATTTGTTTCTTCTCCATATTTTTCTTTTCTTACTTTAATGAATTAAAAAAATAAAAAATAATAAAAAACAAAATGAACTAAAAAAGCAGCATAAAGATAAATCAATTGATACAGAGAGCTCTAATGGAATCGGTGGTAGTTATACTTCTTCTTCTTCCCCATCCTCAAATAAAATCTCCTCTTCAACATTAGCATCAACAACATCATCATCATGGTTCTCATCACCAAACGTTACTAACTTAAGTGCTGTACAATTATTAGCTTCAAATAAATTAACTAAGACATCGAAATCATCAACAGCTTTAACCAACTCATTTAAATTGTTATCATTAACCAACGGAACATCAAAATTATTTAAATCAATGAATATATTTCTATGGTCACCCATGTCATTACTGTCGTCATCATCATCATCATCGTCATCATCAACATCAAATCGTGTCATATCAAAGAAATCGCCTTCTTCTCAACCATCATTGAAAACTTTAGCATTGTTACAACAACAACCACAACAAGAACAAAAACAACCAAGGCCTACTGTTAACCATGTTAGTTTCAATGAATCATCATCATCATCATCATCATCATCTAAATCCCCATTGCCATCCAGTGTAATGGCTTTAAAAAACACTTTATTAACCACATCTACATCGTCTTCTTCAACAACTTCAACAGTGGCTTCTACTACCAGACTAACAACAACAACAACAACCACAAAAAAATCGAATACTAAACAGACTCTAGCACAAACAACAATCGTCAACAATGATAAACTCTCAGCACAACAACAATTGATTGGGACTAATTTAGCTACAGTAAATATTGTCTATAAAAATATAACAAAAACAAAAATAAAACCTGCTCTTGCAAATACTCCTTAGCTCTTTAGCTCTCTCTCTCCCAAAAAATATATACAACATTCTCAAAACTATTACACTTCTCATTCACTTCACCTTACTCTCTTTGCTTCAATTAAAGATTAAAGTTATAATTTCCTTTAATTTAACATAGCTTTAAATTTGAAATTTTTTCTTTTCTTTTTTCTAATGTTTTCTAGAATTATTTTTTACATTAAGTTTGTTTTTGTTGTCCAAAGGTAATCAAGCTTTAATGTTTTTCTATCCCCGCACACCACTGTGCAGCTGGTATATATCAGTTTGTCATCTGCTTGCAACGCATCGAAAAATATATTTTAGAACCCACAAAATATTCTTGATCATTGCTACAATTCGAGTCGATATGGTGATGTCCGTTTTTCCGTCTGTCTTTGATATCATTCACAAAATAAAACATTTACTTGGATAAACGTAGGACAATATTATTTGCCATTATTTCGAGCATGCTGCAATTGAAAATGGGATAAATTGGGCATTATTGTGCCCAGATATGTCCTAAACTATAGGAACACCTCTAAAAAAATTCGAAAAATTTCGTTCGCTTGTTGTAATAATTTTTTAGTATTAAGTTTACCATATTGTTTACTTTTTCAAATATTTCGTATACATGTGTTATAAATAGTGCAATAAGTCCAAATATTAATGTAATCGTAAAATCCAAAGATTCGGCAATACCGAACTTAGTACTGTTACTTGTTTTAACTAAATTACTTTTTTCGACTCAGCTATTCTTCATAGACAAACACAAAATTTTAAGTCAATCTAGAAGACTCACTTTTTCACTGCTTCCAAAGTGGCAGTATGTAAAGAAGTTTTTAGATAACTTCAAAATTGTTAATACAAAGATATTTTCCAAAAAAAATCTACTTTAATATCGGGAAGGCTAAATTCCTAAAGGGAATTAAAATTTTTCGGAAAAGGTAACATATATTTATAAGCAACGAACGGGTCTCCCTCATGCCTCAATATTTATTAAAAATTCGTACAAATATTTTACCTTACTCAACAAAGAAATATTTAAAAAGTAAGAAAATTATAGTCGGTCTAGACCCTATCCCATGGTTAAGAGACCCTATCTCTTCGGTCCAACTAATTGGATGTACAAAATAAGCATAAACCAAATTTGACTGGCATTGTTATTAGTTTTTTTGGCTGCCGATATGAAAAAGGTCATATCGGATGCCATATTTATATGGGGACTAGGTCGAAAAATGGACCGATCCTCACCATTTTTGGTAAAATCACTTATTTTTTGAAAAAATATTTACAAACCAAATTTGAGAAAAATCTGTGCAAAATTTTTGTTTTTTGATAGATTTATGTCAAGATCGGGAAGCAGCTCTATATGGTGCCTATGACTAAGAATTGTCCCATAGGGATTATTTTTGGACTGCTGATTAGTTGATATAATAAACACATACAAACCCAATTTGACTAAGATCTATATGATAATTTGGATCTTACGGCAATTTAAGTCGATTTCATAGGGGTCGTTTGTATGGCGACTTGGTCTGAACATGGACCGAATTTCACCAATTTCAATGGCGTTCATCCTATGGCCGACAAAAGCTTATAGACCGAATTTCATCGAAATATATTCATATTGGCGACCTGTATTTTGATTACAAGGTTTACATGGACACACAGACGGACGGACGGACGGAAATCGCTAAATCGACTCAGAAAGTGATTCTGAGCTGATCGGTATAATAAAATATGGATCTAGGTCATACCTTTTTGGTAGTTACAAACAGCAGCGCAATGTCATTATACCCAAACCACATAGTGGTATAGGGTATAAAAACTTGGACTTCTGGCTTTTGAAGTTTCCGAAATTTTATGGTCAGAATCGTTAAATAATAATTAGAAATAAGAAAGGTTAACATTATGACCATTATTTTTAAGAGTAGTTTACCTAGAACTTCAGTTCGAAACGTATTGGACTTTCTTTAAATTTTACAAATGCATTGATTTTTTTTTTTTGCCAAATGTCAAAGTTTGGGAAAATATTGTATCTCCAAGGAAAATATATGACAGAATCAAAATTTTACAAGAGAACGTGTTTATACCCTATACCACTATGTGGTTTGGGTATAATGACTTTGTGCTGCTGTTTGTAACAACCAAAAATATTTGACCTATACCCATCTTTAATTATACCGATCGAATCAGGATCACTATCTGATTCAATTTAACGATGTCCGTCCGTCCGTCCGTCCGTCTGTGTGTCCATGTAAAGCTTGTAATCAAACTGCAGGTCGCAAATATGAATATATTTTGATGAAATTTGGCATTTAATCTTTTATCGGCCATGGGATGAACGCTATTGAAATTGGTGAGAATCGGTCCATGTTCAGACCTAGCCCCCATACAAATGACCCCTATGAAATCAACATATATTGCCATAAGATCCAAATTATCATACAAATCTTAGTCAAAAAATGATTCCTATTGGACAACTCTTAGTCATAGGCCCATATAGAGCTGCTACCCGATATTCACTTAAATCTATCAAAAAAGAAAAATATTGCACTGCTTCTTCTCAAATTTTGCTTATATATATTTTTGCAAAAAACAAGAGACTTTACCAAATATGTTCAGGATCGGTCCATTTTTGGGCCTAGTCCCCATATAGATATAGCATCCGATATGAACTTTTTCATATCTGCAGCCGAAAAAAATTAATAAAAATCCCACTCAAATTTGGTTTATGCTTATTTTCTATATCCAGTTAGTTGGGCCTGAGAGATAGGGTCTCTAAACGAATGGTATAGGGTTTGTTTTTAGTTAACTTTGATTTATCTGGAAGAGATGAAAGAATCTGCATCGCTTCCAAATTACCAGTATGTATATATATGTTCTCTCTCTCACGAAATTCTTCCCCAGAATGTAAATATTTACTTATCGTGACATCCTAATTGTCTAATAAACCCAACATATTTTCACTTATGAAAAAAGCATTAGAAAATCCGTTTCTATTAGCCCACATGAACTATTTTGCATATACTTCCCTGTGTTAAATTCATAACTAGTACAGGATCTCTTCCACTTCTTTGGATATACTTTTTTGCTGGGTACGCACAGGAAGTGATTCATCATGATATCCCAAGAAGTAGTTGAAATATATTTCAGAGGAGCCATAAGAGACAATATGACAAGTGTCCATGTTAAATTCATTTCCCGGCTTCCAAGGTTAACATCTAATTCACTTATTTGGATGCTCCTTTAAGATATTGGGACGTCTAGAAATTTTTCGAAATTCTTATAAGTTTTGGAAAATTTTGTAAACTTTTAGTTCTCAGATTATTCTTTTTCAATAAATTTTTCTTAAAATGGAATCTATTTCATCTAAAAAATAGCTCAGCATCTTATTTTTCGCTCAGTACTAAGACGTGAAAAGTCCCATTCTGCTCCTCGAGGCAGCAAAACCTTGTTAAAAGAATAAAGAATAATGCTAGTTCTACTATCCCAATAATGAATGACCAAATATTCACAAAATTTTTGAATTTTTAAAAAAATTTATTTTTGCTGGATAGCGAACTTGAAAGAATATCTTCTACTAGGCCTAAAATATTCTTCCGAGCTCGCGCAGTAAAAAAGGTTCTTTCGGATCTCAATGTAAATAAGTCTGCGGGGTTGGATGGTAAGCCAGCACTGGTGCTGAAACAGTGTTCTTCGACGCTAGCTATCCTTTTCAGTCTTTCGTACCGTGTGGGAGTCTTTCCCCTTGGTAGAAGGTTGCTACTGTATAACCAATCTCTGAAAAGGGTGTGGCTAATAACCCTGAAAATTACCGTCCAATTGCAATTTTCTCTGCGCTCTCAAAGGTGAGCATGATTAAGTACCATATTGTCAATCTAGAGACTGCCAACTCTCGTTAATAATGATCGGCAGTATGGTTTCCGTAGATATTTCCAAGGTGTTCGATCGCTTGTGTGGTACGATGCATTAATATAAAATCTAATTGCATTTGGCATCCGTATTGACTTCTCTCGCTTTATATCGTGTTTTCTCAGAGACCGCACAATACATGTTGTGATGGGATCTCATCCAATTAGTTTCAGCTTAATTCAGGGACAGCACAAGATTCTGTTCTTTCTTCCTCTCTTTTCCTAATCTTTCAGGATGACCTTCTTAGTCAAACCTTCAATCTAATCTACTCTTTCACAGATAATAACAACATTATTCAATCACTTTCCTTCAATTGTAGGCCAAGCCTTTTTGAGATCGGTGGCAAAAGGCAGACAGTAAATGAGAGACTCAAGGAAGACCAAATCAATCTCTGAGTGGTGTAAAGCGAATAGGGTTGATTTTAATGTGCGAAAAATGTGGGTATTATAGGTATTGAGGAATCGGATACTCTTGAAGTTCTGGGCATGAGAATTTATTGCGACATCTGTTGGAACGATCATGTTTATAAGGGTCGAAAGAAGCTTTCAAGTGTTTTGGTTTTCCAAAAATTACTTCTCTCCTTAAAAACTTAACCACCTGTATCCGACCAAAATGGAATACAATTCCCATATATGGTCAATAGCCTCAAAGTCAATTTTGGAGCTACAGAGAAAGGTTGATGCTCATTAATGACAGTAGGGTATCCAACTCCATTGACTCGTTAGAACAGCATCGGAATGTGGTTTGTGTAACACGGTTCTATGGATACCATCATGGGAAATATTCTTCTGATATTAGCGAACTCATTTCAAGTGGCTGAGTTTCAGTTTGCTCTACATTCTATAGTAGATCAGATCCGTTTTACTGTCCAGCTGACCGTACAATGCCTTACAAAAAAAATTCGTTCATCAATCGAACAAGCCGTATATGGAGTAAACTTCCCGTCGGTTACAATCTAATAAATTTTAAGTTAAATATCCACAAACACTATTCTCTTTTTCTTGAGAACAATCTATTTTTAGGGTTGCAGCCTCTAAATACGACAAATAATTTAATATTCATATTCACAATATTAAAAGAAATTTCTTGTACAACGGGCGCCTTGAACACGTTCCTAGTTTGATATATTTTTCTTTAACTGTCGCTCTATCTCTTTCTCTCTCTTACACAACACCTTTACAAACTATTTTTGCAAATTCCATAAATTAAATTTCTTTAGATTTCATAACCCAATTTTTCAATTGTTTTTTTATATTTACATTTATTTTTTTAATTGAATTTGTCCTTGTATTTTTTTAAATATTTTTTATTACCAGCATACTTGCTTTGTCTGTGAAGCATAAATTACCCGGCTTGATATCATGCTCTATTATCACACCATATAAAATAAATAAATGCAACATTTGCTTACATGTTACATTATTATTATTTTTTGTTGCAGTTTTTTAAACGAATTTAATATATTAGTTTCACTTTGGGATACAGAAATTTTTGCATGCATTTAATTTGCAAATTGCGTACTCACTCAGCCCAGCCCAGTCAGTCAGTCAGTCAGTCAGTCATTGCTTATCAAAATCATCATTAAAATAAAATTTGTGTGCATTTTTAAGTACCTGCATGATCTATGATCTAGTTTTTACTAAATTGTAGCTCAAACTAAACTAAATATGGCTTGATTATGATGTAAATAAGTAAACAGATAAATAAATAATATTTATACAATTTTCTTTGTTGGTTGTTATAATGATTTTATAATTAAAATAATTTATGTATTTACTTAAATGACTTGATGTTAGTGACATGATATATGATATTAAATTTTTTATAATTTTTTTTATTAAATAACAGGTAAACGATCAAATATTTTAGGTATTTTTTCTATCTAATTTGTTTTTCTTATCGGTTGCTCCATTTATCATATTTTAATACTTTTATAAAATATTTGATTGAACTTTTTTTTTATCAATTACGTGCGTTATAAACAAATAATTAAAATGAATTAGATATGTGTATTTCATTCTCAATAATTATGAGGAGGATCGTTACTATACAGCAACACCATGTTTATGTGTTTTAACCTGTAATCACATATCTTAAGTGCTGGCAAAATATTTAAAGTTCGCAAATTATTTTAAAATTCGTAATAAATTGCATTTTAGGCCATCAAAAGCTAGTTGGAAGGTATGGGTTACCAACCATTCCGCATTTGATGTCACTATCCCTTTTTTGAAACATTAAACCACCTTAAATTTTTATATTCTATACCACTTTGGAACCAGGATGTAAAGAGTTTGTGACCGATATAAAAATTTTAGTTATCAACCGATTTTGATCAAACATACCCCATTTGAAAGGTATCTCTTCTTAGCTGACCACCATATTTACAGATTTTTTTTTGTTAACCAAAACTCAGGGGATGCCCCTACAAATGCAGTGCATTGTGTTAATTTCAGGTAAATAGATTATGGGAATGAGGAGAGAGGCAGTAGTGTTTGTGGATATTTGACTTAAATTTTAATAGATTACAACTGTCAGGAAAGACCTGTTCGGGAAGTTTATTCCACATACAGCTAGTTCGACTGATAAATGAATTCTCTCTGTAAGGCGTTGTGCGGTCAACTGGACAATAAACTACAATGATGTTCCAATGAGTCAATAGAGTCGGATACCTTACTGTAATTGATGAGCGCCAACGCCCTCCTTTGCACACGGTCCAGTAGCTCCAAAATAGACTTTGTAGCTCCTGCCCATATATGGGAGTTGTATTCCATTTTCGGTCGGATGTAAGTGGTATAGATTTTAAGGAGATCAGAAGGAGTGAAGTAATTTTTACACCGTTTTAGAAAACCAAGACACTTGACTGCTTCTTTCGACACTTGAAAAACATGCTCGTTCCAACGAATATCACATTGAATTCTCATACCTAGAACATCAAGAGTATCCGATTCCTCAATACCTATGCCACCCATATATACAGATGACATTGTTGATTCCATGACCCTTTAGGTCAACAAACAACATTGAGTCTTCAGCGCATTAAAATTAACCCTATTCGCTTTACCCCACTCGGAGATTGTTAACAGGTCTTGATTGAGTGTGTCATTCATTGTCCGCCTTTTGCCCCCCCAACCTCCAAGAGGCTTGGCCTACAATTAAAGGAAAATGAATGACAAATACTGCTGTCATCTGCGAAAGATAATATATAGAATTAAAAGTTTGACCAAGAAGGTCGTTCAGAAAGATAAGGAAAAGAGAAGGAGAAAGAACAGAACCTTGGGGTACCCCTGAATTAAGCTGAAACTATTAGATGAGACCCCATTAATAACAACACGTATTGTTCTGTCTCTGAGAAAACTCGATATAAATCGAGAGAAGTCATTACCGACCCCAAATGCAATAAGCTTTGATATCAATGCACCGTGCCATACACGATCAAATGCCTTGGAAATATCTAGAGCAACCACTTTACTTTCGCCAAAATTACGAATCGATCGACTCCAGCGCTAACAGGTCTCCCGTGGAGCGATTTCTACGGAATGAGTTGGAGTGAGTTGGCCTCTAGGTAGTTCACAAGATGGAAATTGATCATGCTCTCCATCGTCTTTGAGAGCGCCGAGCAGATTGCAATTGGACGGTAATTTTCAGGGTTATTAGCAAGAGGGAAAGACTCCCGAACGGTACGAAAGGCCAAAAAGGTTGGCCAGTGGACTGGCTAGCGTCGAAGAGCACTGTTTCAGCACCGGTGCTGGTTGCACCGTCTGGAACACTTTTTGGGAGTAAAATGCATTTAAAGTTTATACTAACACATACATAAAACATATATTTAAGCTTCAAATAAAAAACTAAATTTGTGTTTAATTGTTAATTGCCTAAAATTGATGAGCATACCTTTAGGCTATTCTAAAATTATTTATTAACAAACCCAATTAAATATCTTCCATGTGTTAAACAAATATTTATGATTGAATGAAAAAATAAATTTTCCTAGAATGTGCACTCGAATTTCGAGGGCTGGGCTCTGCTAGTTACATTTACCACACGTGCAGAGAAGACAATTAGCAAAATCATAAATTAAAAAAAATTAAATATCTTCATTCACAAAATTTTGATCATGTGATAATCATCTTTCGCTAATGTCTTTGTAATGGATATCTCAATACTTTTAAAGTAAGACTTTGATTAGAGTTAGAAGTTAACAAGTTTTTAAGATAAACGCAATTATTCTATACCACTTTATTGAGATTTCTTATATAAATTTGTAAATATTCGCGCCACCATATTTGAGCAAATGTTAGAGCTAGAGGTCAAAAATTTTAAATATATCGTAACTTAGTAAGATAGAACACATTCATAACAAATTTCATCATATGCGAAGAAGATTTTACGGCCAAAATAAAGCTGATCCTGATCTTCACTTAAAAATTTTTTTATTTGGCAGGATTTTAAATTTTAAATACAATTAACAACAAGTAAATATTAGCCGAACTCTGCCGACTTCTTCGGTAAGCACCAAGTAACGGGTCGGTGCGGCGAAAACCTGCTTTAGGCTGAATGACTAGGCACGTGGAGTAAAACCATACATATACGCTACAGCAAATGCTATAAACCTAAAGCCCATAACAACAATAACAATTACATATATCACACATGAGAAACAATATTTAGAATAACAACAATAATAAAAACAACATAGAAAAATAATATATTTTTACAAGAGTTTTTTTAAATTTCCATTAAAATCTCGGGACCTAATGAACCGATTTTGATGGTTTTTAACAGCCACCTGCTCAGAATGTCAGCAAATCATTTCCACTAAAAATGAGCCACCCAGCTGACCTATTGAGGGCGTGATCGTCATTTTCATAGACGGACAGACGGATATCCCTATATCAACTCCGCTTGTTATAAGGATTGAGAATATATATGTTTAATGGGGTTCAGATACTACACCAGTGGAGGGTATAAATTAAACAGGCCTACATATTTTAGACCCTGCAACTAGAAAATACTTTTGTAAAGGCCTTTGTAGTGCTTACTCTGGATTGCAAGTTAGAATTACGCCATCACAGCAGGATTTTGCTATATTTGGGACTTTACTACATCGCGAATAAATTTTTTACACAGAACATGTTAAGGCATCTAGAAGAAGTACTCATATGGTGCCCTAACTATGGTCAGTCTAGGCCTACTATAACTTTATTATTTCAAATTTTATACTCAACTTTTTTTTAAGGGTAATTGTCACTTAATGTGAAACAACAACCGGAGTACTAAATCCATGCTGATATAGCAGATAGGATTACCTTATTCTATGTCCGATCTCCCTGATAGGTCGTCTAGTATATGGCAGCCTAACGTCTTTTTTTTTTTCTTATACTGTCTAGAGCTGGAAAATCACAGAGGAGATTTTGTAGCTGTGCACGGCAGCTTCGACCTTCGGAGTCTATCCTTGTGTTAACCGTCAACCTTGCGTTGTTCCTCCTTCTACTCCGGCTAAAGAATGATTCTGTATGTCTTGAGGCCTAGATAGGTCAGGATAGGATAGGTCATCTTTTCTGACTCTTTGGAAATACTGCTCAAAAATTCTTTTCTTAATGGTTCCTAACAGCGTTGTAACTGATACAGTAAGGCCAACATTAATATTAGAACCTACCCTTGCGAATTCATCCATCAAATCACTTCGTTAAAAGTCCCCGTTGCCGAAAATCCATAACAGAATTACTGCTTAGCTTTTAAAGTTTATTCGTACACCTACCTACGGGAATAGACTACAGATCTATAAGTGAGGCCAGGCTGCCGACAAATTAAATTCCATTTGTATGAAAATTTTGCAGTCTTTCCCAAACTCCAAAATCTCTTCCTGCAAGCAACTGGAATCGCCTTGTGGTCTATAAAAAGTTTGCACCAACACCACAAAAACATCTTTAAGCTATCGGTGTATTCCATTTCTTACCAGCAAAGATTGTAACCTAAATGACCTTCCGGGATCAAATCCAGCTGCAAAGTCGTCGAATTTTCCCCTAAGCAGGTGCAACAGGTTCAAAAGCCTACTATGTCCGTAATTTTTGTGCTTCCAGAAACCCATAGCAGCCAATCTTGCTGCACTACTAGCAGAGATGGCCACTAATTTTAAGTCAATAGAAATAAGATGAAGCATTGCACTGAATCCATTCGAAGGGCAAGTCCCTATTGTACTATAGTACATATAGATCTTTGGACCTCTCAAGGCACTAGTTATTTATAATGCCATAAGACGTTGTACTTTGCAAAAGTTAAGCCTAAATAAATTTTTTTTTCAGATTTGAATCTAAATCCCAAACTTTCCCAGGTTCTATATATCGCAACTTATGAACATGATTCCAGGAGGTGGAAAAGAGAGTCATATGTCCTCAAAACCTAACATCGGCACGGACATTAAAATTGCTGATGTAACAAACCTATTAATTCTGTTGCGATAACAAAAAATTAAATTTTGGTTGCCTCAACTAAATATTAGTTGTCACAAGCGAATTTTGAATGCCACAACCGATTTATTTGGTTACTGCAACCGAAAGATAGTTGCATAACTTCTTACTTATTTAAATATAGTGTTTTTTATATGCTGACAACTATTTTTCATGATTTTTTTTTTCTTTTTTGATTATTTTGCTTTTAATATAAAATTTCTTTTTAAAATTGCATGTTGTTAATTGCTAAGCACCAACTTTATTGATTCTTACAGCTAATCGTACTTAATATAATTGTGCAAAATTGTTTTATTTGTTTAATTAATTCAATTTCTGTTTAACACTTTTTATAGCCACCATTATATATAATCACACCCACTTATCGCCGTCCAGAACAATTGGCCGAACTGACCCGACTAGGATACACACTCAAACATGTAATGAACTTGTTGTGGTTGGTCATAGATGATTCGAATACGACATCGGAATTAGTGTTACAAACATTAAATAGAATTGGTGTGCCTTATGAATATTTTTTGGGTAAGTTAACTTAGAAAACTTTTACGAATTTTTACAGATGTTCGTACCTGATCATTTTAGCTCCCATGCCCGAAGAATATAAAAAAGCGAAAAAGGCTAAGCCTCGAGGTGTTTCGAATCGTAATAGAGGTTTAATGTGGCTCAGAGAAAATGCTACCGAGGGTGTATTCTATTTTGGCGATGACGATAATACTTATGATATAAATATATTTGAGCAGGTGGGATATAAGAATGAAATTTTTACTAAATTGGCTTTTTAACAATTTTTTTGTTACTTCATTAGATGCGCTATACCAAAAAAGTGTCCATGTGGCCCGTGGGTTTAGTAACCAAATATGGTGTTAGCAGTCCCATTATTAAGTCTGGCAAAATTATTGGTTTCTATGATGGTTGGATAGGTGGTCGCAAATATCCTGTTGATATGGCTGGCTTTGCTGTGAGCGTGAAATTTCTACACGATCGTCCAGGTGCAAAAATGCCATTTAAACCGGGATATGAAGAGGATGGTTTCCTCAAAAGTTTAGGTCCATTAAGTATTGAGGAAATTGAATTATTAGCCAATAATTGTACAGAGGTAAGTCGAATTAATTTACAAATTACTAAACGGAATAAAATTAAGTTAAATCTGGGTAGAATTTTTAAAAGATAAAATTATTTCAAATATAAATACTTTTTAAATTATACTTTTTTGCAATGAATATACATTTTACTAATATATGTGACCTTCTCCGAGAAAAGGGACCTAGTGTGTGAAAATTAAGTTTTGAGAAAAAAGACTCAGTTAAAGTTTCTACACCCTTTTAGGTACCAGAATCCACCGTTTTTGACACAAACCGTTTTTTGACACACTAGGTCCCTTTTCTCGGAGAAGGTCACATATTATGAAAGAAAATTCAATTTTGTCAATAGCAAAAATCGCGAATAACAAAAATCGCTGGAAACGAAAGTACCCAAAAACAAAAGTTGCCAGAACCGAAAATCGCGAATAACAAAAAACAAAAATCGCCTAAGCCGAAAGTTGCGAATAACAGAAATCGCCAAAAAATAAAATTCGCTGAAGCTAAAATCCAAAAAAGGTTAAAATTAAAAATCGCAAAAATCAAATCACAAAAACAAAAATCGCCAAAGTCAAAAATCACCAAAACCGAAAATCGCGAATAACAAAAAACGCCAAAATCAAAAATCGTTTAAATCAAAAATTGCCAAAGCCAAAAATCGAGAATAACAATAATCAAAAAAACGCCAAATCAAAAATCGGCAAAACTGAAAATCGCGAATAACAAAAATCGCTAAAATCAAAAATTGCCAAAACCAAAAATCGAGAATAACAAAAATGGCAAAAACGCCAAAATCAAAAATCGCCAAAGACAAAAAATCAAAAAACGCCTAAATCAAAAAATGGATTATTCTTAAAAAGTACTTTTTTTAAAACGTAAATTTTCTTAAAAATCGCTAAAGCTAAAAATCGTCAAAATCAAAAACGTTGAAATCATAAATTGCCAAAATCATATACAAAAAACAAAAACCGTCAAAATCAAAAATAGCAAAAAACAAGTAAGAAAATTATTGTCGGTCTAGACCGACTATACGATACCATGCGTTTAGAAACTCTATCTCTTAGGGCCAACTAACTGGACATAGAAAATAAACAAAAACCAAATTTGAGTGGGATTTTTATTAATTTTTTTGGCTGCAGATATGAAAAAGTTCATATCGGATGATATATCTATATGGGAACTAGGTCCAAAAATGGACCGATCCTGATCATGTTTAGTAAAGTCTCTTGTATTTTGCAAAAATATATACAAACAAAATTTGAGAAGAATCATTGCAATATTTTTGTTTTTAAATAGATTTAAGTGAAGATCGGGAAGCAGCTTTATATGGGGCCAAAGGGATCATTTTTGGACTACTCATTAATGAATGTAATGAACGCATACAAACCCAATTTGAGTAAGATCTATATGACAATTTGGACCTTATGGCAATTTATGTCGATTTCATAGGGGTGATTTGTATGGGGGCTAGGTCTGAACATGGACAGATTCTCACCAATTTCAATAGCGTTCATCCTATGGCTGATAGAAGCTCACATACCAAATTTCATCAAAATATATTCATATTTGCGACCTGCAGTTTGATTACAAGGTTTACATGGACACACAGACGGACGGACGGACGGACGGACGGACGGACGGACGGACGGACGGACATTGTTAAATCAACTCAGAAAGTGATTCTGATTCGATCGGTATAATTAAAGATGGGTCTAGGTCAAATATTTTTGGTTGTTACAAACAGCAGCACAAAGTCATTATACCCAAACCACATAGTGGTATAGGGTATAAAAACGAAGATCGCCAAAGTCAAAAATCACTAAAACATAAAATCTCGAATAACAAAAAACGCCAAAATCAAAAATCGCTTAAATCAAAAATTGCAAAAGCCAAAAATCGCGAATAACAAAAATCATAAAACGCCAAATCAAAAATCGGCAAACCGAAACTCTCGAATAACAAAAAATGCCAAAATCAAAAATCGTTTAACTCAAAAATTGCCAAAACCAAAAATCGAGAATAACAAAAATGACAAAATCAAAAATCGCCAAAGCCTAAAAACGCCTAAATCAAAAAAAAATAGATTTTTCTTAAAAAGTACTTTTTTTAAAAAGTAAATTTTCTTAAAAATAGCTAAAGCTACAAATCGCCAGAATCAAAAAACGTTAAAAACAAAAATTGCCAAAATCGAATCCAAAAAACAAAAACCGCCAAAATCAAAAATAGCAAAAAAAAAAAACAGAGATAGCCAAAGTCAAATATCACCAACACCGAAAATCGCGAATAACAAAAATCGCCAAAATCAAAAATCGTCTAAATCAAAAATTGCAAAAGCCGAAAATCACAAAAACGCCAAAATCAAAAATCGCCATAACCGAAAATCGTGAATAACAAAAATCGCCAAAATCAAAAATCGTCTAAATCAGAAATTGCCAAAGCCAAAAATCGAGAATAACAAAAATGACAAAAACGCCAAAATCACTTTTTTAAAAAAGTAAATTTTCTTAAAAATCGCTAAAGCTAAAAATCGCCAAAATCAAAAACGTTAAAATCAAAAATTGCCAAAATCAAATCCAAAAAACAAAAACCGCCAAAATCAAAAATAGCAAAAAAAAAAAAAAAAAAAACAAAGATCGCCAAAGTCAAAAATCACCAGCACCGAAAATCGCGAATAACAAAAATCGCTAAAACCAAAAATTGCAAAAGCCGAAAATCGCGAATAACAAAAGTCGCCAAAAAATTAAAAAATAGTATTTGCTTAAAAAGTGCTTTTTTTAAAACGTAAATTTTCTTAAAAATCGCTAAACTTAAAAATCGCAAAAAAAAAACGTTAAAATAAAAATTGCCAAAATCAAATTGAAAAAACCAAAACCGCCAAAATCAAAAATAGCAAAAAAAAACAAAGATCGCCAAGGTCAAAAATCACCAACACCGAAAATCTCGAATAACAAAAATGGCCAAAATCAAAAATTGCAAAAGCCGAAAATCGCGAATAACAAAAATCACAAAAACGCCAAAATCAAAAATCGCCATAACCGAAAATCGCGAGTAACAAAAATCGCCAAAATCAAAATGGCCAAAATCAAAAAACGTTAAAATTTTTACTTAAAAGTAAAAAGTATTTTTTTAAAAAAGCTACCTCGTTTTTAAAAAAAGTACCTATTTTTAAAATAATACCTGGCCTCAAAAATGCACCTAGTATTAAAAAAATACTTAAAAAAAAAACTTTCTTAAAAAAGTAGTGTTCCAATTATTATTATTTTTTTTAAAGAAAGTTGTTTTCCATCTTTTGATGAATATTAAAAACTAATTTTATTATTATTATTATACAAGAATCTCAGGTTCAAGTCCTTAAAAGTTAATTTTCAAAAGAAACAAAAGAGATTGAAAAGAATAACAAAAATGTAAACAGAAACAACTGAAACTTCTGACAGGCCCTTATTAAATTTAAGGCAGTTCATTTTTTGATATTTCACGAATGAATTTAGTAGCGGCTTGTCAGAGGAACGCTAGTTAAATAAAAAAAAAACTGCATCGAGCTCAGAAGTTTAGGTTATTTTTCTACATTATTGTTAGTCATACTTTTTTGCTCGCATTTTTTTATATTTCGATAGAAATCTTGGCTCTACTTTTTATTTATTTTAATAATATTTCTCATTTCTTTTGTAGATTTTAACTTGGCATACACAAACAAAAAAGAATAATCCTGGTGAAGCTCTCAATATGACAAAATATGGCACAACAAATTTAGTATTATTAGATAGCACACTAGTAAGACCTTAAAGATAATTTGAATTGGATATAACTAAATTAAGTAAAATAAGAATCTTAATTCTTCGTTTTGTTTTTAAACAAACAAACTCGTTTACTATAATAAACATTAAAATTTAAACCAAAGATTTTGTAAAACTAAAAGACAAAAAATAACTTTAAAATTTTACTAAACCAAAAATGACTAAATGACAGATTGATTGCTGAGTAAAACAAACTAAATGACAGTGAAAAAAGGCACAAAGTGTAAGCTTTATTATCTATATATTATTATTAAATATGTAAATATTTCCTAAAAATGTTGTGAATATTAATTATTTAAAGTAATATTAATTTATTAATAAACAAAATAAAAAATAAAAAGTAAATACGTACTATACTTAAACATAAGCATAAACATTAAACATAGATAGACATTGAAGGAAACAATCATTTTATAAACATTTTTCAAAAATTATAACTATAGTTATTATTTGCTATAATAATATACATACATAAAAACAATTATAATAACTTAAAAGTTATAAGTTTATTTATTAAGTAAAATTATGTTCTACTCGTACGTGTTTTACTAATAACCCAGAAGGCATAAAACTAAAATAATATCTGAACATTTTTTGAAAAATTGTTTTAAAACGTTTTACAAATATTTAAGTTATTTTTAAAATTTTAAAGAAAAGCAATTTATTGTTAAAGTATTAACACTTTTAAGAAATATTTCTAAGTCTTAAGTTAATTAATTAATAATTATTTTTTGTGAATTTTTTAAAACGTTTTACAAATATTTAAATTCTTTTTAATCCTTTTCTAAAAATTAAAAAGAAAAATAATTTTATGTAAAAGTTTTAACACTTTTAAGAACTTCGAAATATTTTTAAATCTTAAGTTTTAATTAATTTATACTTCTCTAATTGTACTTAAGTTTGTTTTTAAATTTCAAGTCTTTAATCAATTGAAAAAATAGGCAAATAAATTTTCAATTTTTTCTAATAATATCGAAATAATTGTTTTAATTTAAAAGAACGCAAATAAATATGAAAATCAAAAAGAAAAAAAACTACATTAAAATGCAAAGACGCAACTCGATTAATTTTTATACGAAACAATACAAACAAGTAAGAAAATTATAGTCGATACGATACCCTATACCATAGTTTAAAGACCCTATCTTTCGGTCCAACAAATTCGATATAGAAAATAAGCATAAACCAAATTTGAGTGGCATTGTTATTAATTTTTTTGGCTGCAGATATAAAAAACTTCATATCGGATACTATATTTATATGGAGACTAGGTTGAAAATGGACCAATCCTGACCATATTTGGTAAAGTCACTTCTATTTAGAAAAAATATGTACAAACCAAATTTGAGAAAAATCTGTGCAATATTTTTGTTTTTTGAAGGATTTAAGTGAAGATCGGGAAGTAGCTCTAATGGGGTCTATGACTAACAATTGTCCTATATGGATTATTTTTGGACTACTGGTTAATGGATATAATAAACACCTACAAACCCAATTTGACTGAGATCTATATGATAATTTGGATTTTATGGCAATTTATGTCGATTTCATAGGGGTCATTTGTAAGGGGACTACATAGGTCCGAACATGGTCCGAATTTCACCAATTTCAATACTGTTCATCATATAAAGGTTTATATAACAAATTTAATCAAAATATATTCATATTTGCGACCTGTAGTTTGATTACAAGGACACACAGCCGGACAGACGGACGGACATCGCTAAATCGACTCAGAAAGTGATTCTGAGTCGATCGGTATAATAAAGGATGGGTCTAGGTCAAATATTTTTGGTAGTTACAAACAGCAGCACAAAGTCATTATACCCAATCCACATAGTGTTATAGGGTATAAAAACATAAAACTGGGCTTTTCTCGAAAAGTAAGTATATTACAGCAAAAAAGGCTTTAATTTCCGATCACCTAAATTTTCATCAAAAATACTCAAAATTTAAAAAAATTAAATTTTATATAAAAAATTTTTATAAATTCATAAAAAATGCGTTTTTCTAGAAAACTAAGCAAGATACAGCAAAATGGGCTTTAATTTTGAGTCACCTTTATTTTTCGCAAAAAATTAAATTTTATATGAAAATTTTTTACAAAATTCATAAAAATGCGATTTCCTAGAAAACTAAGCAAAAAAGTCATAGAACTGGGTTTTTTGAAAACTAAGCAAATAACGGCAAAAACGGCTTCAATTTTATATTAAAAATTAAAAAAAAAATCATAAAAATTAGTTTTTTTCCAAAATCATTATATCATATTTTTTTACCAAAAATCCAATATTATATGAAAGTTAAAAAATCTCAAAAATGCGTTTTTGCTAAAACTGAGCAATATACCACACAAAAAAGATTTTTATTAAAAAACGAAAAAAGTCATGAAATTGCATTTTTCTCGAAAAGTAAGATACAGCATACAGGGCTTTAATTTGGGATCAACTGTATTTTTCATCAAAAATCCAATTTAAATGCAAAATGAGGGGGGAAAAATCATAAAAATGCATTTTTTTCGAAAACTAATCAAGATAACGCAAAAGAGGAAAAATCACAAAAATTAGTTTTCCTCGAAAACTACGCAAGAACTATGCATCTAAATTTGTTTTTACCAAAAATCCTATTTTATATGAAAAACTAAAAACTAAAAATCATATAATTCGTTTTTCTCGAAAACTAAACAAGATATAGCAAAAAGCGGCTCTAATTTGGGATAACCTAATTATACCCTCCACCCCAGTGTGCAGAGAGTATATATAAGTTTGTCATTCCGTTTGTAATAATTAGAAAAAAAAATGTTGGACCCCATAAAATATATTTGTGATCCTTATAACAAGCAGTTGATATAGCGATGTCCGTCTGTCCGTCTGTGGAAATCACGATGACGGCTTCAATCGGGAATCTATGGTACTCGTTGCCATAAAAAATAATTCACTGACATCCTGAGAAGTTTGGTGTTCAAAATCGTCCAAATCGGTTGATTAGGTCCCGAGAATTAAATGAAGAAGTAAAAGTTTTGAAAAAATATGATTTGTCTATATTGTTCTTGTCACGATTACGCCCTCAATAGGATAACTGGGGAGCTTTTAGTGAGAATGATTGACCAATATCTGTTTCAAAAATCATGAAAATCGGTTTAACGGGTCCCGGGTAAATTACTGAAGAAGTACAAAAAATTTAAAAAAATATATGTGTCTGTATTGTTCTTGTTGTTATTCTAAATGTTGTATTGTTGTCATAGCTGGACTTGTTGTTTTTCTGGTCGTTGTGGTAATAATATAATAAAAACTAACCCTTTGTACATTTTCTGTCCATCAACTCTGGTAGAAAAATTTTAAAGTTTCCATTGTTTTGGCATCACAAAAAAGTTTGTTATGTCATTTTCGTCATCTGCAAAGTTTCAGATCGATTGGGTCACGTGAAAGGGGTTAAAAATCGATCCAAAATTTTGACTACAAGCAGACAAGCAGACACTACGAGTTAATAAAAAATTCACCAACATCCAAAGCAAATAATGCTAAACTACCCTTTGTTAATAAAAAAAACAATGTAAATTTACCGAAAAAAATTTTATAGCAAATCGGTTGATTAGGTCCCGAGAATTAAATGAAGAAGTAAAAGTTTTGAAAAAATATGATTTGTCTATATTGTTCTTGTCACGATTACGCCCTCAATAGGATAACTGGGGAGCTTTTAGTGAGAATGATTGACCAATATCTGTTTCAAAAATCATGAAAATCGGTTTAATAGGTCCCGGGTAAATCACTGAAGAAGTACAAAAAATTGAAAAAAATATATGTGTCTGTATTGTTCTTGTTGTTATTCTAAATGTTGTATTGTTGTCATAGCTGGACTTGTTGTTTTTTGGTCGTTGTGGTAATAATATAATAAAAACTAACCCTTTTTACATTTTCAGTACATCAACTCTGGTAGAAAAATCTAAAGTTTCCATTATTTTGTGTCTGTGAAGTTGGCATCTCAAATTTTAGCATCTCACTAAAAACATGCAAATTTACTTGCATCCAGCATAGTTCTATAGTTCCTGCAGTAGTTCTTCAATAGTTCTATTGATTTGACCTTAAAATCGCGATTTAAAGATTTAAGGGTATGAGATGCCAACTTCGCAAAAAAAAATCTCAGCATCTCATCAGATTTTGAATATATACTCTTAGAAAAGTTGCACCCAGCATAGTTCTATAGTCTCCGATGGTTTTAACAATAGTTCTGCCGATTCTGCCTTAAAATCGCGATTTGAAGGTATGTGATGCTAACTTCGCAAAAAAAAATCTCAGCATCTCATCAGATTTTGAATATATACCCTTAGAAAAGTTGCACCCAGCATAGTTCTATAGTCTCCGATGGTTTTAACAATAGTTCTGCCGATTCTGCCTTAAAATCGCGATTTGAAGGTATGTGATGCTAACTTCGCAAAAAAAATCTCAGCATCTCATCATATTTTGAATATATGACCTTAGAGAAGTTGCATCCAGCATAGTTCTATAGTCTCCGATGGTTTTAACAATAGTTCTGCCGATTCTGCCTTAAAATCGCGATTTGAAGGTATGTGATGCTAACTTCGCAAAAAAATCTCAGCATCTCATCAGATTTTGAATATATGACCTTAGAGAAGTTGCATCCAGCATGGTTTCAATAATCTCGTTATCAAGGTTATGTGCATCGCTATCGACGCCTTCTGCCATAGATACAAGTTCCTCAAGATTCTCTTGGTTCTGCTGATCTTCCCTATCAGCATGAGTTTGTAACGCCTGTGTATCAGTATCATATATATTTTGCTCACCCATTGACATTTGCAGATTCTCTTCAGTAACAGTTGCAATTGTTGGCTCGGCACTCAGAGCGCTAGATTCCGTTAACTGTTCGTCGATGCTCGTCTGTATAATATCGCTTAGCAGCGGCAGCTGACGGCAACTAGTTCGATTTTTTTTTTGTCTTGTCAGTATTTTTATCGTCGCGTGTTTGATTGAGCATAGCAAAATCGCCCGGATTTGAAGCCAACTTCACTTTGCCGTCGAGATGATCCAAATGTTGGATGACGAAAGCATCAATCCGCATCGGAAGTTGATTCAAGAACGAACGATGTTTAAGATCAGCAAACTCAGATTCGACCGACGAGGACGATGCTATCGTTGAACCTATTCCAAAATGCGGCCGCATTATGCCAGTCCAAAGTGAAATAAATGGCAACAAATGTTTTGCCAAACGAAGAGCGAAAGCGAGATTATAGCACCCGTTGGGTCGAGTTCCTATGCATGTTTCTGCGATAGCCTTGGCAGAATCGTAAAGATTATGAGCCCATTTTTTCCAATTCTCGCTGTCAGCGTAAGCGACTTTCGGAGGAATGTCTATGTTCTCCTCGTCAGTTATTCTGAGTTCTTCCCCATCCTTAGTTTCATGGGAATCAAGTCCTTCGATAGCTTTGTCGAGCACTTGCATTCGGATTTCCGACTGCAATGGCAACCCATTTTTTCCGTTGCCGACAAATTCGCTCAAACACACTATCAGCGTTGATTCTAGAAAGTATCGCAACTCTATAAAATCACACATCTGGTATGCATACAATATACATCTTTGGTAAAATTGTTGCCCTGCTCTACCATTCAATTTAATGCGGTCCCATCGCGAAACCATTGCGGATATGTGGCTTACATCGAGTCTTATGTACGACGTCGGTATATTAGTTTGGCTCTGCATAACGGCTGAATAACATTTTTCTAAGTAATCTGCTAATGAGCTGCAACTACCAAAAATTTCCGCTACAGCGTTCACCAAAGCGCGTCCGAAATCGCATACGACGATAGGGGGACGGGGTACGCCTCTCGATAGAATCATTCGAAGAAAGTTCGCAATTTGGAAGGATCGTTGGTCACCAGCCACCATCTGAAATACTGGTACACTACCCTCAGCTGTAACTACCATGCACTGATAAAGAAACACATGAGGGTCGTCTTTATGATCTTTTTTCGCAATACTTCCGGTAGCATCTATCGTCATAATAGCGCCTGGATCTTTCTTGCATCGGGCGGTATATATATTTTCTTGCTCAGGTGTCCAATATATGCAGTTGAATTTTAGCAGACCAATGCTGTGAATAAAACTCGCATGATTTCCGAATTTAGCCTCCTTAAGCAAGTTCAAAGGACGAAGTGCGAACTCCAATCCGTACATTTTCAGCAATTGCTGTTCTTTTGCCTTACGTAGAACGTCACCTTTTGGGACTATCATCGGGTTCTTTTCTCCAAAATCTTTGTATCGTCATGCCATCTTTCGTCTCATGACAACTGCACTTTTTTTTTGCTGGATCATTTGAGTAGCAACTTTTTCTCGACGTTTTCCTCTTAATGGTCTCGCTTTATTACCTATATGTTGATCAGGTTCGATCTTGTCTACCCTGCACGTAAAAATCACGTCAGCGTCTTTCATGGGGACTTTCTGTAATGTACCGCTTATTTGGGCTTTACATTCCGTACAGTAACCCACGAAGCTCGAATAATTCATCGCAGCGGCGGACGGATTGGTCATATTGTTTTTAAACGCAAAAACACAATCGATGCCCTTATGTTGCTGGCAAATTCGTTGAGCTATGACTTCGGACCAACCTTCTTGAAACCTCCAGTACACTCTACCAGAAGAAACTTTTTTTTTCGGAGCAATATCTTCCCAGTTCTTCGGAGATAATACCAGCTTGAATTTTTTAGCGAGATGAGCGCCCGATGCATCCAGAGTCATGTTTGTACTTGCATCAGTATCAACAGAAAAGTCGCTAATTTCTGTCGCTCTGGTTGCCTTTCGATTTATCTTATACGTAGTTTCGATAAGAGTCTTAAATCCGTTGCGGTCCTCATTTAGGATCGTGTAAACGTGACGTGGACCGATTTGCGAGCCGCGCAGTGACATACGCTCAGCGATGCGAATAAACATCGTGTCTGATGGGGGTAATATTTTTCCGTTCTCATCGAGAGTTCGGCAATCACTCTGCAGTAAAATGTCTCGTAGTTGTTCCTTGTCGTAAGGCATTTTATATTTATGTGATAGGTATATATTTTATATAGCAGAAATAATTGTGGAGTAACAAACTTGAATCACAGGGAAAACTGCAAAATGTAAATAAACTACGTTACCAGACGCGAATATGATTAATAAAATATACTAATGTGCGCTTGCTATAGACAAATCAATAAAGTAGGCTCTGCATATTCAAATTTTCTAATTAGCGAATGCATATTATAAAAAAAAAAAACATAACTCACACATAATTCAAATTATTGTGACGTAAATATTTTTTCAATCAAGTTATCATGGACTTTTTATATTTAGATCATTTATGCCCAGAAGTTTCTTATGAAAGTGCAAACACTATTACATATAAAGAAAAAAAACTTTTTTTTTCATATTTTTTCCCTATATGTACACGGAAAAAAATTTAAAAAAATTTTATTTGAAATGAAATCTCTTAAAATGCTCTTCAATATCATATTTGGTGTTAGTCTGCATATCAAATATTCTGCTTCAGCCTTAAAGTTATAAGAGAATACATGTAGCTCATTCTGTAAAGTAATAATTTGAATTTTAAAGTTAAGACCTACACTGATTTTTCCAAGTGCTTTTGAATTCACAGCTGCAAACTATTTTTTAAACGGAATCATACGTTAGACAACAATAAAATCTACGTTGAATATCTCGGTCCCTAATCTATACCAACAAAGCATACGAAAGTGTTGTTGCTTTGCTTTGTCGTATAAGCAAGAAAAAACAACAAAAACCGAAAAAGACAAAATTGTTCGTGAAATTTGTATTGCTTGATGCTGAGTGCTGTGTGTGTGTATTAGAATGCACTTCTACCCTGCCGGCAACTCAACTAACTTTTAATGCACTTATATCTAACTATTACGCAACTAGTGGTGGTTGATACTTGGATTACTTTCAATGAAGCAAACTGACTATTTTAAAATTGCGCTGTCCTAGGCAGTAGTCCATTGTCTGACTCTGCATGACTTTAACTAAAGGGGAAAGCTTTTGGAAATCAGATATTAAGGGGGGTAAAAACGGCCCTGGGTACCTGTTTGTATGCAACATCTCTAAGGTCATATATTCAAAATTTGATGAGATGCTGATGCTTCAAATCGCGATTTTAAGGTAGAATCAGCAGAACTATTGTTAAAACCATCGGAGACTATAGAACTATGTTGGATGCAACTTTTCTAAGGTCATATATTCAAAATCTGATGAGATGCTGATATATCTTTTGCGAAGTTACCATCACATACCTTCAAATCGCGATTTTAAGGCAGAATCAGCAGAACTATTGTTAAAACCATCGGAGACTATAGAACTATGCTGGATGCAACTTCTCTAAGGTCATATATTCAAAATCTGATGAGATGCTGAGATTTTTTTTGCGAAGTTAGCATCTCATACCTTCAAATCGCGATTTTAAGGCAGAATCGGCAGAACTATTGTTAAAACCATCGGAGACTATAGAACTATGCTGGGTGCAACTTTTCTAAGAGTATATATTCAAAATCTGATGAGATGCTGAGATTTTTTTTGCGAAGTTGGCATCTCATACCCTTAAATCTTTAAATCGCGATTTTAAGGTCAAATCAATAGAACTATTGAAGAACTACTGCAGGAACTATAGAACTATGCTGGATGCAAGCAAATTTGCATGTTTTTAGTGAGATGCTAACACTTGAGATGCCAACTTCACAGACACCATTAGGCATCACCAAAAAGTTTGTTATGTCATTTCTGTCATCGCCACGAGCCCGTCTGCAAAGTTTCAGATCGATTGGGTCACGGGAAAGGGATTAAAAATCTATCCAAAATGGAGTTAAAATTCACCAACATCTAAAGCAAATAATGCTAAACTACCTTTTGTTGATAAAAAAAAAACAATGTAAATTTACCGAAAAAAATTTTATGCAATAGTTTATTTAAAGAAAATACAACAATAACATTTGATTTTGTATTTTTTGTATGTAATATTTACATATACATACATATGTACATATATTAAATATTAAAATAATATACATATCGCACCTGTACCTCTAAAGTGAGTCAACTCAAAATTTACAAATTTTTAGTACAGACAAAAAACGGTTTTTTAAATATTTACTATAAAATTTAAAAACAGTTGTTTGATTGTAAAGAATTGCGAATAATAAGTATACAACAGTAGTTGTTTTTGCGATTTTTTCAGTGATCATCAAAAATAACAATTTTTTTGGATTCATCTGGATTCTAAAGAAGCTACTCTTATAACACAAAGAGTGTTACAACTGTATTTTTTTTTTTTTTTTTGCGAGAGACTAGAAAAATCGACGTAAGATTTTAAAAGTGGATAGATATGACCACTGTGTATCGTTTTCTTGCAAAAAGTGAAAATTTAAAAATTTTGAGTTGACTCACTTTAGAGGTACAGGTGCGATATATTCTATATATGTATATCCATAATAACCACATGTTAGAAATAAATTGGTATATTATTTTATTTACATAAAATTCTGCAATATTTTGTTTTAGGAAAATATATAAATATAAATATAAATATAAATGTTTTAGGAAAATATATAAATATAATATATATATAAATATAAATATATATATATATAAATATATTTCCTTTGCATTAACAGAGTGTCACTTCATTTTGTTCAGTATGACTATGCCACAGTAGATGGCGCCACAATTTTTGTTCTAATTAGCTTTGCAATAGTTATTTCTATATAAACATGAATGTCAACATTTTCAATTAGATATCAAACACAACAATGTTAAAAGTATACACAGAGCTGAGTAAAGAAGAAGCAATGAGCTTTTTGCTTTTAAAACAGTTCTACATAATTATATAAAACTATTATTCTGCTTTACCTACAAAATATCTGATTGCGATTACATATAATTTTTAAATATTGCTTATACTTAAAGCATTATTATTCACATAAATGTAAAATTGCACCTTTTAAATTTTCCATTCAAATTGAAGAAAATATCAATTGTAAAAACTGGAATTCAGATTTCCAATTATAAATTAGAAAATATCAATTGAATTTCAGAAAATCATATTAAAACGTCGGAAATAATAACTTGAAATTTAGAAGACATCAATTGAATTTTAAAAATATAAACTTTATTCTCCAAACACAAATTTAAATTCAAAAAACACCAAATATGTTTACAATTAAAAATGTTTACATATAAAAAAAATATTGCCATTCAGGAGACATTAATAGCATATCAGGATAAGAAAACATTAATTTAAATTCAATGAAGTTTAGAAAACCTCAAATGATATTTAAGAATTGCGAACATAAAAATTGTTACATAAATAAAGCGCAATTTGATGAGAATGTTATTTATATATTATTTTTCATTTTTTTTTTTTTTTGATGAAAATTAGAAGTCATTCCGAAAATAAAGATAACAAATTATTTTAATTAAAATTTTTGGGATATTTGGTTTTTTGCGTTTGGCTTCCCTAATTTGACCCAGTGTTCAAGATGACTTCAAAATTTGACTTCATGGTGGGCAAAGTAAAACCCAAAAATTTAAAGTTCGATAATAATTCCCAAGTAGTAGTAGTATTTGGAGTCAATATATGAAAATATATTTTATCAAAATCAAAAGTTGGCATCACTGGGTTAGGTTTTGTATTGTATTGTGTTATTTTGTGTTACCACAAAATTTAATAGTGAAAACTCAATTTTAATATGTAAAAAAAAAAAATTATTCTCTATGTTTTCCAAATATGACAATATTTTAACAAAAAAATTGAGAGAGGTTTTTTTTGGTTATTATTTTTTTACTTCATCCGACCTATACGGTCGCAATAAATAATTATTTGGCCAGATAAAAGAAACTATACAGCCATCTCTAACTAGCATGATTTAACGCGTATAGCAACCCTACAATACCACTACCTTCACAATTGAAGTTAGGGCGAGCTATTTAATTTGCAAAAACTAAAACTAAATTAAACGAGAGGTTATATCATAAAACCGGAAACGCATGCTTATAGGTATATAACCTAAATGCATGCCGATCAGCAACCACGATGACCAAAAAGCAAACACCGAAACGTGTTTTTTTTTATCCGAAATAATAGAAAAGACGAAAACGATCTTTCCTCGTTGGAGCGCGAATTACTAATGAGAGAGAGCTTTATAGACCAGCTCTTGAAATAAACAAAAATCATCTGTTAAGCGGATCAACCCAAAGAATTTGCTGAAATAATTTGGTATTAAGTTTAATAAATTGTTTACTTTTTCAAATATTTCGTTTACATTTATTATTAAAACTCAAACCGAGGTGGGGGGGATATCAAAGATTCGGCACAGCCGAATTTAACACTCTTACTTGTTTTTCTCTAAGACTAGGTTAGATAGAGCAAAAAGGGCTTTAATTTGCGATAACCGACAAATATATTATTTTATTTTTTTTTAAGCGCCCCGGTAGGTGAGTAGTTAGCGTGCTCGCCTATCATGCGGGGGTCGTGGGTTCGATTCCCACCAGAGGCTTTGGTCTGTCGCTGCAAAAACACCAGCCATATGGTCCTTGTCACTCGGCTTATCCCTGGACCCAAATTAGAATACAAATTTACTTTGCATTGTAATTAATATAAATAAATAAATAAATAATATTAATTTTTATGAAAAATCAAAAATAAATCGAAAAAAATCATAGAAAAATATTTTTTTCAAAAACTAAGCTAGATACAGCAAAGTAGACTCTAATTTAAGATCACGTATAAAAAATAGCAATTTCAAATTCAAAAAATCATAACACAGCTTTTTCCCAAAAACTAAGCTAGATAGAGCAAAAAAGGGCTTTAATATGGGATCACGTACAAAAAATATTTATTTTATATGTAAAATCCAAAAAAAAAAATCATATATATGCGCTTTTCTGCAAAACTAAGCTAGGTAGAGCAGAAAAGGCTTTAATAATGGCATCACGTAATTTTAACACCAGATATTTAAAATTGAAAAAAATTATAATAATGTGTTTTTCTCGAAAATGCCACAAAAAAATATTTCAAATTATATTTTAAAATATTGCTGTGAATCAAATTGAAAGGCCAACCAGTTTTCAGTGCACTGTAGGACAGCTCTTACAGGACAACTAATTACGTTTTACATAAATTTTAAACAACGGTTTGAAATTGGGGAAAGGAAAAATTCAGATGTATAAGGTAAAAAAATTATGAAAATCCTTAAAAAGAGTCATTCTAACCGGCGAACACCCGAAAGTTAAAAAAGTTTTTTCTTCAGTTAGCGTAAGATTTCGATAAAAAAAAATACCAAATATCTTTAGCGTATAAAATTTTAGTTTTATTTCAAAAGTTTTATTTTTCTAGCTTTACAGTTGACTCAAAAAGTGGATGCACAAGATAAAGAGAAAAATTGAGAAGGTCATAAGAAAATTTTGACCTAAGAACGCCAAACACTTTGGAGATTTTACTATAGTTGCATAGTACTTTAGATGTGACATTGACTTTTTGACCAGCCCGACCCCAGTCATAGTGTTATTAATTATCTATTTTCTTTTATTTAACACCAATAGCGACGTCATAGGACGATTTTTATACCCTATACCACTATGTGGTTTGGGTATAATGACTTTGTGCTGCTGTTTGTAACTACCAAAAATATTTGACCTAGACCCACCTTTTATTATACCGATCGAATCAGAATCACTATCTGATTCGATTTAACAATGTCCGTCCGTCCGTCCGTCCGTCTGTGTGTCCATGTAAAGCTTGTAATCAAACTGCAGGTGAATATATTTTGATGAAATTTGGTATATAAGCTTTTTTCGGCCATAGAATGAACGCTATTAAAATTGGCGAGAATCGGTTAATATTCAGACCTAGCCCCCATACAAATGACCCCTATGAAATCAACATAAATTGCCATAAGATCCAAATTATCATACAAATCTTAGTCAAATTGGGTTTGTATGTATATACTACATCCATTAATCAGTAGTCCAAAAATGATCCCCATTGGGCAACTCTTAGTCATAGACCCCATATAGAGCTGCTTCCCGATCTTCCCTTAAATCTATCAAAAAAACAAAAATATTGCACTGATTCTTCTCAAATTTTGTTTGTCTATATTTTTGCAAAATACAAGAGACTTTACCAAACATGGTCAGGATCGGTCCATTTTTGAGCCTAGTCCCCATATAGATATATCATCCGATATGAACTTTTTCATATCTGCAGCCAAAAAAATTATTAACAAGTAAGAAAATTATAGTCGGTCTAGACCGACTATACGATACCCTATACCATGCGTTTAGAAACCCTATCTCTTAGGCCCAACTAACTGGACATTGAAAATAAGCAAAAACCAAATTTGAGTGGGATTTTTATTAATTTTTTTGGCTGCAGATATGAAAAAGTTCATATCGGATGCTATATCTATAAAGGGACTAGGTCCAAAAATGGACCGATCCTGATCATGTTTGGTAAAGTCTCTTGTATTTTGCAAAAATATATACAAACAAAATTTGAGAAGAATCAGTCCAATATTTTTGTTTTTTAATAGATTTAAGTGAAGATCGGGAAGCAGCTCTATATGGGGTCAAAGGAATCAACTCAGAAAGTGATTCTGATTCGATCGGTATAATTAAAGATGGGTCTAGGTTAAATATTTTTGGTTGTTACAAACAGCAGCACAAAGTCATTATACCCAAACCACATAGTGGTATAGGGTATAAAAATCCCACTCAAATTTGATTTATGCTTATTTTCTATATCCAGTTAGTTGGGCCTGAGAGATAGGGTCTCTAAACGCATGGTATAGGGTATCGTATAGTCGGTCTAGACCGACTATAATTTTCTTACTTGTTTTTATATAATCCTTCGAAATTTTAAAGTCCTTTTAAAAATACTATAAGCGCATTACTCTAGTTTCAGATCGTCCATTTTCTCTTTTCATGTTTACGCCTTTTGCAGCTTTATTGTGAATAACTAAATCTACCCTAATTAACAAATTGCGAAAGTTATTTTCTTAAATCATAATTGTTCTACGTTCTGAGAATTTTATTTTTATTTCACTTTTATTTTTGTTGAAAATATTTCTGATTTTATATTTTAAGCTTTTTGAGCAGCAGTTTCTCTCTCTTTTTGTTAAATTTCTTTTTATTTGTGAAAACCTCTCTCTTGTGAGTTTTGAAGATTTTTTGTTTTTTCTCCCGCGTCTCTCTCTCCCTCTCTGCCTCTCTCACCGTTTACTGCTGTGTACTAAACAAGTAACTCAATACGGATGGATTTACATGAAACTTTATACGGCCCTCTTCCCATTTGGTGTGTATTAGTTTATGTAATGGTGTATTCACCATCGGTTCCTCCTTAGCGGATACTTCTTCTTTGGTAGAGTTGTCATCTTTCGACTGCTTAGCCGAGAAAGCTGTACTTTCAGTTGATGGTTGATGCTCCAACATGCCACTTGCCTGTTCATTGTAAATACGATTATCTATAGTCATTGGAATTTCGCGACCCGAGCAGCTATAATAATATAAATCAAATCTAGATTCAGCATGATAATTACGCAACAATTCTGGATTCTTATTGAACATAACGCCAAAGTGCCCGGCACACAATGTTATCCAGATGGGACAATTAGGTGTCTTTAAACGTGAACCAGGCTGACGGGCCACCATCGTATTCAATTGACCACCACTTTCGTTTTCCCAGATTAATAAACCTACGGCACATCTATTAAGAATACCATACTGTGGAGAGCTCTATAAGGGTATTACAAAGATTATTTGGCGGTTTTTCTGTGAGTTTGTGCTACAGCAAAAACTTACATAGTTATTTTCATCTCCCGCATTAATAACTCCATTGTGCAGATATGGAGTAGCTCGGCCCGTAAGTAAAAGTGTTACTATCATTAGGGAGCCTTCCTCATTGTTGCTCATTGTCAAGGGTACCGGCTTGGTGGAATCTAAATCATTGCGTACTCTTAAATAATAAACAAACACAAGTCAAAATGTTATTAACAGTTATGAGTTTCGAAAAAGGATTTTAGCGCAAAATGTATGAAATTCCAAAATTAGTGTGCTCGTTGATGATAAAGCAAAATATTTAGTTAGTTGCAAGGTGCCTAAGTCGGCCGTTTTAAGAAAATTTACATTTAAAAAAATATACTTTTTATGAATATGTAATTTTTAAACTCTTTCTTTTAAGTCATTCTCTCTGTCTGTCTATCTGTCTGTCTGTCGTGGAGCTAACCCATTCCCCCTTATCCAATTGATCTAAAACTTGGCAAATAGTCTTGTTGTGACTACAGATTAATTTTGGGGTAGTCACTCATAGTCACGGAGTGATCTAAATGTAATTTCCCCTCATCCGATCGATCTGAAACTTGGTCCATACAGTTGCTGTGAAAAAAAGATTAACTTTGACTTAGTCACGCACAGTCACGCATGGTCACGCACAGTCAAGGAGAGATTTAAAACGGATTTCCCCTCATCCAATCAATCTGAAACTTGGTGGATATACTTGCTGTAAAGAAAGATTAACTACCACATAGTCACGCATAACCGCACAGTCACGAAGTGATTTAAAATACATTTCCCCATATCCGATCTATCTGAAACTTCGTCGACACCTATGACACTTGGGCCATAGACTTGTTGTGACCAAAGATTGATTTAAAAATAGTCACGCAAAGTCACGGACAGTCACGGAGAGATTCAAAACTCATATGCATAAGGAAAGAAAGAGTTTTAATAAAAACGCTTTGTTTTTATGGGATAGATTATTTAAGAATATGTACTTCTTTATAAAAAAGATATTTTTTTAAGAAAGGGTAAAATTTTAAAAAAAGGTACTTTCTTAAGAAAAGGCTCTTTTATAAGAAGCAGTACTTTTTTAAGGAAAAATTATTTTTAAAAAAGTTTAATTTTTAAGATAAGCCCACTTTTTTAAGAAAAAGTACTTTATTAAGAAAAGGAAAAGGGTTTTTAAAGAAAATGTACTTTTTAAAGAAAAGGTAATTTTAAATAAAAGATACTTTTTGAAGAAACTGTACTTTTTAAGAGTCAATACGCTTTTAGGAAAATATAGTTTTTTTAAATGTAACTTTTTATGGAAAGGCACTTTTTTAATAAAACAAAGAATTTTTTTAAGAAAAATTACTTTTTAAGAAAACGTACCTTTTCGAGAAAATGTGTTTTTAAAAAAGGTACTAATTTAGGAATAAGTACTTTTTTAGGATAAGGGTACTTTTTTAAGAAAATGCAGTTTTTAAAGAAAATTTAGTTTTTTAAGGATAAGTACTTTTCTAAGAAAATGTAATTTTAAAGAAAATTAACTTTCTTTAAGAAAATGGACTTTAAGAATATATACTTAAAAAAGGAGTACTTTTTGAGAAAAGACACTTTTTTTTTTTAAGAAAATTTACTATGTATTTAAGAAAATGTACTTTTTTAAGAATATGTACTTTTTCAAAAAAAGTTTCTTATTAAAAAATTTACTTTTTTAAGAAAATGTACTTTTTTAATAAAAGGAAATTTTTCGAGAAATGTACTTTTTTAAGAAAAAGATATTTTGGCAAAATTGCACTTTACGGGGCGCACCGCCAAAAAAAAATGGAAAATGACCCCCTTCTGGAATTAATCCGGAGATTACGAAAATCGATACCAGAAGGGGGAAAATGCCCCTGGGTGGGCCCAGGAGGCCCCAAAAAGGACCCAAGGTTGCAAAAAAATCATGTGGGTACTCAAACTTCCGGAAATTTTATGGAGATAAAAAAAAAAGAAAAAATTTGGGGCGTGGTCCCAAGTGTCCCCAGCCCCCCCACTAACATTGGGGGCCTGATCCATTTTATAAGTGTGGGTATTCAAATGAAAGGTAAATCCGAGAGCATTAAGAAAATCGATACCAGAAGGGGGAAAATGCGAAAAAATCATGTGGGTACTCAAACTTCCGGGAATTTTATAGAGATAAAAAAAATTGGGGCGTGGTCCCAAACGTCCCCAGGCCCCCCTAACAATGGGGGCCTGATCCATTTTATAAGTGTGGGTATTCAAATGAAAGGGAAATCGAAGAGCATTAAGAAAATAGAATAATTTTTGGATACGAAAATGAAAAAAAAAAATTTTTTTTTTTTTTAATTTTATCGATGCAGGTTTGACAGATTATGCGAGGGGGTGCTTTAATACCATGTGAGCTAAGGCCATGATGGCTTTATCTCTCATTCAATAGGGAGATAAAGTCATCTTTTTTCATTTGAATGGGAGATAAAGCCATCATGGCCTTAGTTGACATTAGCAATATTAGAAAATGGCTTTATCTCTCATTTCAGTTTTCTTATTTTTATAATTAAGAGGTAATGGTTTTCCCTTTTAGAAAATGTTTAAATTTGATGTAAACATTCCGTAAAAGGGAAAATCAATAGTTTTCTTATTTTTATTATTAAGTATTGAAATCTGGCTTCGCATACTAAAGTTTTCCTGCGTGGCGGCCTGCGGCCGCGCTTAAGGGGTTTCTCCTCCAGTAGGACGCGGCAGGTGGCTTCGCTGAATAAAGTTTTCCTGCGTACGTTACAAGAATAAAAAAATGTGTTTTATAAACAAGATTTATACCTAATACCGTTAATAGTTTTCATTTTACTACATTTATACCTATTACCATTAATAGTTTTCATTTTTAATAGAATCGCGCGATTTTTCGAAATAATTTTTTATTTATCTTTTATTAACATTTTCAAACTGTAATATCCCCTGTCTTTCAAATTTGAAACAAATGGGAGCACTGCACCTAAACAAGATTTATACCTAATACCGTTAATAATTTTCATTTAAAAAAATTTTTTTTTTCATTTTCGAAAAAATTACAAAAAAAAACAACAACAGTATCCAAAATTATTCTATTTTCTTAATGCTCTCCGATTTCCCTTTCATTTGAATACCCACACTTATAAAATGGATCAGGCCCCCAATGTTAGGAGGGCCTGGGGACACTTGGGACCACGCCCCAATTTTTTTTCTTTTTTTATCTCTATAAAATTCCCGGAAGTTTGAGTACCCACATGATTTTTTGGCAACCTTGGGTTCCTTTTTGGGGCCTCCTGGTCCCGCCCAGGGGCATTTTCCCCCATTCTGGTATCGATTTTCGTAATCAGCGAGTGTTTTTGATTAGGATAGGGTCAAAAACGCACTTTTTGGGGCTGCGCCCCGTAAAGCGCAATTCAGCCGATATTTTTTTAATAAAAGGGTAGTTTTTAACAAAATTTAGCTTTTTCAAAACAGGTACTTTTTGTTAAAAAGGGTACTTTTTAGGAAAAGGTACTTTTTAAGAAAATATACTTTTTAAGAAAAGGTACTTTTTAAAAAAAGATTCTTTTTGAAGAAAATTACTTTTTTAAGAATAGACAACATTTTTAAAAGAATTTACTTTTTTAAGGAAAGGACGTTTTTCGAGAAAGGTACTTTTTTAAGAAGTCATATTTTTTAAGAAAAGGTAATTTTTTAAGAAAATGTACTTTTTGAAGAAAATGTCTCTTTTAAGGAAAAGTACTTATTTAAGTACCTTTTTAAAAGAGGTACCTTTTTTTTAAAAGTTTTCTTTTTCAGAGAGGTACTTTTTTAGGAAAAGGTTTTTTTAAAGAAAAGGTGCTTCTTAAAAAAGGGACTTTTTTAAGGCAAGGTTCCTTTTTAAAAGGGGTACTTATATAAGAAAAGATTTTTAATTATTTTTTAATAAAAGGTACATTTAAAAAAAATACATTTAAAGAAAAGGTTATTTTTAAGAAAAAGTGTTTTTTAAGAAAATTTACTTTTTTAAGAAAAGGTACTTTTTAGAAAAGGAATTGTTTTAAGAAAATATTGTTTATAAGAAGAGGGACCTTTTAAGAAAATGTTCTTTTTAAGTAAACGAACATTTCTAAGAAATGGTACTTTATAAAGATTCATTTTGAAGAAAATGTACTTTATAAGAAAGAGACGGTTTAATAAAGGACACTTTTTAAAAAAATTTTCAATATTTAAGAACCAAAGATCTGTGACTACAAGTTATCAAATCTTATTCGAACTGGGTTTAAATAGGCGCATATCGATTTAGAAAGTGGTTCTGAACTGACCTCATGGTCTGTTATGAGCTTTACCATAGTTTTTAAAGAGCACTTTAATGGACCATTTTAAAGAATTTCAAGTTAATCGATGATCGAGATGCCTTTAAATGCTCAAATGATGACATTTTTCAGAGCCTAATAGTTGATCATTTGGTCAAAAATAATATTTTTCATTAAAATATTATACTTCTGATGTATTTGAGGATGTTATGCAGATATTTTCGTAACTTATGTTTTAATGTTTTTTCTGATTTTCTGACAGAAATGTAAACTTTGAAATTTTTAAAAATAATTTCAGAATATTATTTTTCAGATCACAAAGAAAGTCCTTGGATATTTTTTCTAACACGACTTAAGCTAAGATTCAAAAAATATTAAACTTACTTGCCCAAAGTACGGGTCAAAACAGCACTATACAAAAACAACAAAGTACCAGGAGCATCTTCCCCGGTAAGCTAAGATTGAACAGCAACAAAAGATTTTTTTAAATTTTCCGAAACTTAAAATGTTTTTTAGAAATTTAAAAACTTACATTTTTGAAATATTTTTTGATAAAAAATTCCAGCTCTTCGTTAGGATTTAAGGTGAAAATATATAACTAAAAAATTCCAATATAATTTTTTTTAAAATCGTATATAACTTAAAAAGGAGGCGCGGTTAAATGTACCTTCTCAGTTATGCCATCATGAAAATAACAAGCACTATGATCAACGAAATACTCATCATCGGGCGAAGGCAGAACCATTACAACATTCGATTTATCGGCAATAGTTCGTAAAATTTCTAAAAAAGCCGAAAGCAATGCATTACGTTGCATCTCTGACGAAGGCGCTAAAGGGCTAAAAATTAAAAACATAATTATAGAACAGAAATTTGATATAATTTCTTTTGAGAAAAGCAAAAAATTACTCTGCCAAAGCTGCTGCTCTAGAAATTTTACGGGAAAATAAGAGATTTTTCAAAATAAACGCCTGCACCACCGACAACAAACCTCTAGTAGCATTTCTGGATGATCTTAGACCATAGGCAAATTCTTCTTTAGCCGATCCAAACATAAACGGAGTTTGAGTCCATTCTGCTCTCATGGGTATGGCCGAAGTGCCAAATATTAATTGTCTTAATTCCTTTAAGAAATGTATTAATAATTTATTTTTCCACATACCAAATTCGTCTTACCATGGCTAATTCTGGTGTTATGGGAGTTCCGCCTTGAGCTTTAAATTGTGCTGTCATTTTGTTTTATATTGATAATTATTTTTGAGTTAATTCTGTTTGATTATTCTTAAACGTGTTCTAACTTTGCCAGTGTTAATACGAGTAATTGTTGGAAAATTTCTTACTTTACCATGTAAACTTTCTAACAATTTATTTCCGTTTCAATATTTTTTCAATTCATAACATTCACACCCAATTATTTCATATTTCTTTAAATATTGATATATGGCATTTTATACATATGAAGCTTTCCACATGAGTTACCTCTATTACAGTAAATTTTCAAATCCATTGAAATTGTAAAACTATTTTTCAGGCTTTTTAAATAAATACGCGATTGAAGGGATAAAAACTTAAAAGGTGTCTATTATATTTAGGACAGATATGAAGAGAATTTCGTTTCAAAGAATTTAAATCTATCATCAGTTAAGGAGATTCATATATTTCATTTCTCAAAATTCAGAAAATAGCCTCGGATATTTTTAAGTATTTTCTAATTTTCAAGTTATGGAGCTATGAATATTTTTATCTCTTATATTTCTTATATTTTCATCTTTGCAATTTAAGTAGACTCTGAAATTTGTAATTTTTTTTCAGTAAGACCTGCTATTTATTTAATTTTTTTTTTTTTTTCTAATTTTCTAGTTTAGAAGAATAATTTTTATATCGTAATATATAGTTAAACCCATAACTGACTCACTGACTGATTCTCTAAATCTACATGATTAAAATTTATTTAGAGCTGGGAATTTGAAATTTGGAATGTAGGTTTCCCCATCGGCGCACAGTGGCGCCATTTGAGTTTTTTCGTTTCAAAAATCATATCTTTTGAACCGAATAACATAATTGAATAGTTTAAACAGCATATGATAGATAACTGTTCAGCCTATGAAATGAGCGTTTGGAAAGGGTGCTACGCTTTGTAGGGGCCTACTTATGGATTATCAAAGTTAAAATTTGTAGAAAAATCAATTTTATGGTAACTAAAAAAAATTATTTTTATATTTTTAGATTGTTTTTATTTTTTTTCTTTAGGGTTTTATGTTTTAAATTATTATCCAACAAATTAAAAAAAATTACTTCTTTTTTAAATTTATTTTTTCAATTTTCTGTAAAATATTCATCACAATTCGTAAGAGAAGGTATATCTAAAAGACTAATCATTTCTAAACTATAATTATTTTCTAACTCTATTCGTGACTTCAAATGCCGCAGGGAAGAAATAAGTGGATCGGAAGATGTTGCCAACATGTTGAAGGGGTCCGCATTTTGCCTTACCCTTGATGCTTTGAATGTGTTCTGCAATATATATTTTTTCTAAAATTTGTTAAGAGACTCCTGTGCTTCTGCAGAAAGCTCTCCAATTGGCAAAGACTGGTACTCAATTATATCTTTGCCATGCGCCAATATTTTATGGACAGTCGGGGTCAACTTCTTCTGTGGATACATTTCTGCTAAAAGAGATGCAGTTTTCGATGAATATTCTCCATATTTTGTAGAATTGACATTTTCTTTGCAGTTTAAAACATTCAAGATCGTTCCCAATCTTTTCACGATTTGATTGTCAATTCCAGTGATTCTAGTTACTTCCTCATCATTTTCAAAAAATCTCCTAGAAGTGTTTCCATCGTTTGAGTTACCGTATCCGTGCTTGGGACAGTCTACTTTTAGTCCAACTTGTTTAAAAAAAGCATCCTGTATTTGCTTCTTTCTGATCTTTTCCTTATCCTTTATTGATGTATTTTCATCGAAGTTTTCCTCCTCTTGTGGTAGGGTATACGCCAGTTTTAGCAAGAACTCCATACACCTTATCCTTGCGTGCAATGGTGACATTCCATATTCGTAATTCTCCTCGTTTGTAGAATCGTTTAAATTACCAAAGTTCTTCTGACTCTTTTTGCAAATCGGGCATGACAATGTTGAGGTTGTTCCTGTCAGTTCGTTTACGACTTTTCCGTCAACCATGGTCAGGTGGAACTCGTAATTGGATTCAATATATTTTCCTTCTCCAATTTGCAGCTTTGTAGGCTTAATCTTGCTTATTTGTTCTTCAATGTCCTTTACCGTGGTCCTTATGAGTTCTGCCGATTCCCTTGCAAACTGAAATATTATTGGTCGGCAATAATGCACTGATGACGGACGTGGATTTTTCCCGTGTAGGGAAACATCAGATTTTAGCCGCAAAGGAACAACAGATGTCATAAACATATTTCCGTCCGATATTCTAGCGTCATCGGAAGATATCCTTTGCTTATAAACGCTTTGTCCGGATGATACATCGCAGCCCCATTTGCTGATCAATGTCAGTTTCTCAGGAAGAATTTTCACCTCATTTTCAGGAAGACTCTCCAACAACCGTTTTGCTGTATGGCCCATGAAATCCTGCAGATTGGCTTTCACAGAGACTTCCGTAAACTCCGTATGCAGTGGTCGTGAATTTATTTTGGCTTGCGTAATATGCTTGTATCCTGGTAAAACGTCAGCCCCGTGTCGCATCAAGGATGCCCGTAGTATCTCATATTTTTCTTTGGAAAGTTGTAAGTCCATAAAAAAGGCCAAGGCTTCTTCGGAACCATACTTTTTAATGTGTGCCTTTGTGGGCGTGGGAATGCTTTCCTTAATCCTTTTTAGTCGCATTGGGCTTGCATCAGCAACAGATTTTGTAATCTGCGGCCTAACTCTTTCACTATCCTTTGTATATTTAATAGACAGCGCGTCCGATAAATGCTTCGTGGTCAAGTCATTGGTGGCATCGGCAAGTTTCCTCTTTCTTGTGAAAATTGAACACTCCTCAATACTTTTTTTGGCCTTCCTTTTGCTCCTTTGGTTGATGTGGTGGGTTTATCTACTGCCAATATATCCAGGATGGTGTCTTCATTAAGCCAGTCCTCGTATTTGGAGTTGAAGTTCTGAATGGTTCGATTAGATTTCACCCATTTTGCCTTAATATTTGCATATATCAGATAAAAATTATTTTTTATAATTTCGTAATTTCGCTTCTCTCAATATTTCCGTATAAGCTATCAAGTTCTTCTAAAGCAGCTTCCGTGAAAAACTTTGGTGTGGTTGACCTTCTAAACAGTTCAAATAATTTTAAATTGTTCAACGCCATGTTTTCAGTACTTAAATTGTTTAACGCCATGGTTTCAGTACTTGTTGCGCCAACTTTCAGTAGTAGACTTATCCAGGCATTATGCTTATTTTGCAATATATAGGCTTATGCTACCATGCCTAAAAATTTACCTGTTCCCTGCATACATATGGATTTAGGCTGAATTATGCAATTTTGATATAATGCTCGTGTCTAAATAAGATTTGTGCCTACCTGGAGGGACCATAAGTCAATATTGTTCTTGACCATTTGTACTCCAAAGTAATTTTTAAGTGAGGTGCGTACCTGCGAATTTCAATGAGTAGTTTTTTGTGCGAATCTATTTCAACTATATCACAGCGAACAGGGTCTTCGAAAATGGACTTTCTCAGTATTTTGCGAAAATTAAAGATTTCTTTGTAAATTTTAAATTTAAATGACTGTAACTTTTTTGTTTTAATAGATTTTAAAGTAAAATAGATTTTGTATAATTTTGTGACTTCTAAGCTATTTAAGCTAGAAATATAGTCACTGAGACAAAAAAAAATTTAAAAAAGGTCCAAATTTCCTGAAAATCTCCTACTTAATACAGCATAATTCCTGCCAAACAAAAGCCATCATAAAAAATCGTGCACTCTTCTATAGTCTGAACCCTCCCCTACACTTATATATATCTCATTGTATACTCGCCAGTTTCCGCCAGTGTGCACCAGAACAATTTTTCTGACCCAATGTCATATTTTGTGCAAAATTTATGAATACAAAAGTTTTCCACGATGTGATTAGGGTATAATGAGTTTGCCCTGATGTTTGTAACTACCAAATATATTAGACATATACCCATCTTTTATTAAACGGATTGACTCAAAATCACTTTCTAAGTCGATTTAACGATGTCCGTCCATCCGCCTGTGTGTTATGAATACAAAAGTTGATCGTACCGGTGTATTTTTTGAGTAAATTTACTTGTTTTTCTATACTGACACAAAAAGGAAACGGTACAGTTGACACGAGTTGTTACTAACTTATATACTTATAAATAACGGTTGAGACATATTGCGCTTAATTGTTAAATTATATTAATGGGTAAAGTCTTTTTTATTTTTACAGGTACATTTATTTCTCAAAAACATTAATAGTCGTAACTTGAGTTATATAGTTTAAATACCTGAAAAAGTGGCAAAAAAATTAAATAACAGGTAAATGGTAAAACGCACCCTTTTAAGATATTAGCAGGTATGCTTCACCTTTTAAAAGGGGTTAGGGTGTGGGTTTTTATACTTCAAAAATTGGTGATAAAAGATAAAAAATTATATTTTACATAATTGCAATAAAGAGTATTTATAATAACTAGCAGATTCCAGTCCTCGAAATTCGAGCGCAAATTCTAGGAAATTTTTTTTTTTTCATTACATAAAGACCCTAAAAGTATGCTAATCAATTATAGCCAATTCACAAACCAACACAAAAGACAAACTCATTTTTATTACAAGCACATTCACAAATTTAATAAACACGCACATAGCATTGTATAATTTTATGTATGCGTTAGTACCAATTTTAAATGCAATTTACTCCAAATAAAGGACAAAATTTAAAAATCTGTAAATCTGGTGAAGAGCTAAAAAGAAATACCTTTCAAAAAATATTCGTTTGGTCAAAATCTGGATACAAACGGTAGAACAAAAAAACATCAGTCACAAGAAATCGCCTAGCCTATTAATATTATAGATATTTCCACAATTGTTATATTTATCTCGCTCATATTTTTTTTTTCAACAAAAAGATGTAGACGATATAATTTTGCACATACTGAGAAACCATTTCTTTAAGAATTGTAACCAGCAAGAAATTGAAATACACAAAGAAAAAATTACAACTTTTGCATCAAATTTGGAAAACGGTACATTGAATGCTCACATAACAAGGCAAAGATGTACAAACGTCATCAAGACTGGTTATTAAAGGAACTTACTTTTGAGAGTTCATCTACAACTGCCAACGAAAGTGGAAAAAATAGTCGACAAGCAAAACCAATTGACGGATGTAGTGAAAGATCTCGAAGGCTCAAGCTGGAGATATATCTCTAAGAATTAATTTTTGCACCAAATTCAACCCCAACACAAAATAAGAAAAGTAAAATTGAAATAATTGAATAAATAGTAGGAGCGAGCCCAATGCGCACAAAGAGGATTTTGAAAAGCATTCCTACACAAGTTGAAGATAAAAAAGACTACAGATTCTTTCGCGAGCACAACACAAGAAAAATGTACAGATGTTGCACTAATGAAGACCTTATCACTATTTTTTTGTACACTTCAGACCCATGTATGTCCAACATTCGACAAAAATGGAAAACTACCTCTACTGAATTAGACGAAGAAGCTAAACAACTTCTAGAAGATAAAAAACAAGGCTATTTTGAAATTGTTTGATCTAAAGTAATTTTTCAGTATACTAACAATAAGTTATACTTTTGATGTGTAAACATCTATACGCGCAGGGGGGTAAATTTCTATTTCACAATACAATCACAAAAACAGCGTAACACAAATCGGTGAGAGCTGTGACACAAATCGGTGTGTGACTTATGATTGTATTGGTGAAAAAATTATGATATAAAATTGTTTTTTAAAAGCGTCATCTATGTATCACTTATATATGTTTACATTGGGATATTTTTAACGTTCTACAGCAAAGGGTTGTTGAATTAGCTGAAATAGTTTTTGCTATAAGTGATACATAGATGACGCTTTCTGTTTGATTTTAAAAAATGACATAAAAAATCTTTAATTACTAGATGTTTACACATCTCCCCTGTGATCGGAGTCACGTGATTTTTTTTATATAGTCAACAATTTTTCTGATATAAAAATTTTTGTTTTTCGTAAATTTAGAATAAAAATTGATATAGAAATATTTAAAAAGACAATAAAACATTTTTTAACTTAAGTAAAAACATACGAATTTTTCATTGAAACTTTTCTATCTTGAACAAATATCGGGTAACTTTTACGTTCGCTGCTTAATAATCTATATTTTAACTCGGGCTCTTTCAAAAAAAGCCAACCTTTGGCCCTTGTGAACATTAGGACTACGTTTATGGGGGCCAAAGTTTGGCATTTTCTGACAAAATTTAACTTACAAAATTTTTAGTAAGTATTAGTTGTAAAATTAACTGAAAATATAAGACATATATAAAAAAAAAAACTTTTTAACCTTTTAACACTTCACTTTTGTACTAAAATTCAACTAAAAACAAGTAAAGAAAATTATACTCGGTCGAGACCGGCTATATGATACCCTATACCATGAGTTTAGAGACCCTATCTCATAGGCCCAACTAACTGGAAATAGAAAATAAGCATAAACCAAATTTGAGTGGGATTTTTATTAATTTTTTTGGCTGCAGATATGAAAAAGTTCATATCGGATGCTATATCTATATGGGGACTAGGCCCAAAAATGGAACGATCCTGACTATGTTTGGTAAAGTCTCTTGTATTTTGCAAAAATATATACAAACAAAATTTGAGAAGAATCAGTGCAATATTTTTGGTTTTTGATAGATTTAAGTAAAAATCGGGAAGCAGCTCTATATGGGGCCTATGACTAAGAGTTGTCCCAGGGATCATTTTTAGACTACTCATTAATGGATGTAATAAACGCATACAAACCCAATTTGAGTAAGATCTATATGCCAATTTGGATCTTATGGCAATTTATGTCGATTTCATAGGGGTCATTTGTATGGGGGCTAGGTCTGAACATGAACTGATTCTCACCAATTTCAAAAGCGTTCATCCTATGGCCAATGGAAGCTTACATACCAAATTTCATCAAAATATACTCATATTTGCAGTTTGATTACAAGGTTTACATGGACACACAGACGGACGGACGGATGGACGGACGGACGGACGGACATCGTTAAATCGAATCAGTTAGTGATTCTGATTTGATCGGTATAATTAAAGATGGGTCTAGGTCAAATATTTTTGGTAGTTACAAACAGCAGCACAAAGTCATTATACCCAAGCCACATAGTGGTATAGGGTATAATGAAAATGTATTTTAAACCCTCCATAACTTTTTTATTATCGATCGATATTTACGTTTTATACCAAAAATTAAGGGCTAAAGTCCCACTGCCTTCTCGTGAAATGGTCCACTATGCGGCGTAAAGATCCACTAAGAACTATCCCCGCCTGACCAAACATAGGAAAAACAGTAATTTTTGTTAATAAAGGAATATGAAATTTGGTATAAGGATATTTTTTTTAATTTGACAGCATATGGGGTAAAATAGGGAATTGCTACCATTTCTTCTTCTTGATATAATTAACTAAAAAAGTTTGATTTAATTGAACCATAGCCTCCTTATGTTAGAGTGAGTAAAATAATAATCACACCGTGGTGAGTTCCAACAAGTACGCGGAATATTGAGTCATTGTTAGAGAAGTGCCGCTGCCAGGTTTCTCTACAACGACAAGGAATTCGGTTTTAAGAGAAGTACCCACGTAAGGTTTCTTCTCTGCAATCAGGAGAAGGGCCTACGCCAGGTCTCCCTGTAACAATATATATTCGGCTATTAGAAACGTTAAGTGCTTACGCCAGGTTTCTCTCCCGTGATTAGGAGAGTTGTCGGTGGAGTCAGACGTGTTTTTTAAATCTCCTCATATTTATTAAAATCTACAGTTTTAAAACATAGTTTTATATAAGATTTGTACTAAATACAATATTTTTATAATTTCTGACATCAGTGTGCCACTATTTAAATTTTAACTTAATATAAAATTGAAGTAATTTGCAAAAATAAAATTGAAGTAAAAACAAATATTAAGTAAAACCATCAAGCAATAACTATAACAACAATCAAAACACACAAGTGCATCAAACAAAGCAAAAAATAAAAAAAAAAAACAAATTAACAGTGAGCATAAACAAACGAAGAGGAAAAACAACAAAAATATTGAACATCAAATAACAAAACTAAAACAACCAAAAAATAAAATTTCAAAGCAGTAATAACTAATACTGTTCGTGAACTGAAACCTATACAAAAAAAAATAAAATAAATAATAACAACTCTTTAATATATTTTGTAAACATGATGAATACACGCCAATCATCTAAGAGAACTGCAGTTGATGCTGATTTAAGCAATCTTGGACTCCCCGTTTTATTTGAGGATGAATCAGTTAGTCTGGGTTCAGACAAGGCAATTTTTGTTGCGGCAATTTTTTGCACTTCTCTTTTAAAGTTGCTTTAATGTTCACACAGAGAAATTTGTTGCCGCAACTTTTTGTTTTCTTTTGCTTTCAAATTCTTTCATTTCTGACAGTTCATTTTATTTAGTTTGTGTAAAAAGAATTTATTGTTGGTTAAAAGTGTAAAATCTATTTGTATGAAAAAATGGATGTAAAAGAAAAAATTAAATAATAAAAAAAATAATAAAATAAATGAGATAATAATAATAATTTTTCACAGCGAAGCAAATAATGAAAAGAAAAGTCAAATAATAACCTGCAGCTAACTTCGTGTTTACAATTACGAATTGCACAACAAAACGAGTTGCCGAGTACAAGCAACTCCGTACCAAATACCACTCTTCTTTCCCCTCTCTCCTACAAACACAAGAATTGCGCAACAAAAGTTGCCTTGTGTGAACTGCGACTTTCTCGACTATGGCAATGGCTGGATAGAAAAATGACAAAACAAACAGAGAGCATTAATGAACAAATAACACAATTCTGTGCTCTTTTAAGAGAAGGTGAATCCCGTCTTGCGGAAGACATAAAAAATACGGTCAAGGAAGCTGAAGATCGTCTCTTAAATGAAATCGATAAAAGATTTCGTGAGATAAGAGAAGAACTAAAAGATGTTACTTTAAGAGTTGCTAAACTTGAAACAGTGTCGGGTGAAATTATAGAAATGAAAAATGAAATTAGAAAATTAAAAATTCAAACTCTAAAACATTCAAATTCAATCGTTGCATGTGATTTGCGTATTAATAGAGTTCCTTTTGGTGTTGATGAAGACTTACATCTGTTATTTGATACCATTTGTAAGATTCTTAAAATTTCTACTCCGCCAGTGCAATATATCCACCGATTGCAAAATAAAAACAACAAAAACGTTGAAAATTCCCCTGATGGTGTTATAATTGCTAGGCTGATGACTCCGTATGATAAAAATTTTGTTCTAAAAGCATTAAATGAATATAAAAAGAAACACAAAAATTTATTGTTAACGTTGCTTGGGTTCCAACCAGATGATAAAAATCCTTACTTTTTCATACATGAAAATCTAACTAACGGGAACTACAAAATTCTTAGAGAAGCATCTACCCTGAAGAAACAAAAACTACTGCAATCTGCCTACTCATTTCGGGGACTTGTATATGTCAAGCGTTTGAGTACTGATAAACCATTTTGTATTGAAAACCTTGATGCCCTGAATAATTTTTTTCGTGCTAATGATAATCTATACTATGAAAATAATGAAGTCTTACCTAATAATGTTTCTACGTAACCTGCTACCTCTGTATGCCAATTTTTTAACTTTTATTGTAATTCCTTCTTACATTTTTATTAATTTTTATAATTTTAATTTTCTCAAATTTAAATTAATTTATATATTTTTTAGTTATTCTATCAACAACTTTATTTATATTAAAACATATTGCGTTGCGTTTAGGATTGGTTTTTATTGTGACTCTAATTTTATATTTTATTTGAATGAATAATCGAAACAATTTAAGAGCGAATTCCAATGACGTAACAATTAACATGGTGAAAATACTTGCCAAACAGAAAAAAGGTGTTCAAATTTGTCACTTAAATGCTCAGAGCTTAAAGCCTAAAATTGATGAATTCAGATGGACCTTTGAGAACTCGAATATTGATATTGTATGCGTCTCGGAGACATGGTTAGATAAGTCAACCCCGGATGGGCTTATAACTTTACAGGGCTATAAAATATTTAGATCCGATAGATTGACTGGAGGTGGAGGTGGTGTTGCAATATATGTAAGAAGTAATATAACATGTAATTATTGCTCTAAAAATGCAGCAACGGACAAAATCGAGTATATTTTTCTTGAGATTTCATCTTTAGGAAGAAAGATGTTGGTTGGTTGTGTATATAGGCCAAACAACACTATTGATTATACTAGTTTCATCATAAAAATTTAAACTTTAATCATGCCATACAACGACGTGGTAATAGCAGGAGACTTTAATTCTAATCTTCTAACTGAATCCTCGTTCAGGGACCATATGGAATCGATAGGTCTTACACCGACTAACACTACATTACCTACTCACTTCACGAAATATAATAGCACGCTACTGGACCTTTTATTCGTGGGTGATCCATCTAAAATATTACTTTATGATCAAATTTCTGCATCATGCTTCTCCAAACATGATCTGGTTTTTGCATCATATGACTTCTTACTCGATCAAAGAGATCAAACTTATTCTTATCGCGATTTTAAAAACATAAATTATGCCCTTCTTAATGAGAACTATCTTCGAGTTAATTGGAATACAATCTACGACTTGATTTCTGTTGATGACCAACTATCGTTCCTAGAGTATAATATTCTGAAGCTTTATGATGAAGCAGTCCCTTTGAGGACAAAAACAATTTCGGCAAAAAAAAAACCGTGGTTCAATTTTTCTATTCTTAATTCAATACAACGAAGGGATTTAGCATACTCTAGATGGAAGCGTTTTAAAACACCAGAACTAAAAGCAGAATTTCGTTCTGCTCGGAGGGATGCTAATAATCGAATTAGAATGGCCAAAACTGAGTATTACTCTAAGCGATTCGGTACCGCCCTTGAATCCAAACACACCTGGAAAACTATTAGGGACATTGGTATTGGAAATATGGATAAAAGCATGAACTGCTCCATTAATGTTGATGAACTCAACAACATATTTACTAATACTTCGCTTCTTGTAGCGACGGACAATATGGCACAAAGCGAAAATTCTCTTTATAATGACAATGATACGCTTGACCAGGACATATTTGAATTTTCATGTGTCAATTAATTTGATGTTTTCTCTAGTTGTTCTCAAATAAAATCCAATGCAATAGGATATGATAATCTTGATCCTAAGTTCATTACAATAATTCTGCCATCTATATTGCCGTATATTACTCATTTATTTAATACCATCATCACAACTAGCTGTTTTCCTTCGAAATGGAAGCATGCGAAGTTAATTCCAGTCCCTAAATCAAACAGTGAGTACCGGCCAATATCTATCTTAAGTTTTCTTTCAAAAGCTTTAGAAAAAATTTTACACCACCAGATAAGTGTTCACGTTTATGAAAATCACCTTATGTCTGACCGACAGTCAGGTTTCCGACCTAATCACAGCTGTGTAACTGCTTTAATTGACGTATCGGAGAGTATAAGGCGTGAACTAGATGATGGTAAGATTAACTTCTTGGTGCTACTCGATCACTCCAAGGCTTTTGACACAGTTAACCATCAAATATTATGTACTAAGCTAAGGTCACATTTTAAATTTTCATCAACATCATCACAACTTATATCATCTTACCTCACTGACCGCATTCAGTCGGTATGTTTAAACGGCATTGAGTCCAATCCCCTTACACTAACAAGAGGCGTACCTCAGGGATCTGTTCTGGGGCCACAACTTTTTTCTATTTATGCTAATGATTTGCCACAACATTTATCTCACTGCAAGATTCACATGTATGCAGACGATGTACAATTGTATTTAAGTAGTCCAGTTCAATCTATCAGAGAAAACGTTAATAAACTCAATCATGATTTAAACAACATATCTTGTTGGGCATCAGCAAACGGCCTGTGTTTAAATCCAAGAAAATCCAAATGTATCGTAATTCACAAAAAAACGTTAAACCCAATCATTCAAGATGACATCATTATAAACAACGAGAAAATTGATATTGTACGAACGGCAAAAAATTTGGGAATAGTGTTTAACAATAACTTAACTTGGTCAAATCATATCAATACTCTGGTTGTGCAAATATATGTCAAATTAAGAACGTTGTGGTCTGTGCAGTACTTTACGCCGTTAAAAGTAAGAATGCTACTCGCGAAAGCTTATTTGATTCCTAGTCTTACTTACGGTTGTGAATTGTTTTCTTATTGTGACTCCATAAGTAAGAAAAAACTTCAAGTTTTATATAATAATATTATACGATATGTTTACGGACTTAAAAAGCGAGATCAAGTATCGTCCTATTCGAAGACTCTCTATGGAGTTTCGTTTGAAAACTTGTTAAAGATTAGAACTTTAATATTTTTTCGAAAAATTATATACTCCCAAAAACCGAAGTACCTTTTTCAAAATATACGCTTTGCTAGATCGTCAAGAGGCAAAAATGTCATAATTCCCAAATTCCGATGTCTCGTTTCTGAATGGCAGTTCTTTGTAAATGCTACTCGTCTTTGGAATGCTCTTCAACATAGCCAACAAATAAACAGCAACGCAATGAGTTTTAAAAAAAGTCTTTTTAATTATTTTAGTTAAATACTCCTGGTAGTTTTTCTTTTATAGTTATTTATATCATAATTATTTTTTTATGTCCTAATTTTTAATAACTTTAATTTATATAATTTTTTATATCATTATTTATTCCTACTCCTGGTGAAATTTCATTTACATATATATACATATTTCTTTTTTTTGTAATTTTTAATTATTTTTAATTTAAAACCTTTTTTTTTTTTTAAATATTCTATGTTATATTTTATTAATGTCACAATTTTATAAATTCTTATGTTATTCATATTAATTTTTATATATTAGTTACAATTTTATTCAATTTAATTTGGCTAAACATGTTTGTACACTACTAAAATCCTGTACTGTAATTATAAGACTTAGTCTTGTTGTGCAGGAAATCATTAAATAAAATAAATAAATAAATAAATAAATAAATAAATATTATCTTAAAATGCCTGTCAGGTCTCTCTTCAATGACATAACAATAAAAGAAGTGCCTACGAAAGGTCTCCCTCAAATCAAAAGTAGTCGAGTTCCACGATAAAGGAAGTGTATATGCCAGGTTTCTCTCCTGCGATTGGGAGAAATGGCTATACTGTGGCTACACCAGCTCTTCCTACAAAAACATAATATTCGATTATTAGAAGAGAGAAGTGCCTAAGACCTGTTTCTCTTCGGCGATCAGGTTAAGTGCCTACGTTGGGTCACCCTTTACTAAAAGTAGTAAATTCAACATATTTAGTTTTATCTTCAAGAAGCATTATATGTAATCCACATATGTGGAGCAGTCCTGGTATATAAGCATTTTACTATACTAATCCAACCTCTGTCTAATGATGGAAAATTAAACCCACAAAAATCATTATAAATGAAATAAAAGCCAGGATGCTCTGAGAATTATAACCATCTCGTTTTACTTTACATCACTGTCTTGTGCAGATATAAATTTCTGCAATGACCGTACTTTCTTAAAAAGTACTTTTTCTTAAACGTATATTTGCTTAAGAAAACCTTTTCTTAAAAAAGTAATTTTTTAAAGTACCTTTCCTAAAAAATTTACGGTTCCAAAAAAGTAAAACTACTTAAAAAAACCTTTTCTTAAAAAGGTACCCTCTTTTCTTTAAAAAGTACCATTTTTAAAGGGTAAATTTCGTACAAAAGTACATTTTCTTTAAAATAAAACTACTTATTTAAAAAAAATACCTTCTCTTACAAATTAGATTTTCTTTAAAAGTATTTTTTCTTGAAAAAGAACATTTTCTTAGTACCTTTTTTTAAAAAATATATTTTTTTTTAAGCAAAAGTAATTTTTCAAGAAAATTTTTTTTAAGAAATTTTCTTTTTTCAGAAAATTTTTTATGAAAAGGTACTTGTTATACTATTTAAAATAATACTTTTTTAAGGAGGAAAACTTATTTAATAAAATTTAATTTTTAAGGAAACCTACTTTTTTAAGAAAAAGTACTTTTTTAATTTTTTAAGAAAATTTAAGTTTTTAAGAAAATTTATTTTTTTTAAGAGAAAGTCATTTTTTAAGAAAAGGTACTTTTTTGAGAAAATTTCTTTTTATGAGAAATAGTATTCTTGTAGTAAATATACTTTTTTAAGAAAAAAAATACTTATATTAGAAAAGGTACTTTTATAAGAATATGCACTTTTTAAAGGTACGTTTTAAAAGAGGTACTTCATTAAGAACGGTAAATTTTTTAAGAAAAAGTACATGTTTTAAGAAAATATTCTTTTTTAGGGAAAGGGATTAGTTTTAAGAAAAGGCACTTTTTAAGGTAAGTCACCTTTTTTAGATGAAGTACCACTTCAAAAAGAAAAAAAATATGCTTTTTAGGAAAAGGCACTAAGAAAAGATAGAAAAAAATACTTTTTTAAGACAAAATACTTTTAAAGAAAATTTAATTTTTTAAAAAATGAACCTTTTCTTGAAAAAGTAAATTTTCTTAAAAAAGCGCGTTTTCTGTTTCAATTGTATAAAATATACATCAGAATATAAATTCTATGGGCGTCTATTTTCTTATATCTTCAAACTCATAAATAGCTCAGATACTTTTAAATACTATCTAATTTTCAAGTTATGGAGATCCAAGAGTTTCAAAGATCAGTAAGAAGCTCTTATTTTTTTTTTTTAATTTTGCAGTTAGGGAGATACACAAGTTTTCATTTCTTTTTATTCAGTAAGAACTCTGATATTTATAAATAAATATTTTACAGTTGCCGAAATCTCATCTCTAGATGGGAGACCGATTAAGAAACTAATAGTGAAATAAACTTTTTCGAAAGACATGTATTCTATGAAAAATATTTAAGTTAATGCTTTTCCATTGCAGAAATTTCAAAAATGTGGGAATTTTCTAGCTAACGAGATATTAATCATACATATTTCATCTCTTAAAATACGATAAAGATTCTGAAATATATCTAACGCAAGTGCTCAGCTCTGAAAATGGTTTCTAGTTTACGAGATATTGGCCATAAATATTATACCACTCCACCCATTTTTTTTTTTTAATATAACAAAATAAATTTTTCTTAAAGTTTAGCTTTTTTTGAAAGATTCCTATGATAATAAAAACGTTAAGCGCAAAAAATGGCCCAATAAAACTTTTCAATTATTCGGCTTTTGCTTGAAGAAATATTTTTTTAATGAAGAAAAAATTTGAGAACTATATGGAATCAATTTTAAATCAAAATTTAAAAAATAAATTTCATAAATGTTTTATAAACATATATACATTCATAACATATTTATGTATACTAGCAGATCCCAGCCCTCGAAATTCGAGTGCATATTCTAGGAAATTTTATATTTTCATATAATAAGAACCCTATTGTTAATCAATTTTAGCCAATTCACAATTCAACACTTTTTAAATATTATTATTTATTGGTTTGTGCCCAACTTTTTTTTTTTTTTTCAATTCAACAACACAATTATTATTGTGAATGAAGAAAACAAAATCACATTAACACATTAAGAAATTTAATAAGCACACACATAGCATTGCATAATTTTATGTATGTGTTAGTAGCAACATTAAATGAGTTTTACTTCAAAACAATTTAGAAATTTTAAAATCTGTAAATCTGGTGCACAGCTAAAAAGAAATACTTTTCAAATAATATAGGTTTGGTCAAAATCGGGATGAAACGGTTTAGCAAAACATCGGTCACAAAATATCGCCTTACCTATTAATATTATAGATAAATTTCTAGATTGAATTTTCTTAGTTTTTACGTCAAAATTTATATGTTCTGTTAAGATTCTCATTTCCAACATTTAAGGATGACATTTTTACTGGCCGTAAGATTTATTACACATTAAGTGTGAAACGGCTCATATGTGTATGGAAAGTGAAATGCTCTTGATTTTGATTTTATATTATAACACATATACACGTATATATATAAGCTGTCACTCAAGCATATTGTTTTTTCTATTTTCGGTCTTAGTTTTAAATACAAATTCAATTGAAAATATTTTGTTGCATGCAATACAGAATTTCACACTTCATATTTGCCAAGAAAAGGACTTTATTCAAAGTATTGTTTGTTTGATTGTTACTGAAATTATTGAATATATAGTTCAAGTACATTTCAAAGGGAAATAATTTGATACAACCATATTCAAACTAAAGGAAACTTTAGATTTTATTGTTATTGAAAATCACAGGTAAAGGATAAACTTATTAAAAATGTGGTTAACAAAATAGAAACTTAAATTTAAAATCATTAATAGATTTTTTCAAAAATAAAGGGAAGTAGTCAAATATAAGAAAGTTAACAACATGGAGTGAAGAAGTTAACAATTTCAGATACAATTTAAGATACGATGCGTTAATAAACAGAAACCAAGTGGCATTGTTATTAATTTTTTGTTTTCTATCTATGGCCGATAGAAGCTTATATACTAAATTTCATCAAAATATATTCATATTTGCGACCTGTAGTTTGATTACAAGGCTTAGATGGACGGACGGACAGTTTGGTAGTTACAAACATCAGGTAGGTTTTAAACTGCAAAGAAAAGGTTAATTCTACAAAATATGGAGAATATGTTTTGAAAACTGCATCACTTTTGGCGGAAATGTATCCATAAAATATTGGCACATGGTATAATTGAATATCAGTCTTTGCCAATTGGAAAGCCGAAAAAGCTCAGGAGTCCCTCAACAAATTTTATAAAAAATATAAATACTCGAACACGTTCAAAATGAGGATCTCTTCAACTTGTTGGCAGCATCTTGCGATCCACTTAGACCCAGTTTTTAAGATATCAGTTAAACCTAGTTTTGTTAAACCCAGAATTTATTCATCAATTCCTTTATGAATTTGGACATGTCTGAAAAAATTAATTCTCGGTTTAACTAAACTAAGTTTAACTGACATCTCAAAAACTGGGCGTTAGAGTTAGAATCCAATAATTATAGTTCACAAATGATTAGTCTATTAGATATATGTAGAATTGTGATAATCACTTTGAAGCAATTGGAAAAAATAAATTCGAAAACTGTTATTTTTCTATTTTTTTTATTTATGGATAATAATTTTAAATCATAAAAACCTTGAAAAAGAAACATATAAAACATTAAATGGTTAAAAAATGAAAAAAAATCGGTTAAAAATCATGTTTTTTAGTTTTTCATGCCGTTAACAAATTTCAACTTTGATAACCAATAAGTATCTAGAAGGCGTAGCACCTTGTTCAAACAATTATTTCATCGGTTGGACAATTATCTATTACTAGCAGATTCCAGCGCTCGAAATTTGAGTGCAATTTCTATGCAACTTTCAACTTACCCAATTCACAAACCAACACTTTTTTGGTTTATTTTTATTGTGAATGAAGATGACAAACTCATTAACAAGAGATGACAAACTCATTAGCATATGTATAATTTTACTAGCAACTTTAACTACAATTTACTCAAAATAAAGGGAAAAAAAATTAAAAATCTGTAAATCTGATTTGAACAGCTAAAAAGAAATACCTTTCAAATAAAATACGACCAAACGTATATAAAGCGGAATAAAACGGTAGAACAAAAAATCGGTAACAAAAAATCACCTAGCCTCTTAATATTATAGATATGCCTCTTAAGTTATTTGATTATCTCCACTGGTTCAAAAATTATGATTTTTGCAACGGAAAAATTCAAATGGGCCACTGTGCGCCGGCTGCGTTAAAAGAAATTATGTGAGTCAGATGGCAGGGAAGATGTGTAAACTTCTAGTAATTAAAGAATTTTTTATGGCACTTTTTTAAAATCAAACAGAAAGCGTCATCTACTCGTATGTATCACTTATAGCAATCACCTGCAAGGGCTCTGCTAATATAAAAATATTTCTTATTATTTGTTAGTTCAGCTGTTTAATTTTTCGTTTTTAATTTTTTATTTTTTATTTTTTAGATTTTCATTTTTCATTTTTAATTTTTCATTTTTTATTTTTCGTTTTTCATTTTCTACTTTTCTTTTATCATTTTTTATTTTTCATTTCTTATTTTTCATTTTTTATGTTTCATTTTTTATTTTTTATTTTATATTTTTCACTTTTCATTTTTAATTTTAATTTTTCATTTTTTATTTTTTATTTTTAATTTTTGATTTTTTATTTTTAATTTTTAATTTTTAATTTTTAATTTTTAATTTTTAATTTTTAATTTTTAATTTTTAATTTTTAATTTTTAATTTTTAATTTTTAATTTTTAATTTTTAATTTTTAATTTTTAATTTTTAATTTTTAATTTTTAATTTTTAATTTTTAATTTTTAATTTTTAATTTTTAATTTTTAATTTTTAATTTTTAATTTTTAATTTTTAATTTTTAATTTTTAATTTTTAATTTTTAATTTTTAATTTTTAATTTTTAATTTTTAATTTTTAATTTTTAATTTTTAATTTTTAATTTTTAATTTTTAATTTTTAATTTTCAATTTTTAATTTTTAATTTTTAATTTTTAATTTTTAGTTTTTAATTTTTAATTTTTAATTTTTAATTTTTAATTTTTAATTTTTAATTTTTAATTTTTAATTTTTAATTTTTTATTTTTAATTTTTAATTTTTAATTTTTCATTTTTCATTTTTAATTTTTAATTTTTAATTTTTAATTTTCAATTTTTAATTTTAAATTTTTAGTTTTTAATTTTTATTTTTAATTTTTAATTTTTAATTTTTAATTTTTAATTTTTAATTTTTAATTTTTAATTTTTAATTTTTAATTTTTAATTTTTAATTTTTAATTTTTAATTTTTAATTTTTAATTTTTAATTTTTAATTTTTAATTTTTAATTTTTAATTTTTAATTTTTATTTTTTATTTTTTAATTTTTAATTTTTAATTTTTATTTTTGAATTTTTAATTTTTAATTTTTAATTTTTAATTTTTAATTTTTAATTTTTAATTTTTAATTTTTAATTTTTAATTTTTAATTTTTAATTTTTAATTTTTAATTTTTAATTTTTAATTTTAATTTTTAATTTTTGATTTTTAATTTTTAATTTTTAATTTTTAATTTTTAATTTTTTATTTTTAATTTTTAATTTTTAATTTTTAATTTTTAATTTTTAATATTTAATTTTTAATATTTAATTTTTAATTTTTAATTTTTAATTTTTAAGTTTTAAGTTTTAATTTTTAAGTTTTAATTTTTAATTTTTAATTTTTAATTTTTAATTTTTAATTTTTAATTTTTAATTTTTAATTTTTAATTTTTAATTTTTAATTTTTAATTTTTAATTTTTAATTTTTAATTTATAATTTCTAATTTTTAATTTTTAATTTTTAATTTTTAATTTTTAATTTTTAATTTTTAATTTTTAATTTTTAATTTTTAATTTTTTATTTTTAATTTTTAATTTTTAATTTTTAATTTTTAATTTTTAATTTTTAATTTTTAATTTTTAATTTTTAACTTTTAATTTTTAATTTTTAATTTTTAAGTTTTAATTTTAATTTTTAATTTTTAATTTTTAATTTTTAATTTTTAATTTTTAATTTTTAATTTTTAATTTTTAATTTTTAATTTTTAATTTTTAATTTTTAATTTTTAATTTTTAATTTTTAATTTTTAATTTTTAATTTTTAATTTTTAATTTTTAATTTTTAATTTTTAATTTTTAATTTTTAATTTTTAATTTTTAATTTTTAATTTTTAATTTTTAATTTTTAATTTTTAATTTTTAATTTTTAATTTTTAATTTTTAATTTTTAATTTTTAATTTTTAATTTTTAATTTTTAATTTTTAATTTTTAATTTTTAATTTTTAATTTTTAATTTTGAATTTTGAATTTTGAATTTTTAATTTTTAATTTTTAATTTTTAATTTTTAATTTTTAATTTTTAATTTTTAATTTTTAATTTTTAATTTTTAATTTTTAATTTTGAATTTTTAATTTTTAATTTTTAATTTTTAATTTTTAATTTTTAATTTTTAATTTTTAATTTTTAATTTTTAATTTTTAATTTTTAATTTTAAATTTTTAATTTTTAATTTTTAATTTTTAATTTTTAATTTTTAATTTTTAATTTTAATTTTTAATTTTTAATTTTTGATTTTTAATTTTTTATTTTTAATTTTTAATTTTAATTGTAATTTTTAATATTAATTTTAATTTTTAATTTTTAATTTTTTATTTTTCATTTTTCATTTTTTATTGTTCGTTTTTTTTCGTGATTCGTTTTTAATTTTTTATTTATCATTATTTTTTTTTCATTTTTCATTTTTTATTTTTGGTTTTCATTTTTTATTTTTAATTTTAATTTTTCATTTTTCATTTTCAAACAGGTTATTACATATCATAATTCTTTCACCAAGTCACACCGATTTTGTCTTACGCTTACGCTATTGTTATGATTGTATTGTGAAATAGATTTTATAGATGTTTATGCATCAGAAAGTCTTTCTCTTTGGTCTCTCATAAACGGATTTAATAATTTTTCTACTCTAATATGAGAAAAATAATTCTATTTTTTAAATAAAAAAAATAAAAAAAATCCTATTATTGCTTTTATAAAAAAAAAACAATAAATTTGAAATTATAATAAATCATGATTAAACAAGAAAATCAATTATGTTTAAATTTAAATGGTATTAGAATTAAAAAGTTAAGTGTAGGCAACTGTACTAAAATAAAGCCAAACAAATGCCACTATACTTGATAAACTCAAAAATGCAAAAAGTATAATTTTATATATAATAACAATTGTAACAATTTTATAAATTATAAGTTATAAGAAAGTTTACAGAAAAAAACGAATAAAAATGTTAATAATCCCATAAAATATTTATAAAAAAAATTTACATAATCGTGTTTTTAATACAATTGAATTAAATAAAAAGTTAGTTTTTTTAAATATATTAATATTATATTAAAAAATTACCTGTGTTCCTGGTAAGGAAGTTTAAGAACACGCTTTTAACACTTCTTACTTTTAAAAAGCTTCTGCACTTTTAAAAAGCACTTCTTTTTTATATAAAAGGCCATTCAATTATTAATTTAAATTACTTTTTTTATTTTTTTATTACATTTCTTATATTTTTCTCCATATTTGAAAAGACGAAATTACATTTTAATTATATTTTCTTTCTTATTTTTTTATTAACCATTTAATTGCTTTTTTATTTTTTTAATTAAATTTCTTAATTTTTAGTAAATATTTTTTACCTTTTAGCTAAATTTGATATCATTAATTTTTTTATATTAATATTTTTTCACTATAAAATATTTCTACTCCACATTTATTTTTTTAAATTTATCTCACAATTTTCAGAGGACATTCAGTTATTAATTAAACTAATTTTTTAATTATTTTTATTTTTCCTTTTAACTAAATTTGATACTACATATTAACAATTTTTAATTATAATTTAATTTAATTTATTTTTTTATTAAATTTTATTTTTTAGCTAAAACTGATATTTTTAATTTTTATTTATTTTTCTTTCTATATTTATTTTTATTTTATAAATTTTTCTCACAAATTTCAAATTATACTACAACTCCATACATTAATTACACATTAAACTATTAAGAGGGTAACAAACAGCAACAACGATTGCGCGAGTTACTAAAAACAACACAAATTACTAAAAACAAAAAAAAACTAAACGAAACTCTTAATAACACGATTGTAAATTTTTCTTTCATTTTATTACCGACTTTGCGAAGTTACGAAAATTAGCAACAACAACAACCGAACAATAAATTGACCGACACCAGCATGAAATTTTAGTTTTGTTTGTTTCAATAAAATCACCTCAAAATACAAACACTTCTATAATTAAACACTATTATTATATTAATACAACATTATAATTTATTGTTCAAAAACGTTTATTTAAGTTCCAACACTATTTTTATTAATTGTTTAGACAAAAATTCTCAACCGATCCCATTAAAGTTTTCTTCTAAAACTAAAGGGAAGATAATAAGGAATGACAACCAAAGTAAAGAGAGGAAATTATAAATGAGAAAAAAGTGTTGCCACTGTGTTGGGAAATTGTGTAATTGCAAAGCAGAAACAAATGATGCTGTAAAAGTGGCATAAAATATGTTTCACTGATTACTTATTTAAATATTTAACAGAAATTACGTAATTTCGTTTTACTGAACATGGAACATGCTAAACACATTTACGTTGTGATGGTAGAGAAGGAGTAAAGCCAAACTATCTTTGACGACTGAAAACAGCATTACCACTGTGCTTGCAACAAACTCAAAAATGCAAACAGTTTAATTATATAAATTTTCCCGGAGGTTCTTGAATTCAATAGACGTTTAGTTACGACACAAACCATTGGCTAATTAAATACAGCCCTGAACATTTCATTTCTATATCTCTTTCCTACTAATTTTTGTTTTTATAAAGCCAACGAAAAATTATGGCCGCAGCAGCCAACGAACCAAACAAGACAGTTTGCCAATATTTATTTTCTCGAATTAAACGCGACTTTCAAAGATTTTGCACAATTTTACACGTGTTTATTATCAAAAATATATATCACTATTAATTTTTCTAATTTTTAGTTTTCTTCCGATATTATTTACACACTTTTAAGGAAATAAATTGCAAGTAACAAAAATTTCGACCCGATCTTAGAGACGTTTAATATAAAACTGAAAGGATGAATAGAAAACAGAAACCACTAAAAAGCGTTGCCACTACGTTGGCAAACTGTGTAAAAACTTAGGGATTTAAAAAAAACGGGAAAATAAGATATTTATATGGACATTTATATTTAATAATTTTAAGATCACTCTTTATTGTTTTCGAAATAATTTCATAATTTTAACCAAAGATTTTGATATGAGATTATTGGATAAATTTTACAAACTGAAACTTAAAGAACCATTTGTAATTTGTAAAATTCAAATTTTAATCTTTAAATAACACCACAAATCTTTTCATATAAATTTTAAATGTTCGAATAAAAAATAGCTTATTAAAATTTTTGTAATTCACCTCAATATTTTAATGCAACTTTCAGACAATTTGATACTTTTCGATTTTTTTTTTTAATTTGCCCATAACAATAATATTTTATCACCAGTCATCGCTTAACAATCTACATATATTTAGCGCAAAGGCCCCAATAGCGACTATAAAGTATTCGATAACCGGAATTTTGTAACATATTTCGAAAACTTGCCTACTAGAATATCGGGAGGATGATTTTTGAAAAATATCAATTTTATTTATTCAAAATATAAATCCGAAAATTGTTTGCACAATTGAAACTACATACGAAAAAAATACTCAAAAGTATTAATTTTAATTAATTTATTTAAACAATCGATTCGTGAAAATATACCTTTTTTTGATTAGTTACAAAGGAAAAACTTAGGAAATTTAGAATATTTTGAAGGAGTTCGAACTGAATGTGAAAAAATTTAAATTCGATGTATTTATTTAAATGACATTTTTTTGTGAGTAGTGTGAAAAACATATTTTGGAATTTCACAACAAGATTCGTCTTACATGAATAAACATATGAAATACATTTATGCAATACATTTCTAAAAAATGTGAATGTATAAAATATGTACCAAGGAAGAAAATAAATACTGCTTTTGAAGATTTTTTGTGTGTAGTTTGAAACATTTTATTTTTTATAATATATTTATACTAACTAAAAGTATAGTAGTTTTCCGATTTAAAGAAAATGTGGATATACAATGCTCTGATCCAGATATAGAAAAACGATAAAACAGGGCAAGTTTCCAAGAATGGAAAACAAACTTTTATCTTGGTTTCATAGACAGCCAGATTTCCATATGCTGCCTGTAGCATAGAACTTTATAAAGGGCTTTATGATGGAGACTTCAATGCAAGGCACGGATGGTTGACGTGATTTAAAAAACGTTTCTCCAAATATGCAAGATATTGAACCAGTTAAGAAGAAACTACAGCAGGTTATCTCGGAAAATAATTACCAATGAATGCCAATTTTAAAGCCGATAAAACCGGTATTTTTTTTGGAAGGAATTACCTGACAAAACTTTTGTCCATGCTGGAGAAACTTTGTCAAAATTTTTTTTTTTTTAATTTTAAAAACTAAGCTAATATTAATGATTTAAAATTTCAGATTGAACTATCAGCCAAACAGATGAATTGAAAACAATCCTTCGCCAGAAGACGAAAATTAAGAAAATCTAGCTGATGATCAAAATTTGGAGCAAAGAATAAAATGCGGAGATGCTGTCAATGGCTTCGAAATTTGTGTTAAATGGGTTCAACAAAACAATCCTTTTGTCAGTAAAACCGTGATTTTGAGAAAGCTTCAATAAGATGCTATTAAAAATAACATTTCTATGCCAAAGAAACAAACACTGCTCGAACAATTTTTTAAGTAATCTTTTTCGTGGAGTTTGTTAAAAATGTTTACCTATGTTTACTTTTAACTTAATTTCTTATGTTCTTTACAACACAAAATACATTTTTGTTAAGTATGTACTGTGTATAACGTACTTTTCAGTTTTACAAACAGGCCTGACAACTTACTGGTCCGTTAAATCGGAAAGCTACTGTATATGAAATTTCCTTTGTTGACAAATAATTTAAATTATAATTCATTATATATGTATATCTCTGCATAATTCTTTATATTAAAACTTTTTCCGTTTCCTTTTGTTTACCAGAAAAATTTTCACACTTCCCCACATTGTGGCAACACTTTTTTCATTATTATATTCTGTTCATATGGCATCTCATTCATTTTCATCTCCTCTTTAGTTTTTCTAGAAAACGTTTATAAGATCAGATTTAAATAAAAAGTATTCGCATTTAAATCGATAAAAATATAAAAATAAGTGTACGAAATTCAATTGAAATTAGTGAGAAATATAGCTAAAAGTGTTTTTAACAAAAATAAAGTGTTTATAAAACACAAATCTATATATTTTAAAAGTTTTTATTGAAAATAAAAATTTGCCAAGTTTTTAATAAGACTTCATGTAAGTGCCGTTGTTTTTTTGTTGTTAGTTTTCGGTACCTCATGACGACAGCAATGTGAAAGATATATAAATAAGCTAATCGTTGCAAAGAGTGATTCGTGTTGTTGTAAATTTTCAATCATGTTGAGTTTTGTTTAAATGCGGGAAGTATAAATCATAAATAAAAAATATCATAAATGGTTAAATAAAATGAGTGAATTTCGAAAATGTAATAATTAATGCATAAATATTTAATAATATATGTTCATATAACATAAATATGTACGAGTATAAATAATTATTCCAAAGATTGTTTCTTCAGCCAAATATTCCATATACACTTAATAATGAAAGTAGTCTGAGTCCAGAATTCCAGGTAATTTTATATATACATATATGTATATTTTTTAATGCACTACAAAATAGGTACATATTTTTAACACTCTCTGCTTGATGCGGATATTTGTAATAGAATTTCACTAACTTCCCGACTAGCTAGAGCTTTGGTACTTTCAGCATTTACCTAGAATGTATGACAATATAAAGTTTGTCGATAATATACTTATCTGCACATGAAGAAAATATTAAAAACTTCAAAAGAAACATTGTTTTATAATTAAATTGACCAACTTTTTTGAATTTTTTTGCATCTTGGCTTTTATGCATGTTTATAAATATAATAATTACAAAAAAAAAAACGTTCAACTTCAATAAAAAATATTATGATGGAAATTAAAAAACGACAACAGTTAAAATTCTGTACTGTTAAATAAATGTTTGCACACTTAAGCTTACATTTTTGAAATGTTGAATTCGTTGCACATCTGTGTTTTTAGTTGCTAATACTTTGATTGTCCACCTTGAGCATCAATTACTAATTTCAAACGCGTGGGCATTGACTGAATAAGGTATTTTGCAGGTATTTTTCCCACTATTCTATAATCTTATATATTAAAAGAATTTATGAATAAGCTTTGCATTCAAGATTTTTTTCAATATTTTTCTTCTCTCAAACCTCTATAACTAGAGTTCAAATTAACGTAGGCTGTTGACATAGGTCTAAGAACACTCAGTGGATGAGCTATTAACTATTAACTGCTATTAACTGCTTAAATTCGTTGGGTTTGAGGAAAGTTATGCGTGGAGAATCAACTTTACTTTTACTGTATGTTAACTTATCTTGGCAAATTTTGGTATTATATTATTAAAATTAATATAATATAATATAATGCTGCGGAGCAGCAGGGGTCCTCTAGTAAATCTTAATTCATTTTTACTTGTTGGAGACCTTTTTAGATGGACCTACAAATTTTCGATAGGGTTCATATCAGGACTCTGGTTACTAATTTGTATTAGACAAACGTTTTTGTTTATATTTTATAAAATATTTATGAAAAACATTAATTCCCTTAATTATAACTTCGAGGCCTGAATTAATTTTCTGTGTATATTTTGATATACACTTGAAGTACACTTTAATTTTTTTTTGCATACGGCCCTTAATGTCTATTATCGTTTTTATAGAACGAAACATGAAAGTTTAGACAATATTTAATTATTTAATTCCTTCTTTTTGTTATAAGGTATTTTGCAGGTATTTTTTCCCACTATTCTATAATAAATCTAAATTCATTTTTACTTGTTGGAGACCTTTTTAGATGGACCTACAAATTTTCGATAGGGTTCATATCAGTACTCTGGTTACTAATTTATATTTGACAAAAATTTTTGTTTATATTTTATAAAATATTTATGTAAAACTTTGATTCCCTTAATTATAACTTTGAGGCCTGAATTAATTTTCTGTGTATATTTCAATATAAAATTAAACATTGGCCGTATGCAAAAAAATTAAAGTGTACTTTATCAGCAGATTTTGTATGAAAAACATACAATAAAGTCTACTTGAAGTACACTTTAATTTTTTTTGCATACGGCCCTTAATGTCTATTATCGTTTTTATAAAACGAAATAATAAAGTTTAGACAATATTTAATTATGTAAATCTTTCTTTTTGTTATAAGTATTTTCTTTTTATTAATTTCCCTTCCACTTTCCACGATAACGTCCAAATCAAACTACATTTCTGAAATGGAGTTTATAAAAAAAATTGCTTTGTCTTTTACTTAAAATCAGTTATTTTTTTGTGAATATTAAACCTTCGAGGTTCATTGTTTACCATATAATTCTTTGTGGTTCCTCAAAATCTTGCCATTTAATTTCTTTTGTAAAAAATATATAAAATGTCACGGCATTTAAAACTATATAAACACTCAATTCCAGCCACTGGGGTAAACGATTTTTCATATTAGGCCTGGTATTTAAACGGAACAAAACAAAGGGTATTATGAAATAACGCAACTCCAATAAACGTTGGAAGCACAAAACCAACATGACAGCTAACCAAAACATTACTTTAAAAGAACCACGTAAATGTTGAATACCCTTATGAACAGTCAAAAGGGAAACAACGTAAACGGGGCACATGGCATACTTAAACCAAGAGTAGCGCTGGTAAAAACGATGCCATATATAGAAAGTATAATGACGATTATCGGCCAGTAGATAAGGATGAACCAAAGTATTCCATTTGACTATGAGTATGAAGACACCAGTTACAAATATGAAAACCAGTTTTTCATTTATTATGTTTTGAAGCAGCGAGCGTAATTGTTGCAAAGTATTCGAAACAGCAAAAATTACACAGAAAATGGAGAAATAGAACATCTAAAAAATACTTTCATTAAAAAAATGTTAAAAAATTATTCAAGTATAATGAAATACCTGTGGTAGATGCAAGGTGGCTTCGTGAGCTCGTTTATCTCCTAACACTATGGCACCATTTAGATAAACAAAACCTAAAAACGGCAGTATTATAATCATATAAAAGCAGCCTTGTTTAAGAATATTCCAAACACAGCTCAAAAATAGTTTAAAATTAGTTAAAATTTCCCATAAAACCTAAAGTTAATAATTAGTATTACAAAATTAATAATAAAATAAAACAAACAAATTTTTATTTTACCTTGGGTTTGTAAAGCTGTACATCTTGCGTTTTTATATGCTTGAAATCGGCATAGTTTTTCATAACTATATCCAAAGCTGTGACTCCAAACGCCATGCATACCCATACTATATTGGTTTGACGCACTAAAACACTGGCCGCCGCTTTAAACAATGATAATAATTAAGGTTTCTAGTTGAGTAGGCAATTTTCAATAAATTTCAAGAAATAATTTTATTCTAAAAAAAAAGATAATTTTTGAGCTCTTTCCTGCAAATACATAACAAAAACTTGTTCAAAATATTTAAAGAATACTTAAGTTTTAGAAAAACATACACTTATTCAGAAAAACTATGCGTACAAGCACAGTCATAACTTTTAAAGTTAAAAAAACCAAATGTTTTAGCCCAAGGATGCGCATGCAGTCCTTTATCATATTTTGTGTTGCCTTTCGATATAATTATATTCATTTAGAAAAAATTCCCTATTTAGAAATTTTTTATTCTAAGTTTTAAAAACATTTCCTTAATTTCCAAAAAAAAAAACACAGTTCTTAAATGGTTAATGTGAGTCTAAACTAAACTAAAAAACATATTTCCATAATTACCATATACTGAGGCCTGTAGATGTTCTCCCTTTTGCCAATACATGTAAAATGCTAAAACAGCTGTCAAAGACAAAGTATCCGTATAGTATAAATGCGAAAAGAAGTACAGCGGAGGCAGGGCAGCTATAGTGAAGGCATCTAAGGCCGCCAACGATGTTTGTACATTGTCCAAATTCTTACGTCTTATCTTATACAATAAGACCACATTAATGGCAGCGGCTGCTAAAGAAATCAATCGTAAACCCAATATTGAACAAAAGTCCAAAGGATTTAATATCAAGGAAAATAAATACAGGCCAGGGAAGGTGGTTATTTTCGAATCCCACTAGAAATAGAGAATATATATAAAATAAAGAACTTTCAAATCCATTTTCACTTACCATATCAAAGCGTTTATTACAAAAATGTAATCCCTGCCTTAAATGAAACTCTTCATCTATAACCATTTGTGTGGTAGCATAGACCCTTACGAAAAGTGGCAGTGAATAGGCCAGAAATAGTAAAGGCAGTAATATTGGCCATATATAAGTCTGCATATTAAAGAAATTTGCCTTAAATTTCTTTTAAATAAACAATTTTCACTTAGCTTAAAATAGCTTTAGCCGGTGTTTTTAGGGCGGACAGCTGTTTGTGAGGTTTTTGTTTATTGCTGCTTCTTGGTATATGACAATGCACTGTAAAATATTAACACAGCTGTTGGTTAAAAGTATTGAAGATGTTCTACACATGGTTGTATTTAATGATAATAAATACCGTTATACTTAAAAATTAAACATGGAATTTTTTTTAAATTCAAATTAAAGATGATCTATTTTAAAAAGCAAAACACGCCAACAGGAAAAGTAAAAAAAACTCTGCTTTTTAATTAACTAATGCAACCCAGTAAATCAAAATTGCCTAAAAAAGATGAAATGAGTAAAACTAAATCCGCGATATCACGTTCTGGACGCCAGAACCGCAAGTAAAGCACTTAAAAAGCGTTCAAATAATACGTTTGACATGGTTTCATTTCTGTAGAATTAATTTTCTTTTTTAATGAAATAAAATATAAGAGTAGAATTACGAATAAAAATTTAAAATTTTCGTTAAACTGGTCATTTTGAATAAATTTGAATTTTATTTTTCCTTTTCGGTTCATTAAACATTTTCATCAACCGATTTTGACAAAAATATACCATTTGAAAGATATTTCTTTGCAGATACGTATGCACCCATCTCGTATTTTTTTTTTTTTTTTTTTTTGAGTAAAATGCATTTAAAATTGGTAGTAACACATACATAAAACTATACAATGCCGTGTGTGTTTTTTATTCTATTTGGTAGTGTGTTTGCAAAAATTGTATATCAAAACCCTGTGTTGAATTGTGAATTGGCTGAAACTGATTAGCGTGCCTTTAGGGTCTTATAAAATTATTTATTAACAAACCCAGTTATATATTTTCAGTATGTTCAACAACTAATAATTGAATGAAAAAATAAATTTCCCTAGAATTTGCACTCGAATTTTGAGGGCTGGGCTCCGCCAGTTAATAACAAAAGCCCTAAAATATGGCTTACGCTTATATTCTATATCCACATGCATGGTACCGTATAGAAGGTTTAGACCGACTTGTTTTAACTGAATATGACATATGTAGATGGAACAACATAAAAATTTAAATAGAAATTAATTAGAGACAGGAAACAGAGACCGGATTGTAAAAACTAAAAATACAAATTGAAAATAAAGTATTTTTTTATTATACCCTTCACCAGTATGTGGTCAGGGTATAATAACTTTGTGCTGTTATTTGTAATCACTTTCTGAGTCAATTTAGCGATGTCCGTCAGTCCGTCTGTCCGTCCTTGTAATCAAACTACAGATCGCAAATATGAATATATTTGGATGAAATTTGGTATATAAGCTTTTGCCAGCCATAAAAATTGGTGAAAATCAGTGTGTATTCAGACCTAGTCCCCATACAAATGACCCTTATGAGATCGACTTAAATTGCCATAAGAAGAAATTAGGATATCGATCTTGGTCAAATTTGGTTTGTGTGTGTATATTATAATAATCATTAATCCAAAAATAAGCCCTTTATGAGATTTCTTAGTCAAAGCCCCGCATAAAGATGCTTCCTGATCCTCACTCAAATCTCTCAAAAAAACAAAATTATTGCACAGATTTTTCTCATATTTGGTTTCTATATGTTTTTGCACAAAATAAGAGACCTTACCAAATATGGTCAGGGTCGGTTAAGTTTTCGACCTACATAGAACCCATATAAATATAGCAACCGATATGAACTTTCTCATATCCGAAGAAAAAAAACTATTTGAGTCCGATCACAAGGGAGATGTGTAAACATCTATTTACTCATCAATTAAAATCAAACAGTAAGCGCCATCTATGTATAGCAAGCAACTGCTATGGTTGTTATACTTGATGGTTGCAGTTGTTTGCTATACAATCATGGTGCTTTCTGTTGGTTGTTGAATCAGCTAAATACATTTAAATCATAATCTTTGCACCAATACCTCACAAAAATTTATGCTGTTTTTGTGATTGTATTGTGAAATAGATTTTTACCCCCCTGAGCGCATAGATGTTTACACATCAAAACTGAATAACAATGGCACTCAAATTTAGCTTATACTTTTTTCTATATCTAATTAGTTGGACGGAAGAGATAGAGCCTATAAACGCATAATATGGGTCAGACATGCCCAGAGGTTTCTTATGGAAGTGTAAACAGTAATACATATAAAGAAAACCAATTTTTTTTTTAAATGTTTATTCCCTACAGTAGGTACACTAAAAAATAGAAAAAATTTTATCTGAAATAAAATATTATTTTAAGATTGTTGATAAATAAAAATTCTCGAGCTCGAGGTCCGTTTTAATTAAAAAAATAAATTTTTTTTTATATAAAATAAAAAACGGACGTCGAGCTCAGGAAGTTTTATTTAAAAAAAAAATTATAATTAAAATGGACCTCGAGCTCGGGAATTTTTATTTATGAAATAAAATATCTTAGATATGTCTATGGTTGCAATTTTATCCGATTTGCGAGTGCTCGACCTTGAGACCTTTCAATTGATGTATAAGATAATGTTACTCTTAATTCTGAATATAAAGAAAAATTCACTTTTCGAAAAAAATGCAAATAAAGTGCAACATTTTTTGTCAGAATAGAAAACGGCATTATAAAACACTGCCGTACAAAAACAAAAGTGCATTGAGTGCATAGGGCTTGGGCACCATTGGTATAGGCTACCGTATAGTCGGTTTAGACCGACTATAATTTTCTTACTTATTGATGTGTAAACATCTATACGCGCAGGGGGTATATTTCTATTTCACAATACAATCACAAAAACAGCGTAACACAAATCGGTGAGAGCTGTAACACAAATCGGTGTGTGACTTATGATTGTATTGGTGAAAAAATTATGATATAAAATTGTTTTTTATGCCACTTTTTTAAAAACGTCATCTATGTATCACTTATATACGTTTACATTGGGATATTTTTAACGTTTTATAGCAAAGGGTTGTTGAATTAGCTGAAACAGTTTTTGTTATAAGTGATACATATGACGCTTTCTGTTTGATTTTAAAAAATGACATAAAAAAACTTTAATTACTAGATGTTTACACATCTCTCCTGTGATCGGACTCACATGATTTTTCTGTATAGGATATGCCTCACCTACTTATCATAACCCGGTACTTTTTGATGTGTAAACATCTATCCGCTTAGGGGGGGTAAAATCCAATTTCACAATACAATCACAAAAACAGCGTAAGGGAAAATCGATGTGTGGTATATGTAAGTGAATTGGTGTATTTAGTAAGCGAAACTGCCGAGTTCGCTATCTGTTTAGCAAAATCACAAATGTTTTTCGTTAATTTTTAATATTCAAGCTATTGACCGCTAGGTGTGTTGTGAGTTAAACATGCTCACAAACTTACAGAGTTGTTTTTTTTTATGTGTAAACATCTATACGCACAGGGGGGTAAATTTCTATTTCACAATACAATCACAAAAACAGCGTAATATGTGAGCGTAATATCTTACGCGTAACATGTTACGCTGTGAGCATTAAGACAAATCGTATTACAATACTGAAAGTTTTATTACTTTTAATTGAATAATTGAAAATAATATATTGAAAGTATAAGTACTTCCAACTTAAAAAATGCTTTAATTTTTAGATGTTTACACATCTCCCTTGTGATCGGACTCACATGAATTTTTTTTTTTAATTTCAAGTATACATTTGCTATTGACAGAACTTTTTTAGTAAGCAGAACCGCCGAGTTCGCTGTCTGTTTAGCAAAAACACAAAGTTTTTCCCTTAATTTTAAATATTCCGTTGTATATGTACTAGGAAAACTTTGATGAAGTCAAAAATAAACCTATTTATTTTTTTAATTACTATACCTTTTCAAATTGTATTTCAGAAAACATCAATTGAATTTCAGAAAGTATCAATTAGTTTCAGAAAACATTAATTGATTTTCAGAAAATATCAATTGTATTTCAGAAAGTATCAATTTTATTTCAGAAAACATAAATGGAATTTCAGAAAGTATCAATTGTGTTTCAGAAAACATCAATTGATTTTCAGAAAATAACAATTGTGCTTCAGAATGTATCAATTGTATTTCAGAAAACATCAATTGACTTTCAGAAAGTATCAATGGAGTTTCAGAAAACATCAATTGAAACATCAATGGAGTTTCAGAAAACATCAATTGAACAGAAAGCATCAATTGATTTTCAGAAAATATCATTTGTATTTCAGAAAATATCAATTGAATTTCAGAATTGAGTTTCAGAAATTATCATATGTATTTAAAAAAATATCAACTGTATTTCAGAAAACATCAAATGTATTTCAGAAATTATCAAATGTATTTCAGAAACCATCACACGTATTTCAGAAAATTTTAAATGTTTTTCAGAAAACATCAAATGTATTTCAGCAATTATCTAATGTATTTCAGAAAACATCAAATATATTTCAGAAAACATCAAATGTTTTTTAGAAATTATTAAATTTACTTCAGAAAATATGAATTGAATTTCAGAAAATATCATTTGATTCTCTGAAAAATAGTCAAACGCTATATAAAAACATATTTTTTTTTTGGGTTTGTAATATCTCTTGAAAACTACATATCGTTATTTTTTTACAGGAGAAGCAAAAAACGTCATAAAACATCATAAACTTAATACCCGAATTTTAGAATCAAGCTGAAAAATAAAGATGGATTTTTTTTATGAAAACAAATTTATGGTAAAATAGTAGTTTTTAAGTAAAAGGCCGTAACTACAATACAAAAAGTCGATTTTGAACTTTTTGTTACTTACGGCCTTTTACATGATGACGATATAAACGTGTTTTTTTTTTTCAAAATAATGACTTTAAAATCGGTCAAAATACTATCCTGGATTTTATATTGTAGCTGATTAACAAATAAAGTCCTCATCTTCTTTCGATTAAAAGGCCGCCCTTGATAGTTTATTTTCCAGTGCATAACAAATAAGTCCAAATATTGCTAAACATTTTCTGCGACTTCAAATCACTAATAGAAAAAAAGAAACAATAATAACTTTTCGGTATTGTAGGGTAAACTACTTTTTAATTCTGAATTTCAATAGATATTTTCTGAAATTCAATTGATATTTTCTGAAATACATTTGATAATTTCTGAAATACATTTGATGTTTTCTGAAATATATTTGATACTTTCTGAAATACATTAATGTTTTCTGAAATACCTATGATACTTTCTGAAATACAATTGGAAAAGGTGTAGATGTTTACACATTTCTCCTGTGATCGGACTCACATTGATTTTTTTATCTGGCTATTCACATTAATATCTGATGGATCTGTAGAAACTGTCCCTTTTTTATACTCCAGTTATATATATGTTTAGTTTGTATAGGCGGTGTACGCCCACTTCTCCGATCGCGTCTATTTTTTTGTTGGACTAAGCACTTGAATAACTTGCGTACTCACGCAAAGTCCGAAGACTCTCACTATTACAGTACTCCTGATATATGACATTTAATATTTACTTCGTATGGGAGATGCCACCCCCACTAAAAATATAACCTATAGTTCCGTCCAGATACACAGAAGTCTCTTGTGTTTAACGTTAGTACCCGTCCCGTTGACATAACTTCACGGTGCTCCGAACACTGGATCGGAATATGCGCCGACCACCATTGTGTAGTGAACTACACTCCGGTACCAATTCAAGATTTGTGCATTTGGGCAACAAATCCCACTCCTTGGTGGGGAGTCGAGGCCTACCTTACACACTTCTGCTGTTCTAGGGTCACAGCACCCGGTTGAATGCAACGCGATTTGGGTATAAACCACAGCCACCACGATACTCCCCAAGGGGCCGTACCCGCAAGTCAGCTGGAATCAAAGATTCCAGGGGCATCTGACTTCCCGTGGTACCAGATATACATATATATAAATATATAGCCTCCGGTCAGACTTCGTAGCAAAGCTACTACCAGTATGGCTCCAAACAGCTATGGACTCGTTGCCATTCGAAGGACTTAGTCCCACACCCATACACCCACCCTGTGGGTGAGTGTATAGGTACACAACTAAGGCTTTCTAGAAATTCTTGGGTACACACGCATGCGTACATCCTGTGGATGTAAACATGGCTGCTGTGCGATCAAACCCTTCTTAGACGCCTTCTTTTGAAGACTTCACACGCAAACTCATTCATACAACGCACTCCCTCATCATTCACAAGCACACCACTGACATCACAACCATCGTCCGTCAATACGACACCCAGAGAATCCAGGTCCCGTATGTCCGAGTAAAAAGTGCATATGCACAAAACGAGAAACCAGTCCTCGGTAAAAGGTCCACAGTCACACTCAGACGTATTAGCCAAGGCTCTTCTATGCAAAAATACGTTAAAAGACCCGTGGCCCGTAAGCAAAAAGCCCAAACTCAGGCTGAAGCCAAAATCTGAACGTTTCGCCACGAACGTCACATCGCGAATGAAGGAGTATGTAACCCGTCCATTGTCACTTCTGTCCCATCTATCTTGCCATCTGGAGACAACACACTCGTTTAAAAGTGCCTTGCACTCCGTCCAGCTCCTACCACTAACGTCATCGTTAGTCACCCAATCGTCCTGCAACAATGGCTGTGCTTTCTTGATCCTGTAGGCAATACTTTTACGTATCACCTCCAAGTCAAGAGGGGCTACACCTACCAACACCTGTAAGGCCTCCGTGGAGACCGTACGGCAACGTGGCACACAAGCGAGCAAGACTACCCGTTGACACGACATGATTTTCAGCTTTCCTCAGGCAGTCGTGACAACACTGGACCACACTGAGGAGCCATATGTTGCGCAGGCAACAAACAGTCCACGGTAAATGGCCCGCATAGAACGCCTGCTGAGGCCCCAGTCATTCCTAAGAATGCGCCGGACACATCCCACCACACCAGTCAATTTCCCCTTGACACGCTCGAGATGAACGAAGAAGTTCATACGCTCACGCATTGTTATCCCCAAGTACTTGACCTCAGTCGCATACTTAAGGCTAACGCCATTCGCCCTAACAGTTGGAGGTCGATTTAGCGATAACCTGCCTTTGAGCAACATCATCACAGTTTTGTCCATTGGTACTACTACTACTTGTCTACTCCAATCGCAGACAATCTGCATGGCTTCCTCCCCCCTTCTCTCCAGCTCAGCACGAGACCGGCCTTCGATAAAGACGAGCAAGTCATCCGCATATGCGCACACATTGTATGCAACCATCAGCCTCCGCAAACCTCTGACCACCTCAATGCACACGGACTCGTTCACACCAGCGACGCAAGCCCGCCTGCCAGAGAATCAATCATATTAACAAATTTAATAAACACACACATAGCTTATGTATAATTTTATGTATGTGTTAGTAGCAACTTTAAATGCAATTTACTCAAAATGAAAAATTAAAAAATCTGTAAATCTGGTGAACAGCTAAAAAGAAATACCTTTCAAATAATATACGTTTGGCCAAAATCGGGATAAAACGGTAGAACAAAACATCGGTAAGAAGAAATCGCCTAGCCTATTAATATTATAGATATAGATTATATATTTACTTTATATGGGCTGTACCACGCCCACTGCACCGATCGCGCCCATTTGTTGTCCGACTGATCACATGAATATCTTACGGGTGCATGCAAGTCCCAAGGCTCTCATTATTACAGTATACTACAGATATATGACATATAATAGTTACTTTGGCCCAATCCCGCCCATTTTGCCCGACTCTTCACATTAACAATAGATGACCTCAGACAAATTTGCAAAGCTGTGTTAGTACTCGAGATATATAATCTTGAATAATTACTTTGTATGGGAGGTGCCACGCCCACTTATTTGATCCCGCCCATTTTCGTAATGGTCACAGACCTCAATATATATGATATTAAAAATTCATTTTGTATGGGAGGTGACACGCCCACTAAAAATTCAAAAAAATGTATAGCCTATAGTTCATGCCAGATATACAGTAAGACTCTGCAAAAATTTCAGGAAGATCGGTCGAATGGTTTAGCCTTCTACAAGCTACAAACAAACATACATAGTTTTCGCCTTTATATAGATTTTCTAAATTTCCTGAAAGAAAATAATTATTAATAACCAGAATATATGTATTTTTAAAGAATAATGTTTAACTTTATTATATGTAAATATTTGTATATATATATATATATATAATAATTGTTTTAAAAATATTAAAACGATACTTAATATTATAAAATTAATACATATTATAAAAAAAAACAAAATTTTTAACTTAGAGAATATTGAAATATTAATGTTTAAACAAATTTATTTCTTTATATATAAAATTTATTTATTTATACATCTATAAATCATGGGAGCCGAACGATCGTTTGTGGTTGTATGACGCAATTTCACCGTAGCAAATTGTGAAGCTCTGTTGTTAAAAAGATGTTATTAGTTAAAGCAAAAGTTTAAGACAAATTTAATATATACAACAAAAACTATAGAATAAAATATTGGATTACAGCAAATTATATAGAAATGATTAGCTTACAAAATTTTCAAATAATATTCCAAAAAATAATATATATATATTCTAACTACAAATATAAATATTTAATCAGCTTAAAATTTATTACGATAGGCACCACCCTTGCTATAAAATATAAAAAAAAAATAGAATTTAAAAATTATATTAAAATAAGGATTTGAAGATATATTTAAATGGAAGACTTTAAAAAACATTTAGATGAATTAAATGATAAAATAAAAATATTCGAAGATTATTTAAAAAACCAAATTAAATTTAATTTCGTTATTAACTGTTATAAGCCAGCTCTGTGAAAAAAAACAGAGTTGTTTTGCGAACAGGGTTATAATTCAAGGTTGTCAGATATGGCGATTACTTGCTAAAAAGTGGCGATTTTAAAATTGTTGGCTAATGCAGCGATTTTGGAAAATATTTTCGATTTTTCGGGCCGTTTTTGGAAAAATTTAAGAAAATGGAAAAGTTAATTTTCAGAATTATAATAAAGAACTGTTATTATTTTATTTATTTTTATTTATATATACATATACATATATATATATATATATTTTTTTTTTTGATAAAGTTAAAAATAAATATTTCTGCTATTTAATTTTTTTTTATCTTGTTTATGTCCCGAAGAGAAAATAAAAAAACACAAAATTTATTTTGGCGATTTTTTCCATCAAGTGTGCAATGTAAGCCAAAATTGACTCTGTTAAAAAAACCCCGTGTTTTGTTTTGCTATAATGGAGATGTTTTTGCCAACAGATTTTGGGTTGTAAAATATGGCTATTTTTAAAATTGTTAAAGTAATTTTTAAAAATATTGGCGATTTTTTTTGGCTATTTTAGAAAAAATTTAACAAAATCCAAAAGTATATATCCAGAATTATTTTCATGAATTAGTTTTATTTTATTTTGAATATTTTATTTTTTTTTTTTTTTTTTGAATTCCAATAAATATTTTGGCAATTTTTTAAAATTTTTTTTTTGACGATTTTTGCCACCAAATTTAACAAAATAAACAAAGTGAACTAAGAACCCTGCATAGAAATTCATTTTCCTTATTATTTGTTTTGAGCCAGCTCTGATAAAAAAAACAACCCTGTGTTTTATTTTGTTGTAACAGAGATGATTTTACGAACAGGGTTTGGCTAATATTCAAGGTTGTCAGATAAGGCGAATTATGGTCAAAAATGGCCATTTTTAAAATTGTTTGGAAAGGTATCGATTTTTTTGAAAAAAACAAGATTTTATTTTCTTAATGAACTAAAAAGGAAATAACAAAACCCAACAATTGATTTTGGCGATTTTTAATATTAAATTTAGCGATATAGGCCAAAAGTCGCTGACAACCCTGCTTAGAACAATTTATTTATATATCTTTTTATAAAAATTTTTTTCAAATTGTGATTGATTTTATAATTTTTACAAGACTCTTTACAAAATCTAGATTTTTCGAAAAAAAAAAAATCTAAAATCTGGAATTTCCTTCATTCTCTCGTTTCGCTGTTTCTCATCGTTATACCTGTTTTAAACAATTTCTTCTCGCGTAAGAAAAAGTTGAGAGTGCTACCCAATCGAATGAATTCTCTATTTCATTTTGTTTGATTTCGAATTTTGTGTTTCATCTTCTTGATCCCAGAAATCATACCAAGGACCATAAGATTTGCCGTAATGCTTATCACGTTCAGCTTGCAAATTCTGCGATTTTTGTGGCGTTGAGGAGGAAGAATTCCTTTCCAAAGTCATACTTATATTCGATGATTTCATAAGTCTAGTGCGCGGCAATATTGTGGCTGTGGGCGTATTAAGGGAGGAATTCGATTGTCTGGTCAGAGTAGCATCATTATAGCTTATTTGTTCTTGCTGTTGTTCGTAAGATTTGGATGTTCGCTTTCTATCCTGTTCGTTGCCTCTATCCGTTCTCTCGGATCTCTCATTTCTTTCGGATTTCTTTTTTGTCTGTGGATTATTGTTCATATTCGTGGAGGTGGCGGTCCGAAAAGTTTGGAATTCCATTTGATGTTCTTGCATTTGTAAGGCTCTTCTTTGTTTTTCATCTCGTCTAACCAAATGGTCATTAATGACAATACAGTCATATGGATCGGAGCTAGTCGATTTGATATCTGGATCATCGGACTCATCTTCACTGGTATAGTATTGTTTTAGAATGTCCTTACGTTTAACGGTTTTCATTATAATTCCTCCGGCATTGCCATTGCCATCGAAAAAATTATTTACGTCGCTCATTTTCAAAGTACCACTATCCATTTCACTTTCTCCCGCCTCACTTTCTGTTGAAGGAAACATATCGGCCTGTTTGATATTACGATTTTGGCTATTCAAGTTTTTAGTCTGCATTGTATTGTGTGGCGATTTTTGGGCCTCGTAGGACTTTTTGTTAGTCCCACTTTGACCCCGATTACCCAAAGAATTTTGTTTTTGTTTATTCTCCATTGTGGAATTACGGTTCACGGTATTTTCCTTGTAATCCCTTTGATATTCTTTATGATTTCTTTTGATGGTGCTTAATCTTTCGGATTCTGTGGGATTTTCAATATCAATTTCTATAGTTTTCATTATTTTCATTCGTGACTTGGGCGTAAAGTTGTTGTTTGTATTGCGTTGTATCATGGGTTCTCTTACCATGGGCGTCAAGCCGTAAATATTTTCATCATCGTCATACATTTCCAAACTAGTAACACTATCTTTACGCACTAAAGCCTGTTGGCCACCCTGACTCATGCGTTTCTCTTGTGAGGATGCGGAATTATTTGAATTGATTTTGGTTAAAGTATCATTGCCCTCCAATTCACGTTCACTTTCCATTTTACTACTGGTGGTGCGATAACCCTCATCGCGCATATCTTCCATATTAGGGGAGGCCACTAAATCACGATGTTGCCACAAAGACATGCCAGCCAAAATATCTTCTTGACGGCCACCACCAAATTTCCAAAAAGATTTTGTTCTCTTAATGCCGCCCGAGGAAGCTTGCAGAATTTCATCATCACTAGCTATTAAATCATATCTCATACGTCCAGTACTACGATTTAATGTATTCAAACTTTTACCATCCATTTGACTGTCAACACTGCTACGGAAATTACGATTTAGGGTCCATGAAGCTATTTCACGATTTGTGGAAATGTGAGTATTGGTATCAGCTCGTCGTCTTTATAGCGAGCATGTCGTGTAAGATGGATGTTAAAGGTGTAATGTGGGATTATGGAAGCATTGTTATCAACACATAATAAAGGGTGAAAAAACAATATGAAAATAAACATAAGAAGAACACAAAATAGCCAAATTAAATAAAAATAAAACAACGAAATAAATTAAGGGTGGGGTTATCAACAAAAGCTCTATGAAAATCAGTGCATAAAATGAGAATTTCGTTTAGTTTTACATGGAAAAAGGACTTTAAAGAACAAAAAACAAATAAAATATTAAATTGTAAAATAATTCACTAAAGCTTTCTAAAATATAACATCAGCATTCTTTATGTCCCAAGTTTTTAAAAAGTTTAGAAGCTTAGGTTATGTAAAATCTGAAAGCTTTATATAAAGCTCAGATTATATATAATGTTTTATATAAAGCTTTAAGATATGACAAGTGCTTTCAAAAACCTGAAGCTCGATAAATATTAAAAAAAAAAAACTACATAAATTATTTAAAAGCTTTTTGAATTTTAAATAAATTTTTTTATAAACATAATAGGTTTCTGTTTATAATGAGTTTTTTTGTTTTGATCTAAGAAGTGAAGACAAATTACATAAAAACCTCGAAAATCATTTTTAATGTCTGATATTGTGAGAAAACTTAAAAGCTTCTGACTAAGTTTAAAAATACAATATTGGAAATTTTAAGCTTTAAAGCTCGTAAACAAAGATTTGTGGATGTTTGCATCTTTATAATTTTATATTGTCATTGAAAATAAGCGTATAGAAATTTAAAGCCTTCAGAAATTTTAGATTTTAGTGTTTTAATCAAAAATTATCTCTTAATTTAATAAGCCATTTAATATTTTCTTATGTTTAACTCTGAAAAAAACTTTAATGCATTAGAGCTTTAAAAATTTGAAACCTGAAATGATCAAAAACATGAAAGCTTTGAAACTATTCTGACTTTTCGTAACATTAGTTAAAAACAGCCTCATAAAAACCTTCGAAATGTTTTTTGTAATATTATTTTAGCTTGTCGTGAGCTTTTAAATTATTAATATTTCAAGATTATAATTTAGAAATATACATTTTTATATCAGACACGAGCTTCTAATTTGTTACTACAAATCTCATTTATTTATTAAAACTAGAAACTTATAAACTTATAAAAAATATCAAATAAAAAGCTTTTAATTTATAATTTTATAATCCAAGCTTTCATTAAGTTTTAACAATATTAAATAAATCTATGAAGCTCTCCTTTTTTATTTGATTAAAATGTTCCACAAAAAATTTATATAAGAGACAAAAGTCCTGTTGTCTTCATTTAAAAGCTTTAAAATAAATCAATTTACAAAAGCCTTCGTTAATTCGCGGTATATTCAAAAAAGTTCCATACAAAAATATAAAAAAGCTGATAACATCAAAATACTTTAAAAAAATAACTAGTTTTATTAGAAGCTTTCGCTAATCTTGAAAAAATAAAATTTTCCATAGAAAAAATTTACCATCGGTAGGAAAGAGAAGCAAAACCGCCTATATTCCAAAGCTTTAAAAACTGCCAAGCTTTATCGAGAGCTTTTGAAATTAACAATATTAGCGGCACAAGAAAAAATAAAATTTTCCATGGAAAAAACTTACAGAAATAATTCGCCTTTACTCAAAAGCTTTAGGAACTAACAAGCTTTATCAAAAGCTTTCAATAATTTATAAAATTTCCACAGGAAAAATTTACCAGCTGTACGACAACACTTAAAAGCTTTAAAAACTAGCAAGCTTTAACTAAAGCTTTAAAATGTAGAACAATTCTATTTAATTAAAAGTTGTGTTTAAATCTTCTACGAACTTTATATATATTTTATTTAGTTAGAATTCTTAAAATAGAACGCTTTTTAAAACCTATTTTTAGAAATTCTTTGTAAGGCTGATTATCTTTTCTGTTAAGTTTTACTCTAAATTCTACTATTTGTTATTTTAAGTCCTTGGCCTTTTTCCGAAAAAAAAACTTTATTTTCCCACACACACACACACACACATATACACATACTTACCGTATGGGCACACGACTTGTTTGTTCTTCATCTGAATAATCCACTTCCGGTTGTGGTGGTGGTTCATTGGCAAAACCACTGTCATTACTGCTGTGCAATGATGTCTTGGCAGCAGCAGCCGGTTTCAATTGATTGATAGAAGATTGCTGTCGGGTTAGAAATAAACGATTCTTTAATTAGTTACAACAAACACACCTTTCAGACTATGAAGGGGGCTCTGAGGGGTTCTACAAAAACTCACATGTGTTACTTGATTGCCATTTTGTAGTTTCTGCTTACGTCGTTCAATGGCCGATTGACTGCCGTTGGGAGCACAAAAACTTTGTGATGAATTCAACATACGAGATGTACTCTGAACAGAAGGCACAGGAGCCGGAAGTGTAGGAGGAGGACCAGGTCTAGGATTACCGGTTGCCGAGGGACGGTACTAGAAAACGGAAGTTAATAATATGAAATTTTTACAAAGAATGTATATATTTTAATGCAACAATTTACTTTTTTCTGATTTCTGTATGTATCACCGAACATTCTGGTCGGTGAAGTCTCCTCATGTCGTTCTCTTCTATATGTAGAGTCACTTTCGATTTCCTGTTGTGTATCCATGCCATTGTAGTGTTCTTGATGATAACTATGGCGCATCACCTGGCTCTGTCTATCGTATTGCATATTTTCATAACGTTCATTGGCACGTTCAGAGCGATCACGATCGCTTTTCATTTTATTATTGGCGATCAGATCAGCATTAGTGTAGGCTACTGGGAACCAACCAAACATTTGTGTACGTAAATTCTCACCGAATTGCCAACCTTTAGCTTTGCCACCCACCAAAGCCAAGCGATCACCTTCTTCGAAGGGCAGTTGATTCTCACCCGAAGGCATATATGCATACAATGCTTTGACAACGGTACGTTGATCCCAATGGCCATTGTCCGGATGATCGTTAGCTGAAAAAAAAGATAAGAAATTTTGAAGTAACTTTTCTTTAAAAAGTATTTTTTTCTTAATACGTCCAGTTCTAATAAATTACCGGTTCGAAATAAGTACTTGTTATAAAAAAAGTACTTGTTTTCTAAGAAAATATCTTCAAAAAGAAAATTTTCTTAAAAAAGGATATTTTCTCCAAAAAGTAAATTTTCTTAAAAAAGTATCTTTTCTTAAAAAGTAAATTTTCTTAAAAAGTACCTTTTCTTAAAAAGTATCTTTTCTTAAAAAGTAGCTTCTCTTAAAAAGTACCTTTTCTGAAAAGTACATCTTAAAAATCACCTTTTTCAGAAAGTAAATTTTCTTAAAAAGTACATTTTTCTAAAAAAGTAATTTTTAATGAAGTACATTTTCCTAAAGAAGTACTTTTTTAAAAAAGTACATTTTCTTAATAAAGTAAATATTCTTAAAATGTTAAATTTTCTCTAAAGTGTATTTTCTTAAAATAATACCTTTTCTTAGAAAAGTATCTTTTTTTAAAATACTCTTTTCTTAAGAAAGTAGCTTTTCTTAAGTACCTTCTCTTAAAAAGCACCCTTACTTAAGAAAGTAAATTTTCTTTAAAAACTCATTTTCGTAGAAAAGTGCCTTTTCTAAAAAAGTACCTTTTTAAAAAGTACCTTTTTTAAAAAGTACCTTTTCTTGGAGAGTATGTTTTCTTAAGAAAGTACATTATCTTTTTTTTCAAGCGCTTTTTCTTGGAAAGTTGTTTTCTTAAAAAAGTACCTTTCTTAAAAAATACCTTTTCTTAAAAAGGTGCCTTTTCTTAAAATGTTAACTTTCTTAAAAAATAACCTTTTCTTAAAAAACACCTCTTCTTCACAAAACACCTTTTCTTGGAAAGTATCTTTTCTAAAAAAAGTCCTTTTCTTCAAAAAGTACCTTTTCTTATAAAAATATCTTTTTTTAGGTATCTCTATCGATTAATGTCCTTTTCTTCAAAAATAACCTTTTCTTAGAGAGTGCCTTTTCTAAAAAAAAGTCATTTTCTTCAAAAAGTACCTTTTCTTAAAAAAATATCTTTTTTTTAGGTGTCTTTCTCGATTAATGTCCTTTTCTTCAAAAATAACGTTTTCTTAAAATCTAACTTTTTTTTATAAATGTACCTTTTATTATTATTTTCGTAACTCATTTCTCAAAACAGCCCCTTTTCTTAAAAAAGTACCTATTCTTAAAAAAGTACCCTTTCTTAAAAAAGTACCTTTTCTTAAAAAGGAACGTTTTCTTTAAAAGTACCTTTTCTTAAAAAGTACCTTTTCTTAAAAAAGTACCTTTTCTTAAAAAAGTACCTTTTCTTCAAAAAGTACTACTGCTTCAAAAAGTACCTCTTTTTAAAAAAGACCTTTTCTTCGCAAAGTAAATTTTCATCAAAAAGTACCTTTTCTTAAAAAAATTTCTTTTTCAAAAATAACCTTTTCTTTAAATCTACCTTTATTTAAATGTACCTTTTATTATTATTTTCGTAACTCTTTTCTTAAAACAGCACCTTTTCTTAAAAAAAACCATTTCCTATAACAGCCCCTTTTCTTAAAAAGTAGATTTTCTTAAAAAAGTACCTTTATTTAAAAAAGTACATTTACTTAAAAGAGTACATCATCTTAAAAAAGTAAATTTTCTTAAGAAAATACCCTTTCTTAAAAAGGTAAATTTTATAAAACAATACCTTTTAATTAAAAAAGTACTTATTCATAAAAACCATAAAAGTACATTTTCTTATAGAAGTTGCATTTTGAGAAAATAATTTTCTTAAAAAAGTAAATTTTCCTAAAGAAGTACTTTTTTAAAAAAGTACATTTTCCTAAAGAAGTACTTTTTTAAAAAAGTACATTTTCTTAAATACTCTTTTCTTAAAAAAGTACCTCTTCTTAAGAAAGTACCTCCTCATAAAAAGCACCTTTTCTTAAAAAACTAAATTTTCTTAGAAAAGTACCTTTTCTAAAACTATATCTTGTCCAAAAATATTACCTTTTCTTAAGAAAGTACTTCTCTTAACATGTATCTTGTCTTCAAAAGTACATTTTCTTCAAAAAGTAAATTTTCTTAAAAAGCAAATTTTCTCCAAAATGTAAATTTTTTTAAAAAAATACCTTTTCTTTAAAAAAAACCTTTTCTGAAATAGTATATCTTACAAATCACCTTTTTTAAAAAGTAAATTTTCTTAAAAAAGTAGTTTGTTTTAAAAAAGTACCATTTCAAAAGAAGTACCATTTTTAAAGAAGTAAATTTTTTTAAAAACTTCTCTTAAAAAATAACGTTTTTCGAAAAAAGTACCTTCTCTTAAAAGTACCTTTCTTAAATAAGTATCTTTTCTGAAAACCACTTTTCTAAAAACGTAAATTTTTCTTAAAAAACTACCCTTCATTAAAAAAGTACCTTTTCTTACAATAGTATATCTTTTTAGAAATGTACCTTTTCTTAGGATAGTTTATTTTTTAGAAAAGTATCTTTTCTTAAAAAAGTACCTTTTCTTCAAAACGTTTATTTTCTTAAAAAAGTTATTTTTTCTTGAAAAATTACCCCTTCTTAAAAATGTACATATTCTTAAAAGAGTACAATATCTTAAAAAAGTAAATTTTCTTAACAAGTTCCTTTTTTAGAAAGTAATTTTCTTAAAATTACATTTTCCTAAAGAAGTACTTTTTTAAAAAAGTACATTTTCTTAAATACTCTTTTCTTAAAAAAGTACATTTTCTTAAGAAATTACCTTTTCTAAAAAAATATCTTGTATAAAAAAATTACCTTTTCTTAAGAAAGTACTTTTCTTAATATGTATCTTGTCTTCAAAAGTACCTTTTTCCTTAAAAAGTAAATTTTCTTAAAAAGCAAATTTTCTCCAAAATGTAAATTTTCTTAAAAAAATACCTTTGCTTAAAAAAGAACCTTTTCTGAAATAGTACATCTTGCAAATCACCTTTTTTAAAAAGTAAATTTTCTTAAAAAAGTAGTTTATTTTAAAAAAGTACCATTTCAAAAGAAGTAACACTTCTTAAAGAAGTACAGTTTCTTTTAAAACTTTTCTTAAATAATAACGTTTTTTGAAAAAAGTACCTTTTCTTAAAAGTACCTTTCTTAAATAAGTATCTTTTCTGAAAACCACTTTTCTAAGAACGTAAATTTTTTATAAAAGTACTTTTCTTAAAAAGTACCGTTCCTTAAAAAAGTATATTTTCTTAAAAAAGTAAATTAAATTATCTTTTCTTAAAAAATCACCTTTTATTAAAAACTTTTATTTTCTTAAAAAGTACATTTTCTTAAAAAATTATCTTATCTTAAAAAAGTGCATTTTCTATAAAGAGTACCTCATCCTAAAAAAGTAGCTTTTCTTAAGAAATTACCCTTTCTTAAAAATTACGTTTTCTTAAAAAAATATGGTTTCTTATAAAAGTACCTTTTCTTATAAAAGTTCCTTTTTCAGAAAGTAAATTTTCTTAAAAAGTACATTTTCTAAAAAAGTACCTTTTCTAAAATGTACCTTTTTTAAAAAGTACATTTTCTTGGAGAGTATGTTTTCTTAAGAAAGTACCTTTTCTTTTTTTTAAAGTGCCTTTTCTTGGAAAGTATGTTTTCTTAAAAAAGTACATTTCCTAAAAAATACCTTTTCTTAAAAAAGTACCTTTTCTTAAAGTGTAAATTTTCTTAAAAAATAACCTTTTCCGAAAAAACACCTCTTCAAAACACACATTTTCTTTGAAAGTACCTTTTCTAAAAAAAGTACTTTTCTTCAAGAAGTACCTTTTCTTAAAAAATATATATTTTTTATCTTTCTCGATTAAAATAACCTTTTCTTAAAATTCCTTTTTTATAAGTGTACCTTTTTATTATTATTTTCGTAACTCTTTTCTTAAAACAACCCCTTTTCTTAAAAAAGTACCTATTCTTAAAAATTACCTTTTCTTAAAAAAGTACCTTTTCTGAAAAAATACCTTTTCTTAAAAAAGTACCTTTTCTTAAAAAAGTACCGTTTCTTAAAAAAGTACCGTTTCTTAAAAAGTAGCTTTTCTTCAAAAAGTACTACTGCTTCAAAAAGTACCTCTTTTTAAAAAATGCCTTTTCTTCGCAAAGTGAATTTTCTCCAAAAAGTACATTTTCTTAAAAAAATATCTTTTTTTAAGTATCTTTCTCGATTAAAGTCCTTTTCTTCAAAAATAACCTTTTCTTAAAATCTACCGTTTTTATAAATGTACCTTTTATTATTATTTTCGCAACTGTTTTCTTAAAATAGCCACTTTTGTTTAGAAGTACCTTTTCTTAAAACAGCCCCTTTCCTTAAAAATAACCTTTTTTTAAAGTGCCTTCGTTGAAAGGGCCTTTTCATAAGAACATAATTTTTCCTGAAAAATTACCTAGTCTAAAAAACTACATTTTCCTCAAAATGTAAGTCTCCGTAAAAAAATTTAATTTCTAAAAATTATATTTTCTTAAATTTTGCTCTTAAGTATATATCCGCGAAAGTATGCATCTTTAAACATTTTTGGCCTTACATCTAAAACTAACTTACCAATTATTGTTGCTGATGGGGCCACTGAACTATTTAAATTATAATCGGATTTGGCACGTGGCAAAGAATTTTGTGTAAACGGTATATTCGTTTCATGTAATGTTCTCATATCGCCAAATGGTGCATCAACACTACGTGATTTTTTCAATTGATTTGATGTTTTAGTATCGTGTGAATCTTCAGAATCTTTAAGACGTTCCTGTGAAAAGCAAAAGAAAGATTTAAAAAAACATGACTTCATTACTTCATCAACACAATTAACATTCAAACATACCAATCTTTTATTGCCTACTAGCATTGAATTACCATCATATACCGTAGTGGGTAAATTCTCACGTGATGCAGCAATTTCTTGCCAATTTTCTAAATTGTTATCAATTACGGTTTTACCAGCACTATGATAAGCCATCCAATGTTTCGCTATCGAACATTGACGTTCTAAAACAAAACCATAACGACGACGCTCTTGAGTCATGGCCTGGGAATAATACAACGACATAAAAAAAATACGAAAGGGATGTATAAATAAAATCTTAATGAGAAGTTAAATAAAATAACACCTACATTTTTATAGCTTTGTTCACAAAAGGCATCCAATTTTTTCTTTTGATCTTCCAAAATCTGCAAGGACTAAAAAAAATTTTATATAAATAAAAAAGTATACAAAACTTTAATAAATTAAGGAAAAAAAATTGAAAGGAATTGAAAATATGCTGCTGAAAATAAGTTTATTATATACAATATTGCGGAGAGTAATGTTATCAATTAAAACCAAGTCAGGTGTGAAACTTTTAAATAAAATTATTTGCGCCCAATACTCCGATCCCGGCCATTTTTGTCCTGATTACTCACTATTGCAATGTTTGAAAACTCTTGCTATCACAATAGCCAAGATAAATGATGTTATTTAATTTATGTGGGAGGGGCCATATAAAAGCCGGACTAACTAAACTTTGTGTTCGTTATTTGATTATTAATATTAATAGTGGTGGCAAAAACGTCCCTGTGGGCCTAGAACTTCCAATATATTTAGAATAGTAGAGAGGAAAAATCTTTAAACTTTGTATGAATTGATTGAATCTATAATATTAATAGGCTAGGCGATTTTTTGTGACCGATGTTTTGTTTTACCGTTTTATCCAGATTTTGAACAAACGTATATTATTTGGAAGGTATTTCTTTTTAGTCATTTTGCAGATTTACAGATTTTAAAATTTTTTTCTTTATTTTGAGTAAATTGCATTTAAAGTTGCTACTAACACATACATAAAATTATGCAATGCTATGTGTGTGTTTATTAAATTTGTTATTGTGTTTGTAATAAAAATGAGTTTGGTTTTTGTGTTGATTTGCGAATTGGCTATAATTGATTAGCATACTTTTAGGGTCTTTATTTAATGAAAAAATAAAATTTCCTAGAATTTGCACTCGAATTTCGAGGGCTGGAATCTGCTAGTATTATTGTGAATAGTCGAGCCACAAAATTTCCGATATCGAATAGCGTGGTACTTGCCGAACCGAATTATTTATCATAATATATCTAAAATAATATGATAGCAAAAGTCCTCAAAATTTTGTGCGATTAGATTTAATATTAATATGAGTGAGTTGTCGTGCCAAAAATCTGTCAGATCTGGGCGTGGTACTTCTCATACAAAATAAAATATCTGGAATACTACGAAAGCTACAGTTTTGAAACTTTGTGTGGGTCCATAAATTTGTAATGTAGTAGTCGAGTCAAAAATTGGCATATCGAACAAGTGGGCGTGGCACCTCCTATATATGATATATATTAATCATCATGTACCAGCTGTACCATGAAAGGGAGAACTTTCAAACTTTGTGCGGCTTATTAAGTGAATAAATTAAGCAGTCGAATTAAGTAAGGGCGTATCAGATCATTGGACGTTTTTCTTTTTCCTACAAAACAAAGTAAAAAAAATTGACTATGCTACAGAGCCTTGAAACTTTGTCTGAGTCGGTAAGATATTAAAGGCAAAAATATGCAGATTAAGACTGTAGGTAGTGGGGCCATCTCTGGACTATTTGCACATCTTTGAAATATCTATCGTATCTTTAATTAAGTTAATACTTTGTGGATGTGAACATTTATTGCAAAGGAAAGCTGTTTTAAATGGGTTTCGGCCTTAGGATACAACAGAAAGGAGAATTTTCTATGAACACAAAAAAAAATAAAAACGACACAAATTCTGGGGCCAAATCACCGCATTCGATATCGAGTAAAATCAATCGAAATTCCATATTTTGGTTTATTATTTGAAGAAGACGGACAATCGCTCGATCACGATTCGCTTTTCATCTTAATCAGAGGCAATAATTCTTCAACTGTGAAAAAGAAAAGTTATTCTCAGCATTTTATTTTGGGAAATAAAAAAATGATTTCGATCGAAAAATTTTGATAACGAATGCGGTGATTTGGCTCCTGTTTACACTTCAGTACTGTAGCAACTATGATATTAGTGTAGTAATTATTTTGTTTATTATACCCTATACCACTATGTGGTTTGGGTATAATGACTTTGTGCTGCTGTTTGTAACAACCAAAAATATTTGACCTAGACCCATCTTTAATTATACCGATCGAATCAGAATCACTTTCTGAGTTGATTAAACAATGTCCGTCCGTCCGTCCGTCCGTCTGTGTGTCCATGTAAAGCTTGTAATCAAACTGCAGGTCGCAAATATGAATATATTTTCATGAAATTTGGTATATAAGCTTCTGTCGGCCACGGGATGAACGCTATTGAAATTGGTGAGAATCGGTCCATGTTCAGACCTAGCCCCCATACAAATTACCCATATGAAATCGACATAAATTGCCATAAGATCCAAATTGTCATATAGATCTTACTCAAATTGGGTTTGTATGCGTTCATTACATCCACTAATGAGTAGTCCAAAAATGATCCCTTTGACCCCATATAGAGCTGCTTCCCGATCTTCACTTAAATCTATTAAAAAACAAAAATATTGCACTGATTCTTCTCAAATTTTGTTTGTACATATTTTTGCAAAATACAAGAGACTTTACCAAACATGATCAGGATCGGTCCATTTTTGGACCTAGTCCCTTTATAGATATAGCATCCGATATGAACTTTTTCGTATCTGCAGCCAAAAAAATTAATAAAAATCCCACTCAAATTTGGTTTTTGCTTATTTTCAATGTCCAGTTAGTTGGGCGTAAGAGATAGGGTTTCTAAACGCATGGTATAGGGTATCGTATAGTCGGTCTAGACCGACTATAATTTTCTTACTTCTTTTATAATTATTTTTCTTCATTTTACATTTTTGACAACCGCCTTTTAGGATATTTATTTAATTAATTCCATTTCCGATATCAATTATAATTATTAAATGTATTTAAAAATAAAAAAATTAACCCTGAAGAAGTCGGTATAGATCGACGAAACGTTGGGAAACCTATAAAATAAACTTCATTTTATTTGCATATTCAAATCGACCAGTAAGCTTGAAACAACAATAAATATATAAGAAAACAATTGTGTCTGGTCAAATAACAACAACAAACATTTTATCTTTTTCTCGTACATCTATGAACGGTTTTGAATTTGGTTAAATTCTATAGATGTTATAGTTTCGAAGGAAACTATTATCTACAAAATAGCATGTCTCTAATTCATCTTCAAGTATTATTAGTAGCGATTATATTTGAATCTAGTCCCCATAATTATTGCCCGCCCTCCTAATCACTTAAAAGTTTATGCAGACAATAATTTGATGTTATATCTTCCTTCGTTTTAACTTACCCTTAATTCCTTTTCGGTATTCTCCGGACTAGCTTTTTTCTTGCGTTGTTTTTTCATGGTGGTCACCGCCTTATGGTATGAGTCCATGCGCACCTTGTGCTGTTGCATGAATTTCTTTTGTTCGTGTTGCACGACTTTTGTATCCTTTTCCAAATTTGTTTCTAATGGCACTAATAAATCCACATAAAAGGCTTTTAACTAAATAAAAAATAATAAAAAAAATAAAACAAAATTAATTACAAAAAAGAAAACCTAAAAATAGATTTTTACTTGATAATAAAACCGTCTAAATTATAAAACTGAGAAAAAAAATTTTAATTAAAAGTACTTACAATATTCATTTGTTGTTCTTGTATTTCTTTATAAACACTAACAACATTCAGCAAAGCCGCTCCTTAAAAAACGAGAAAAAAATATACATAAATTAAAAATTATTTATTTATTTTTTTTAAATAACATTGATTACTGAATTTAAATTTCTTCTAATATTCATCATGAAAATTTATGATTATCATAAAATTTGAATTATACATACGTACGTATATAAAAACAAAACAAAACAAAAAATTCCTTGTTGTTGTCTTACCTATATCACCGGTTCCACTATGTTGAGCATTCATGGCAATTTTAGCTAACGCTTCATTAAATAAACGCGCTGATGTGGCAGCACCTGTATATGTTTTTGTAATTTATTTAAAAGTTTAGTCATTATAATTAAGCAGTGGAAAAAAATATTTTTTTTTAATTATTTTTTTTTTTTTTTTGTATTATAAACCTTATAAATATTACTTGTAGTTTTTTAATATTTTAATAATTTTCTAAATTAATGATCTCACCATGTAATGATTTAAGATAACCCTTGCCAGCTGAAATTAAAGTACGTGCGCCGGGATTAAATTTCTCCAAGATGTTCTAAAAATAGAAAGAAAGCAAAAAAAAGAAAAAAAAATTATTAACGAAATAAATATCTTAATCGGGTACGAATTGCAATGCAAATAAATAAAGGTGTGATGTTAGCGACGGAAGTTAACCTTCTACCGCACACAACACCAAATATGGTTTTTAACTTTTATTGCATTCTATTTTATAAAAACGGGACTTAATCAGAAGAGAATGATATTCTTCATTCTCTTTGATTTGTTTTCTACTGAAATGTAATGCTAAATATATTAAAAGTGTGTTTTAGCAAATGTTTCCGTTATTTTTTCCCAAGTGCTTCAAGTATGAGAACAAAAGTAAATTTTTGAGAAATTTATGTACAATTTACATAAAATAAAATAAATATATAATAAAAAAAATCTTTTCGTATAGAAAGTGAAGTTCTTCTTCAAATAAAAATATAATGTATCTGGAAAGTAAGTATTATATATAATTTTTTTTTGTTAAAATTGATGAAGCCATATATGGCCTTTCATGCACTAATAGTAAAAATTAACTTACATACATATGCGCGGCTTATTTTTTTTTTTTCATAAAAACCACTGCAAATGTTCTAGAAATGGATGTACGATCACTTTATGGTAATTTAAAATATGTTAATGAAATTACTAATGGTCATCAAAGTGATGATGACCATATATCTGATACTGACGAAGAATATTTTGAAAGTCAACCGCGTGGTCAGGAACATATTTGTATACCGGAGACTGATGACACCGATTACTCGGATGACCCAGATAGACCTTCTACGTCTAATAGAAAATCAACTAAAAAACGAAGAACTCCAATTTGGAAAGAAAGTAGCCTGCCCACTTATTCTAGTGAAAAATTTTCCATTTCAAGGAAATTCGAACCTTCCTGACTTCATTGAAGAACTCGAGACACCAGCAGATTTGTTTTGTTTTATTTTCACCGACGATTTGATGAACTTAAATTGTAGACCGAATCGAAATTAATCGCATTACAAATTGATATAAATAAACCTGCTAATATTACTCGTAACGAAATGGATATATTATAGGTGAGTTCAACTAAAAAGGGTTGAAAAAATCTGTAATAACAATTTTTTCTAATAATCAGGCATAGTCATATACATGTCTTTATTAAAGCTACCATCATCCAGACATTATTGGAATACATTTATTGGCCAAGAATATGTACGCAGCACAATGACATGTAACAGATGGGAGACCATCAAACGATTTTTACACTTCAACAATAATGAAAATATAAGACCACCAGGTGTACCCGGGTTTGATAAGCTCTTCAAGATTCGACCATTATTGGAAAATATTTGTAAACGATTGTTGCTTGTGCCCAAAGAAGAACATTTAGTGGTTGATGAACAAATAATTCCCAGAAAGTGCTGACATCACCTCAAACAGTATAATCCAGCTAAGCCGCACAAATGGGGATTTAAATATTTTGTCTTGAGTGGAGTTTCAGGTGTCAGCTAAGATATTGACATATTTGCCGGAGCTCAAAGTGATACATTTCCCGATGGTGCACCTAATCTTGGAGTAAGTGGAAACGTTGTAACAAGGTTAGCAACTATAATACCAAAAGGACAAAACTATAAAATATTTTTCGATAATTGGTTTAACAGTCCGCAGCTTCAAGTGTATCTCATGAAAAATGGCTTATTGCCTTTAGGTACAGTAAGGGTAAATCGTGTAACGAACTGCAAGATGCCAATCGAAAAGGAAATAAAAAATTTGGGCCGGGGAAGTATTGTCGAAAAAGTAGCTCATATTGATGGAGTTGAAATTGGTCTTGTCACTTGGTTTGACAACCAAGTGGTAAATATTCTTTCAACTTACGTCGGATGTCAGCCTATATATAAAAAAAGCGCTACAATAAAAAAGAAAAGAAGCATATTGAAATCAATTCCCCTTGGACTGTTGATGTATATTATTATATGGGTGGCGTAGATTTACTGGATTCTTTGCTAGGTCTTTATAGAATACAACTAAGAACAAAAAAGTGATATAAAAAATTTTTTTTCACATGATTGACATGTGCGTTGTCAATGCTTGGATTCTGTGGCGCCGGAATTCGGAACAATGTATGCCGTTGTTTGACTTCAAACTTGCAATAGCTGAATATCTTTGTAAGGTTGGTAAATTAAAAAATGAGAACGGCCAGTCTCTACAGCATCAAACGCTCCTTCAACAACTGGAGAAAATACACCAACTAGTAGTAAAAGAAGAAAACGATAGGATTTTCCCTTGAATTCAGTACGGGCTGACGGAATATGATATTTCCCTAAATGGATGGAAAACCGACAACTTTGCCAAAATGATTGCTCTTTTCGTTCATACAACTTTTGCGGAAAATGCAACGTGTTCTTGTGTTATAATGACAAAAGAAACTGCTTTACAAGTTTCCACACTGAATAAATAATTTTTTTTTTCAAGCAACTGTAAATGCATGTAAGGCAAATTTTCCAGTGAATTTTTAAATTTTTGTTAAATATGTATTAAATTGTACTAAATAACCATATATTTACTTTTTTTTTCCTTGTTTAAAACATGTTCATGCAGTAGAGGGTTAAATGCGTTTTTCAAAAATGTTAAATATTTTACAGATACTGTTAAATTAATAGAATTTTTGTGAAGATAAATGCAAAATATTATGCAGTATATAGAGAATGTTACAAGAACATGTGTGATTTGTTTTTGTTAAGTTAGGGATTTGTAGATTGGAAACAGTAGTTTAAAAATGGAGCAAAAATACCAATATTGTTCGTTACGTTTTTAAGAAATATCGTTTATTAAAAAATATGACATTTGTTTCCAACGAAATGACAAACGATGAGTGACCTGGCCCAATATAGAGGTTTGTAGATTAGGACTAGTAGTTTATAAATAATTTATTTACAACTTTTTAATATATTAACGTTAAACAAATAACAAAAAATGCAATATTACAACTTGAAAGCAAAGTTATATTACATTTTTTATATCTTGTTTGAAAAAATAATAGAAAAAATAATAGAAAAAATAAAAATATTTCATCACTGCTTTATTCATATTTCTTATTATTATTAATTATTTCATATTATTGTTTCTATTATCTTTAAAAACAGCCAGTATAAAAATTAATATAATTTTGCTTTCAAGATGTGATTGTACAAATTAAGATTTCTTTTAAGGGTTTAAGGTTTTAAAAGCTAAAAAAAGGCGTATTTTTATAATTCTTTTTTGAAGATATGAATAATGTTGTATTATTTATTTCATATACACGTTATAGCATAGCATTTCAAGAATCTTTGAAAAAATTTCAATTAAAAATTTTAATAAATAAGTCCGTGACAGCGAATTTCCAGAGGCGTTGTTTGTTGTGCGGTGAACATCATAACTCGTTACCGGATCATGTGAAATAAAAAAATCAAAATAAATGCGTTTAAAAGGTGACATGTTTCCTGAGGTACTGACGAAGAGTTTTTTAATTTTTTTTTTTTTTGCAGCATTTTGAAGTGAAAACATGATTTTTGCTATAAAATTTCGGGAATTTGTTGTTAAAAAATGGGTAAGAAAATGGAAAATAAAAAAACTCTTCGCGGTTACCTGATGATTTATGTGCAGATATAGTGTGTAAAATTTCAAAAGAATTGGTCAAGTAGATTTTGAGTTATGATGTTCACGGACTTGGAACATTTATTTGCGAGAAAATCGATTTAAAGTTTTTTAAAAACTGATTTATATCCGATATACCGTATCAGGCCGGTCGCTGGAAACGCTGTATCTTCTTAAGTTTTGCTCCGATTTATTTGAAATTTTGATACAACACTCTCGACATGTTGTACTATCAGAAAGAGAAATGCAAAAAAAGGTTTTAAAACCTAACCCCCATTAAATTATGATTTTTAAACAAAATTTTTAAACGTCAATATCTATAATATTAATATGCTAGGCGATTTCTTGTTACCGATGTTTTATTTTACCGTTTTATCCCGATTTTGACCAAACGTATATTATTTGAAAGGTATTTCCTTTTAGCTGATCACCAGATTTACAGATTTTTAAATTTTTTCCTTTATTTTAAGTAAATTGCTTTTAAAATTGAATAACACATACATAAAATTATACATATGCTATGTGTGTGTTTATTAAATGTGTTAATGAGGTTGTTATCTTCATTCACAATAATAATAATCCAAAAAAGTGCTGGTTTGTGAATTGGCTAAGTTGAAAAATAATGTTGCCTAGAAATTGCACCCGAATTTCGAGCGCTGGAATCTGCTAGTATTAAATAATTGTTGTAAAAGTTTTTAAAATTATCTTTTTTAGAAAACATGGTGAAATTTTGCTTGTCTGTATTAATTTTTCCACCACTTTTTATCATGATACTTATTTATTTATTAAAAATATAAATACCAATTTACCCTGATATTTATATTTATTAATTAAATCTATAAACGGAAAAAAGATTTTTACCACTTTACATTATAAAAGATTACAAATAATACCTAATAAGTTCCTTATTATATTTGTTTACTAGCTGACCCGGCAAACGTTGTTTTGTCATATAACTTATTCCTAGTGAATATTTTTTTGTTAATTATGAAGATATGTAGTAATCATGTATGGGAGGTGCCATGCTCACTGGTTTGATCCCGCCCATATTTTACATAACTTCTCACACCCATCATTCGTGAACCCACACTTGGTTTCAAGACTGTCGGGTTTATAGAACTGTAGATAATATTTTTGCATGGGAGGTGCCACGCCCACTAACCCAATCCCGCCCATTTTTGATACGACTAATTAAATTAACAACCAATTGTGTACAGAAAATTTCAAGACTCTGGCCATCATAGTACTCAAGATATATGATGATATGTATTGATCCCGCCTATTTTTAGTCCGACTTCTCACATTACTAACTTATGTACTTCCACAAAGTTTCAGGACTCTTTCTATCTCAGAGCTCCAGATATATGATGTTAAAATTTTTTTATGTATGGGAGGTGCCACGCCCACTTCATATATTTAAAAAAATATATAGCCTATTTTACTTTCCCGATAGGAACTTACACACTGTGAAAATTTCAAGAAGATCGGTACTGTGGTTTAGCCACCTATTAATGTCGAACCCAAAAACCCACAAACAAACAAATTTTCATTTTTATATACTATATACTAACAGATTCCAGCGCTCGAAATTCGAGTGCAATTTCTAGGCAACTTTATTTCTCAACTTAGCCAATTCACAAACCAACACTTTTATGGTTTATTATTATTGTGAATGAAGATAACAAACTCATTAACAAACACATTAACAAATTTAATAAAACGCACATAGCATATGTATAATTTTATCTATGTGTTGGTAGCAACTTTAAATGCAATTTACTCAAAATAAAGGAAAAAATTTAAAAATCTGTAGATCTGCAAAACGGCTAAAAAGAAATACCTTTCAAACAATATACGTGTGGTCAAAATCGCCATAAAACGGTAGAACAAAACATCGGTCACAAGAAATCGCCTAGCCTATTAATATTATAGATATCCACGATTATTACATAGATATTTTAATTAAAAACCTATTTGATTTTTAAACCTTAAGGAACCTAATTTTATTAAAAATATCAAAATAAGATAAAAAAAATTTAAACTCAAACCTTTTTGACTAAAATTTCGAGTGTGGTCTTTATTACAAATGCCGCTTCACAACATTCACAAATTATATTGAATTTAACATTTTGTTTATTTTTGAAAAAATTATTTTAAATATATGTTATTTTATATCTATACAAATGTAAAAATATTGTTTTTGATCTCTTCAAAGATTGAGTTTGAAACTTTTTTTCATGCTCAAGATAAAATATTTTTACTTTTAGGTAAAGTAAAAAAACATTGGTATATTTGTTTCAAAATTTGATCTATATTCTGCATAACAGGTTATACAACTGTTTCGGGAAGAAACAAATGAGCCAATGTTTTTTACTTTATTTTAAAGTAAAAACATTTGATCTTGAGCCTGAACAAAAGTTTCAAATTCAAATTTTAAATATTGTTTTATTTATTTTTTTTAATTTTTAATTGAATAATTAAATAAAGTTTTCTTCGTTTTGTTTTTAATAAAAAAGGTTTCCAATTAAAATATACTTAAAATTAGATGAGATCTATATAGATCCCAGAGGATCAAATTGATAAGATTTTTTACGATGGGTTTAATGTAAATGAGCTTATTCTATAAAACGAAGTGAAATATTAAAAAATTTTTTTCATATCAAATTCAAACGTGTCGTTACATTTTATTTTCTTAATATAAAGTTAAATATTTCTATGCAACATAATCGCTGGCCTCTAGATAATTTTTTTTTAAATTTTTCAATTCTAAACTTAAGATTTTAAAAACGTTTAGCTTATTCATCTAATGAATTCGACCTTAACATTTGTTCTACAAAAAGTATTTTTTTTGCCTGTCCGCATAGAATTACATACATCGAATGAAGGAAAAACAAGTAAGAAAATCATAATCGGTCTAGACCGACTACATGATACCCTATACAATATGTTAAGAGACCCTATCTCTTAGGCCCAACTAATTGGTTATAGAAAATATGTGTGCACCAAATTTGAGTGGCATTGTTATTAATTTTGTTGCCTACAGAAAGTTCATATCGAATGCTATATTTATATGCGAACTAGGTCTAAAAATGGACCGATCCTGAATACATATATTTGGTAAAGCGACATATTTTTTGCAAAAAATATATACAAACCAACATTGAGAAAAATCCGTGAAATATTTTTGTTTTTTTTGATAGATTTAAGTGAAGATCGGGAAGCAGCTTTATATGGGGGCTATGACTAAGAATTATCCTATAGGGTTTATTTTTGAACTACTGATGAATCGGTGTAATAAACACACACACACCCAATTTGACCGAGCTCTATATGATAATTTGGATCTTATGGCAATTTAAGTCGGTTTCATAGGTGTCATTTCTACGGGGACTACGTCTGAATATGAACCAATTTTCACCAATTTCAATAGCGTTCATGCTATGGCCGATAGAAGCTTACGTCCCAAATTTTTATCCAAATATGATCACATTTGTGACCTGTAGTTCGATTACAAGTCTTACATGGACACACAGCCGGAAGGACGGACATCACTAAATCAACTCAGAAAGTGATTCTTAGTAAGAAAGTGATTCTGAGTCGATCGGTATAGTAAAAGGTGGATCAAATATTTTTGGTAGTTGCTAACATCAGCACAGTCATTATACCCTGACCACATAGTGGTATAGGGTATAAAAACAAAACATAAGACTTAAGCAACAAACCTGCTGTGACACAAAACCTAACAATAAACACACCTTCTTTGTCAAATAACCACAAGAATTTGCGATAAAAAACGCTGAATAAGAAATGCAAGCTAAGTGTGTAATAATTTGTTTTTTTTTTAGCTACGAAATGCATTCTTTGTCATAACCCAGCAATAAAAGTACCTTTAAAGTAAAAAATGTGATCAATACAAATTCATCTCTTTACTCGTTAATCTATGACATGGACTAAATATCTATCCGCATCAATCAATTTACAATAAAATGTCATCGATTGGAAGTTGCATATTTTCTTTTAAATTCAGTATTTTGCATTTATTCATTAAAAACATATATTATATTATATTATATTATATTATATTATATTATATTATATTATATTATATTATATTATATTATATTATATTATATTATATTATATTATATTATATTATATTATATTATATTATATTATATTATATTATATTATATTATATTATATTATATTATATTATATTATATTATATTATATTATATTATATTATATTATATTATATTATATTATATTATATTATATTATATTATATTATATTATATTATATTATATTATATTATATTATATTATATTATATTATATTATATTATATTATATTATATTATATTATATTATATTATATTATATTATATTATATTATATTATATTATATTATATTATATTATATTATATTATATTATATTATATTATATTATATTATATTATATTATATTATATTATATTATATTATATTATATTATATTATATTATATTATATTATATTATATTATATTATATTATATTATATTATATTATATTATATTATATTATATTATATTATATTATATTATATTATATTATATTATATTATATTATATTATATTATATTATATTATATTATATTATATTATATTATATTATATTATATTATATTATATTATATTATATTATATTATATTATATTATATTATATTATATTATATTATATTATATTATATTATATTATATTATATTATATTATATTATATTATATTATATTATATTATATTATATTATATTATATTATATTATATTATATTATATTATATTATATTATATTATATTATATTATATTATATTATATTATATTATATTATATTATATTATATTATATTATATTATATTATATTATATTATATTATATTATATTATATTATATTATATTATATTATATTATATTATATTATATTATATTATATTATATTATATTATATTATATTATATTATATTATATTATATTATATTATATTATATTATATTATATTATATTATATTATATTATATTATATTATATTATATTATATTATATTATATTATATTATATTATATTATATTATATTATATTATATTATATTATATTATATTATATTATATTATATTATATTATATTATATTATATTATATTATATTATATTATATTATATTATATTATATTATATTATATTATATTATATTATAAAATTTCATCGATTTGTAGTTGCATATTTTTCTTTAAAATTTGCAAATTTGTCTGAGCTCATCTATTGTAATAATAATAACTAGCAGATTCCAGCCCTCGAAATTCAAGTGAAAATTCTAGGACATTTTTTTTTCATTAAATAAAGACCCTAAAGGTATGCTAATCAATTATAGCCAATTCACAAATCAACGCAAAAAACAAACTCATTTTTATTACAAATACATTTTAACAAATTAATAAACACACACATAGAATTGTATAATTTTATGTATGTGTTAGAAGCAACTTTAAATGCAATTTACTCAAAATAAAGGAAAAAAATTTAAAAATTTGTAAATCTGCAAAACGGCTAAAAAGAAATACCTTTCAAATAATATACGTTTGGTCAAAATCGGGATAAAACGGTGGAACAAAACATCGGTCACAAGAAATCGCCTAGCCTATTAATATTATAGATTATTAATGTGAGAAGTCGAACAATCGAACATACAAGGTAAATAATAAATGGCATATATCAGAAGTTCTGTAGTAGTGAGATCCTTGCGACTTTACCTGGGCGCATAATTTACACATGTGATTAGTCAAACAAAAAAAGGGCGTGATCGGAGCAGTGTGTGTGGCACAGCCGCCCATACAAAGTAAATATATAATATCATGTAACTGGACTACTATAAAAGGCAAAGGCTACCCATTTTGTACAAGTCCATCATATATTAATGTGAGTAGTCAGATAAAAAATGGACGGGTTAGGATTAATTGGTGTGGCACTTCCTATACAAAAAATTTGAAGTACTACGAAAGCGACTGTCTTAAAACATGTGACATTAATTACCAATAATAGTATTCGTGGAAAAATGGGCGGAATCGCCAAATTCAAAAATCGCCAAATTCAGAAATCGCCAAACCAAAAATCGCCAAACCCAAAATCGCGAAAAACAAAAATCGGCAAAATCAAAAATCGTTAAAAATCAAAAATCGGCAAAATCAAATATCGTCAAAATCAAAAATCGTCGAAATCAAGAATCACTAAAATAAAAAATTCACAAGTAATATTCTAAATCCAAGGCCAATGGTTAAGTGTTGCCGGATTTAATTTGGAAAATCAATATTTATCTTAAAGACAGATTCCCAGGTTGCTCCAATGTAGTATAAAAAAAATATAAAATAAATAACATAAAATGTTTTATTTACATGACATAATTCATTGCGGAACACGACAGGGCGTACTAATTTATGATAAAATAGAATACATTTGTAGTTGCATTTTGCATATTTAGCTTTAAGGGCCTGTTTTTGGATTTTTTCAGGAAATACTTATTATCAACCTTTTGCATAAAAAACTATTCAAATAAAAAAATTTCTAAGTGACAATAATAGTAGTGGCATATTTATGCATATTTTGCTTTAAATGCATGTTTTTGTATATATGTGACAAAGGCTTATTTATTGGACTTTTTCCATAAATATCTATTACAAACCAAGAAATATTAGAATAAAATGGCACCAATTTGTAGTTGCATATTTTTGCATATTTTGCTTTAAAATCATATTAAACTTTTAAAACTTTTTTTTATAAATATCTATACAGATATAATATTACATATTTCGCTATAAAAGCTAATTTTTGCATATTCTTTTCTTTATAAATATCTATACAGATAAAAAAAAATGTACTATAAAATGGCATCGACTTTTAGTTGCTTTTTTTTCCAAATTTGGCTTTAAAATCATCTTTTTGCTTATTTCTAGCATATGCTCATTTGTAAAATGTTTTTTTATAAATATCTATATAGAAAAAAAAATACTATAAATGACTTCTACTTTTAGTTGCATATTTTTGCATATTTTGCTTTAAAATTATGTTTTTCCATATTTTCAGCAAATGCCCATTTGTAAATTTTTTTTTATAAATATCTTTACAAATCAAAAAATATACTTTAAAATGACATTGACTTTTTGTTACATATTTTGCTTTAAAATCATGTTTTGCTTGTTTTTAGCCTATGCTCATTTGTAAATTTTTTTTTATAAATATCTTTAGAAATCAAAACAATATACCATAAAATCGCATTGACTTTTTGTTGCATAATTTTGCATATTTTGGTTTAAAAGCAAGTTTTTGCATATTTTCAGCAAATGCTCATTTGTAAAATTTTACTTTATCTATACATAATTAAAAAATTTACTATAAAATGGCATCGAATTTTAGTTGCTTTTTTGCAAATTTGGCTTTAAAAACATGTTTTTGCATATTTTCAGTAAATGCTCATTTGTAATTTTTTTTTATAAGAAATCAAAAAAAAAAATATACCATAAAATGGCATTGACTTTTTATTGCATAATTTTGCATATTTTGCTTTAAAAGCAAGTTTTTGCATATTTTCAACAAATGCTCATTTGTAAAACTTTTCTTTATAAATAATTATACATAACAAAAAAGTTTACAATAAAATGGTATCGACTTTTAGTTGCATAATTTTGCATATTTCGCTTTAAAAACATGTTTTTGCATATTTTTAGCAAATGCTTGAAAAACTTTTGTTTATAAATATCTTTACAAATAAAAAAAATATAACACAAAATGGCATTGACTTTTTGTTGCATATTTTTGCATATTTTTGCATATTTTGCTTTAAAAGCAAGTTTTTCCATATTTGCAGCAAATGCTCATTTGTAAAATTTTAGTTTATAAATATCTATACAGAATAAAAATAAAATGGAATCGACGTTTAGTTGCATATTTTTTTCATGTTTTGCTTTAAAAACATGTTTTTGCATATTTTCAACAAATGCTCATTTGTAAAACTTTTCTTTATAAATATCTATACCGATCAAAAATATTTACTATAAAATGGTATCTACTTATAGTTTGCATATTTTTGCATATTTTGGTTTAAAATCACGTTTTTGTAAATTTTCAGCAAAATTTTCATTTATAAATTTATTTTTTTTAGAAATTTCTTTCCAAAACGAAAAATTTACAATAGAATGTCATCGCTTTGAATCTGCATATTTTTACATATTTTTACTTTAAATGGTTATTTTTGCATTTTTTAAAATAATAATACTCTTTTTTCAAACTTTTTGCTACAAACCTTTATCTATCTCCAAAACTTACAATAAAACGGGATTGATTTCTAGTTGCATATATTTGCATAAATTAACTTAAAATGCGTGTTTTTGCATATTTTCAGAAATGCTTTTTCATTAACAACTATAAAAATAAAAAAAATAAAAAAATGCAAACACAAATCGATACCATTGATTTTTAATTGCATGTTTTTGCATATTTTGCTTTAGATGCATGTTTTTTTATAAATATCTAACAAAAATTATAGTCGTTCTAGACTGCCTATGTGATATGCATTCAGAGAATTGGTCCGATCCTGACCATATTTTGTAAAATCATTTATTTCATGGAAAAACATATACAAACCAAATTTGAGAACATTCTATACAATATTTTGTTTTTGATAGGTTTAAGTGAAGATCGGTAAGTAGCTTTATATGGGGGCTATGACTAAGAATTGCCCTTTAGGTATTATTTTTGAACCACTGATTAAAGGATTTAATGAACACAAACAAACCCAATTTGACTTAGATATATGTGATAATTTGGATGTTATGGCAATTTAAATCGATCTCATGGGGGTAATTGTATGGGCACTAGGTAAGAACATGCACCGATTTTCACCAATTTCAATAGCGGACCTCTTATGACCATATAACTTTAGTATATCAAATTTTATTAATATATATTCATATTTGCGGCCTGTACTTTGATTATAAGGTTTTTTTATTTTTTGTTAAACCTTTATATTTTTATTTTATTTTTTTAAGCTTAGTTCCGCGAAGCCGAGTGGCTTGTCTGCAGATTTTTAATTTTTGGGCCCAGGGATAAGCCGGATTTGGCTAGTTTTTGCAGCGACAGACCAAAGCCTCTGGTGGGAATCGAACCCACGACTCCCGCATAATAGGCGTACACGCTACCTATTCACATACCGGGACGCTTTAGCTGGACACACAGACGGACGGACGGACATCGCTATATCGGTTATATATATAGGGTATAAGAATAATATAATAAAATTCCATGAACATGTAGTGCAATATTTTTGCATATTTTGCTTCAAAAACCAGGTGTTTGCATATTTTCAGCAAAATGATCATTTATTAAACATTTTGTAAAAATCTTTATCTAATTAAAAACTTTACAATAAAATTACATATTTATTTATTTATTTGATATTTATTACAATTCAAATTATAATAAATCGTAAAGTCAAAGCACTGGCAACTTAGGCTATCGGCTTATTCATGACTAATAATATCTAACTAGCAAATTCCAGCCCTCGAAATTCGAGTGCAAATTCTAGGAAATTTTAGTTTTTCATTAAATATAGACCCTGAAAGTATGCTAATCAATTATAGCCAATTTGCAAATCAAAATAAAAAACAAACTCAATTTTAGTACAAACACATTAAGAAATTTAATAAACACACACATAGCATATGTATAATTGTATGTATGTGTTAGTAGCAACTTTAAATGCAATTTACTCAAAATAAATGAAAAAATTTTAAAACCTGAATATCTGCAAACGGCTAAATAGAAATATCTTTCAAATAATATACGTTTGGTCAAAATCGGGATAAAACGGTAGAACAAAATATCGGTCACAAAAAATCGCCTAGCCTATTAATATTACAGATTTCAAACTTATCATGGATTTTCTCAAAGAAAACCTTCAACATTAGTTTTTTATAGAACGGAAGTCCTTTATTAATGACTCCTTGGTGTGTGTTTAAATAATCGAACCACTGCACAGTGGCCAATTTGGCTTCGCTAGCGGCATTTAATTCAAATTTCCAAATTTGAAAAACCGTTAATTTTTTTTTAACAATCGATAACAAATACATTCACTAGATTTGTATCGAGTCAGCATATGTTTCTGCAAGTGTTGTGCAAAATATTTCCGCCTTTTTGATCATCGTTTTGCTATTCGTGTTAAACTTGCAAATTTTATTATTTTCATTAAAAGTTTTGTTATATACGAACGCCAAGGTATGTATTTTATAAAAAAAACTGTGGTTGTGATCTGTGTATACTTATGTTATTTATAAAACGTAATCGTGTTTAAGTGCATTAGCAACTCGCCCATTGTAACGTACACCTGTCTTTCGTGGAGTAGAACTTACAAAATTCACCTGCATTCAGTGTAATTGTAAATTTTCCTATATGTGTAAACCATTGTGTGTCCAAAATGTCCAAAATTAACTGCGAGTACCTGCGAGCCTTCAATTTATTGTACTTTTTAGGCAAAATGTCAGTGTCAAAACGCACCCTTTTTTTTTAATATGGCATGAAGAAGCGATCCCCACCAAGAAGTTTCTCGCCGTGGAAAATTATGTTTTTGGTACCGTTTTGAGCAAAATTACCTATACTCAGAAGGAGCAGTGCGAAATTGGAAGGAAACTGCGAAATTTTGCTAGTAGGCTTATCCAAAAGTGGAAGGCCTGGGGCAGAAGTAAGGTGTTTTTCGAAAAAATTAACCAAAAATGGCTAGATACACCATTGGTATTATTGGGAAAAAAAGCAAATGAAAATATTGGACGACCGGAAAAAGAGCTTTCCGAGTGCTGCAGAAAAACGCAAGTCAATAAGATGTCAGGGCTTACAGAGGAAGTGTCATGTGAAGGATTGTTGGTAGCTGCAAGCTGCAGTTTATATAAAGCTGGAAAGCGCAGTGCTTCCAAAGTTGTAGAAATGGTAAATGGCGATGAGGAGTTTAGAGGAGAGGTAATAAAAAATATAAACAAACCAAAGCCCCTTCCATCAAAATTTTCGGACGATAAAGCGCTTGCGCTATTTGTAGATCTTGGACATACCAGATACAGTTGGAACTTGAACAAGAAATCAGCAAGAAACCAAAACGCCGATATGTATCCATGCTACGAAAAATTACGCTTCGCCAAAAAAAAAGTGCTATCCTAGTGACATTACAGTCACTGATTATTATGCTGAAGTGCCACTACAAAGTCTTGTGGACCATACAATAAATAGGATCATGGAAGCACACCCTGAAAGTTTTGAAATCCCATCTACAAGTAATAATAACACCCATTTAACTGCAGCAGCGGCCATTCCACATATAGGCAAAAATTTAACGACTGCGAAGGAAACATGAGAGACCAATATTTATTTTCAATTTGTATTGTACCACTGCAAGTGCAGAACGGACCGACAGTTTTATGGAAAAACAATCGACCTTCTTCTACACGATACTGTCGACCAATCAAAATACTTTGCGAGAAGGAAACGGCGGACCTGAGTCACAGGGAAATTGAAAATATTAAGAGCCAAATATTAAATATTGTACCAACATATGTAAACTCATTGCTTATTGATCACCAATTTCACATGACCATGCTTGATGGTAAAACTTTCAGCGTCATTTCAGAATCTTCTTCGCAAATATGCGGAATCTGCAACGCAACACCGAAAAAAATGAATGACTTAAATTTGGTGAAGAGCTTTCCAATTAAAGTGAACCACTTTCAATATGGGCTATCCAGTCTCCACGCCTGGATAAGGTTTTTTGAATGTATTTTGCACATATCCTATAGAATACCAATAAAAAAGTGACAAACTCGTGGTGCTGACAAGGATATTGTTGGACAAAATAAAACAAGTATACAGCAGAAGCTACGAGAAGAAATGCATTTGTTGGTCGACATACCAATGGCTGTTACTGGAAATACCAACAACGTAAATACGGCAAAAAGGTTCTTTCAACAACCAGATTTAGCCGCTCGTATAACTGGAGTGAACGAAAATTTAATATATCGATTCAGCGTCGTCTTACGAGCACTTGCATGTGGATATGATATAAACACGGAGGCATTCAGACTTTACGCAATGGAAACTGCCGAAATTTTTGTTAGTTTATACCCTTGGTTTTACATGCCCTCGTCTGTTCACAGAATTTTATTTCATGGAGCAGACATAATCAATCATTTTTCGCTTCCAATTGGTGTGATGTCCGAGGAAGCGCTTGAAGCCAGAAATAAAGATTATCGGAACATCCGTGAAAATAATACCAGAAAAAATTGCAGGAAAAATAAAATGGAAGATATAATTAACGCTCCTTTTATTTCTTCTGATCCCTTAATATTTCATTGTCCAGCGGCTCATCAATTTCCTATTCCAGAAATATTAGTTTCGATAAGGAAGTTAAAAGCTTGCTTATAATGCATCATTTTGAAGATGATTTCTCTGAATCTGATACTGAAGAATCTGATTAATATTTCTTTTATAATATGGTTTCTCTTTGAGTTGACAATTTTTTTCTTATTTTATATATGAATATATGGTGGAAAATTTTTATTGAATTAAAAACAAAATAAAAAATTAAAAAAAAAATTAAAAATTAAAAAAAAAAAAAATTTAATTTTTTTTTCCAAAAATTGTTTGATTTTTTTCTGAATTGAGAAAAAAAAATTTTTTTGAAGATATCTTCTTTACTTTGGAAGCTATGAATAAAATGCCGCTAGCGAAGCCAAATTGGCCACTGTGCACTGTTTTCAAAACCACACTTTTAAGGCCCTTACGAAAAATAACTTTTTTAATAATTCAAAGATTTTGACATTCACATTATTCGAAGTTTTTAACAATATATTTTTTAAAAGTACTTATTTTTTAAGCCTACTGAGATTTTAATTTTTTAACAATGACTTTTATTTTTTGCTGGGTATTTACCTATATAAAGAAGTAAAAAATGGTACATGCTTTTTATATGTACGCGTATATACCAGCATTTACCACAATATTGTCTAAAGAAATAATAATAAATAAACACTTTTTATTTTCCTTTCATATTATTACCAGCACAACTTTTTGTGTCAAACCATACCATAGAGTTCGTTTTGGTAAAACTCAAAAAAGTAACGAGCGATAGGGTTTCCCTAATGCAACCATGCATAAAAGTAAACTAACGTAAAGTAACAAACAAAAAACATTAGCCTACATTTTGGCCAGTTATGACAAAATGGAAACATGCATACTGTGAATAGTTAATAGTAAATATGTACTTAAAACCATTTAAGGAAAATGGACACAAAAATAATAAAGCAAAATAAGAAAAATTGAAGTAAAATGAATTGAAAATAAACAGACAATTACTAAAACAAAATAAGGGAAAAAAAATAGGTGCATATTATTCTTGATGACCATAGTCATGGTTTGTGGCTTTTAAGGAAACCTTTCAAATAAACCCGTTTGTTCTTTATTAACTAAATTGCACACAAATAAAATGACGTTTAGGAACAGTGGAGTGGAGGTGTTAAACTGTTGGTAATAGACGAGTAAAGCTACGAGTTGTTTCTAGTTCTTATTTGAGGCCATTTTCTAAAACAATATTTTTTTAAAGGTATGTTTCCTTAAAAAAAGTGCATTTACTTAAAAAAAGTACATTTACTTAAAAGAGCACCTTTTCTTAAAAATTAATTTTTTTTTTAAAGTACATTTACTTAAAAAAGTACCTGTTCCAAAAGCAAAACCTTTTCTTAAAAACTAGATTTTTTTAAAAAAGTACCTTTTCTGAAAAAAGTACCTTTTCGGAAAAAATTACCTTTTCTTAATAAAGTACCTATTCAAAAAAAGAACATTTTCTTAAATTTTATATTAAAAATAATTTTTTTTATTTCTCATTTATCACTTTTTGGCGGAAAGCATGACCGACTATACGATACCCTATTCCATGCGTCTTATGTCCAACTAAATAGATATAGACAATAAAAGAAATTCGAGTGGAATTGTTATTACTAGCAGATTCCAGCACTCGAAATTCGAGTGCAAATTCTAGGAAATTCTATATTTTCATTTAATAAAGACCCTAAAGATATGCTTCACAATTCAACTCATTTTAAATGAAGAAAACAAACTCAACACACTAACACAAACACATAACCAATTTAAAAAACACACACATAGCATTGTATAATTTTATGTATGTGTTAGTAGCAACTTAAAGGATCATAACTTCAAAAAAATATTCCAGACGATGATAATCTGTAAATCTGGTTAACAGCTTAAAAGAAATACCTTTCAAATGATAATTTTTTTTCAAAATCGGGATAAAACAGTAGAACAACACATCGGTCAAAAGAAATCGCCTAGCATATTAATATTATAAATTTTTTTTTTTTGCCTTTGGATACGAGTATGAAAAACTTCATATCGGATGCTATATTTGTATGGGGACTAGATCGAAAAATGGACCGATCCGGCCCATATTTGTTAGGGTCACTTATTTTTTTGGAAAAACATATACAAACCAAAGTTGAGAAAAATTTGTGCAATATTTTTGTTTTTTTTGATAGATTTAAGTGAAGATCGGGAATTAGTCTTATATGGGGCTATGACTAAGAATTGTCCTATAGGGTTTATTTACCGATTAATTAATGTAATAAACATACACATTTTGATAGAGATCTATATTATAATTTGGATATTAGCAATTTAAGTCGTTCTCATAGGGGTCATTTGTATGGGGGACTAAGTTTGAACATGAACCGACTTTCACCAATTTCAATAGCGTTCATCATATGGCCGATAGAAGCCTATATATTAAATTTCATCAAAATATATTCATATTTACGAACTGTAATTTGATTGCAAGGTTTACATGGATACACAAACGGACGGACGGACATCGACTCAGAAAGTGATTCTGTCGATCGGTATAATAAAACATGGGTCTAGATCAAATATTTTTGGTAGTTAAAAACATCAGCACAAAGTCAATATACCCTGACTACATAGTGGTATAGGATATAAATACCCACCTAAATATTTCAACCACCCATGTTAAATGCATTGGTTACGATCGAACTTTTCCCCAGTATCAGATCCCAACATTATCTTCTATTAAGAATATATGTGGTTGCTCCTTTTTGCTGCGATATTTTATTATACAGTTCTACAAAGGACCACTTTTGACAATGTACAGAGACGAAAGTGTACATAGGTTAAAGGGGCATCGCTGTGTCTCAATCCGTTTTGCTCTGCTACATCACACTTTCTTTTATTGACATAAAAATTTTAAGTACTAAAAATGCAGTTAAAATTTATAAAAATATTTCTATTTTTAGCTTTTTTTAGTTTATTTTTAAAGCCCCCCAACCAAAAAAACACGCGAAAAAGTCGCCAATGTAATTTATTTGATAAAAAGAAAATTTTATAAACTGAATATAATTTTTTTTACTAAATTCAAACTTAGTATATCATTATCAAAAATTTCAGACGTAAAAGATTCAGATTTTTAGTTAAAAATTTTTTTAAATTTTTATGTCATAAAAAATTCTATTCAAATTCAGATTTTTTAACTTGGAATTTTTTTTTATTTTTTTAAAAATTTACTAAAATATAAAGTATTTAAGAAATATATATAGTTTTTTACATAAAAAAATAAAATTTTTTAAATAAAATTTATAATTTTTTAAATAAATTTTTTTTAATAAATTAAGTAAAGAAGCAAAAGAAGAACAAATTTTTAAAAATTAAACTATATGTAATATATATATATATATATATATATATATATATATATATATATATATATATATATATACATACATTGGTATAAACATTTTAAAAATTCAAAAAAAAAAAATATTAATAATGCCTTCAAATATTTTTAAAAATAAAAAGTTAATTTTTTTAATTTTTGAACGTTAAAGTTTGTTGAAATTTATTTTAACGAAAAATTTTGCGAAAGAAGTCGCGAAATTATAATTTATTAAAGAAATAAAATTTTTTTTAATAAAAACAATAAAAATTAAAAAAAATTTTAAGTTCAAAAATAAATTTTTTTATGAACTGCATTTTTAAATTAATTTAATTTTTTTTTTTTAATTTTGTGTTCCATAAAAATTTTCAGACGTACCAGATTCAGTTTTTTATTAAAAAAATAAGTTTTATAATTTTTATGTCCTAAAATATTCCAGATTCGATTCATATTCATGTTTTTTGAACTTTAAAAATTTTTTTTAATGTTTTTAGAGTCACCAAAATATAATTTTTAAATAAAAAAAATTAATAAATTAAAGTTAAAAAATAAAATAATAATTAGTTATTTATAGTTCGGTTCGAGATCATGTATATACATTTTCTAATACTAGAAAAGATAAAACTTTATGCAATGTAAGAGAAATTTGGAAAAAATTGAAGACAGCGCTAGATGGAGTAGCTACTTTCGAACAAAGCGACTTGTTCATCTTCAGCATCCTTCTGGCTATTGCTTCAACTCATGCTTAATCAACTATTTAACTCAACATTAGAAAGAAAAGAACATGAGAAATGTTTTTTCTTTTCTTTTCATACGAGAGTTGCATAAAGTATTATCTTTTCTAGTATTAGAATATATATATATATGATCTCGAACCGAACTATAAATAACTAATTATTATTATTATTACAACACAAGATCGACAATACAAAAAAACTAACGTTAAAAAATAAAAAAATTATTTTGTTTAATATATGTAGTTAAAAAATAAACAGAAAATTTAATTATTTATATGTATACTGCTATATTGGCTTAAAAATTTCAAAAGTAAAAAAAATTAATTGGATATTTAAAAGAAATCAATGGGTATTTTTTAAATTTTTTAATTTTAAAATTTTTTTAAATTTTTAAATTTTAAATTTTTTTTATTTAGCCACCAAAATATAAATTATATAAAAAATGTAAAAAAATAAAAACAAAAATTTTAAAAAATTATATACAAATATTTAATTTTTTTTTAATAATTTATATTTTGGTGCCTAAGAAAATACATTTAAAAAAGTTTAAAGTTGAAAATTCCGATATTTGTTATACTGACATAAAAAGTTTAAAATTAGTGAAAAGAAATTAAAACCTTTCATAAAAAAAAATATTTTTTTTAACTTTAATTATTAAAATAGTTTTTTTTTTCTGATTAAAAAAATTTATTTTTTGTTTTAAAATATTTAATTTTTTTATTTAATGTTTTTTTTTATAATAAATTTTCTTAATTTTTTATATAATTTATATTTTGGTATAAATTAAAAAAAGTTTAAAATTAAAAATTCTGAATCTGCTACGTGGAATTTTTTATGACATAAACAATTTTAAAATTAATAAAAAAAAACAAAATAATATTAAAATGTTTTTTTAATTGTTAATTTAATTTAAAAAAATAAAAAAAATTTATTATAAAAAAATAGAAAAATTTTATAAAAAATAAAAAAATCTTATATATTAAAAGAATTTATGAATAAACTTTGTATTCAAGATTTTTTTTCAATATTTTTCTTCTCTAAAACCTCTATAATTAAAGTTCTAATTACCGTAGGCTGTTGACATACATAGGTCTAAGAACACTCAGTGGATCAAGCTCCTTCTTTTGAGCTATTAACTGCTTAAATTCGTTGGGTTTGAGGAAAGTTATGCGTGGAGAAGCAACTTTTCTTTTACTGTACGTTAACTTATCGTGGCATATTTTGGCATTACTGTACGTTAACTTCTCTTGGCAAATTCGTTGGGTTTGATGAAAGTTATGCGTGGACAATCAACTTTACTTTTACTGTACGTTAACTTCTCTTGGCAAATTTTGGTGTTATATTATAAAAATTAATATAATATAATATAATATAATATAATATAATATAATATAATATAATATAATATAATATAATATAATATAATATAATATAATATAATATAATATAATATAATATAATATAATATAATATAATATAATATAATATAATATAATATAATATAATATAATATAATATAATATAATATAATATAATATAATATAATATAATATAATATAATATAATATAATATAATATAATATAATATAATATAATATAATATAATATAATACTGCGGAGCAGCAGGGGTCCTCTAGTATATATTAAAACAAATATTAAATAGGTATTAATATTAAAATTGTTTATGTCAATATAAAAAATTTCGCTGGCTGATTCAGTATTTTAACGTTGAGCTTTTTTATATTTAAAGTTTTTTGACCATTTTTACCAAAATATAAATTACTTAAGAAAAATATTTTTTTACAAAAAAAAAAAAAAAAAATTAAAACAATTTTTTTTAATTGAAAAAAAAAAAAATAATTATAAAAAAAAAAAAAATAAAATTAATGAATATTCAGAATTTATATATCTGACGGGTTTTTAAGGTCATTTAAAGATGCAAATAAGATTATTTTAATTTGAACTGAGTTAGACGTTATTTTTTTTTTTTATAAATTGTTTGAGAAGAAAATAATTTTTGAAATAAAACAAAAATATAAAAAAAACATTTTAAAAATTTAAGTTATTTATAAAAAAAAATTTAGTTATTATTTTTCAAATATTAACTGAATTTTTTTTTTAAGTTTTTAAAATATCTTTGTCATAAAAAATTCCAGACATCATATTTAGAAAAAATTAATAATTTACTAAATAAATAAAAAAAAATTTAATATTAGAGTTTAAAAAATAAAAAAAATATTATTATATTTAATATGAACTGAATTTTTATTTGATTTATTATTTTTTAAAATATCTGCCATAAAAAATTCCAGACATCATATTAAGATTCATAATTTTTACCTTCTAAAATTTAGATTAAAAAATTTTTAAAAATTTGTTTAAAAATTATAGCTAAAAAATAAATAAATGAATTTGTATTTAATTTGCTTATTTTAGTTATTCAAGAAAAATATTTTTTTTTTAATAAAAACAAATAGAAAACAATTTTAAGAATTAAAGTTTAAAAAAAGTTCTAATTTTTTTAAAATGTGAATTTTTATTTTTTTTTACTTTTTTCAATCTGAATCTATGTCAGATTCAGACTTTTAAATTTTTTAAATTAATTAAAACTTTTTTTTAACTTACCACAATATAAATTTTTTTGAAAATATTTTAACCTTAAAAATTTATTTTTTTAATTTCTATTAAATTTGTAAAAAAGGAAATTTTTTTTAATAAAACAAAAAAAGGATTTGGAAAAATCATTTTTATTTTTAATATGAACTGTTTTCATTTTCTTTTTTTTTTATTAATTTTCAAAATGTTTATGTCATTATAAAAAAATCCACCTAGATTCAAAATTTGTAACTTCAAACTTTTTTTTTAAATAAATTGGTCGCCCATATATAGTAAATATATTTTGTTATTTTCTACAAAAATAAAAAAAATCGTATATTCGATCTTTATCATCTTAATGATTGAGTTCAAGATCAAAAGTTTTTATTTTAAAAAAGAAAAAATAAACAGCTGTATAACCTGTCATGCAGAATAGATCCATTTCTTGAAAGAATGTGCCAATGTTTTTTTTTTTTATTTTGCTTTATTTAAAGCAAAAACATTTGATCTGTATCACTCAAAAAGTAATAACTTTTTAAAAAAAATTAAAAAAAAAATTTTTTTTAATATGAACTGATTTCAATTTTTTTATTTAACACTTTTTATAGAAAATTCGTTAATGTATTTTTTTAGTCATATATAAGTTATAAATAATTAGATATAAATTATCTAAAATAAAAAAAAATGTTTAAAAATAAATAAAAGATAATTTTTAATAAAAAAAATTATTTAAAACCAAAAAGAATAGAAAGAATTTATTTTAATAAAAATAAAAAAATTAAACAAATTTTAAAATTAAAGTTAAATAATAAAAATTTTATATAATTTTAAAAAATTTCAAGTACAGATTCAGAATTTTTAACTTTAAACCTTTTTTTAAATTTAAAGTTTTTTTATACCAAAATATAAATTACACAAGGGAACAAAATTGATCCTTTTTTGTGTTTGTGAAAGTTTGTATCAATATTTACAAATTTGAGGTCGCTGATTTCAAATCTACACATAGTTTTGTTCTATCACCGTTATGTCCAAAACTAAGTCACTTCCACTACATATATTGGAATAACTTGAAAACGGTTCACAATATTCAGTTAAAAAAAATCCAAAATTCGCCAACGATATTATCTTCAAGGCGTGCTTACATTGGTTTTAAATTTTCCCGGTAGTATCAGAGATATCGTGGAAGTTTTGAAAAAAATAACGATTTAAACAAAAAAAATTGTTTTTTAAAAATTCATAAAAAAATAAAACTGCAAAAAAATCACATTTTTGGTCTAAAAACATTTAGACAAACATATTTTGAATGAAATGAGCTTAATTTCATTGTAATCGGTGCACAACTTTTGATTTTGTTCACAATTTACTGAGAAAACTGAATTGATAAAAATCGCGATTTCCCTACAAAAATAACATTTATTTAATATGTGTGTGTTTGCTGCTGTTCTATTTATGTTCTATTTATGTAAACTATAAATTTTGTCGCATTTGAATTTTTTATGAATTTTTAAAAATAAAAAAAAAAATTTTTTTTAAATCGTTATTTTTTTTCAAAACTTCAACGATATCTTTGAAACTATCGGGAAAACTTAAAACCAATGTAAGCACGCCTTGAAGATAATATCGTTGACGAATTTTGGATTTTTTTTAACTGAATATGGTGAACCGTTTTCAAGTTATTCCAATATATGTAGTGGAAGTGAATTAATTTTGGACATAACGATATATCGTGAAAAGTCGAGCTGATAGAAAAAAAAACCAAGTGCAGATTTGGATTCAGCGTCCCAAATAACCTTAAAAACAACATTCAGTTCTTAATCAACAAAAACCTTGTTCTCTTGTGTTATTGAAGAAAAAATTATATATAAAAAAAAATAATTTTTTAAATTATGTTTTTAATTAAATTAAAAAAAAAATAAAAAAAAAATATATATATATATAAAAAAAAAAAATTTAACAAATATTAATCTAAAATTTTTATGTCATTGTAAAAAATTTCACATTGCAGATTCCGAATTTTTAACTTGATACTTTTTTTAAATTAAATTTTTTTTAATTTATACAAAAATATAAATTATTTAGAAAAATATTAAAAAAAAAATAAAAAAAATTTTAATTTTTTTTTAATTTTAAATAAAAAAAAAAACAAATTAAAAAAATAAAAAAAATTTAAAACAATTTGTTCATGTTATTTAAATTAAAAAAATTTTTTTTATTTAAAATTTTAAAAAAGAACAAATTTCATTATAAAAAATAAAAACAAAAAAATTCAATATTAAGTATTCAGAATATAAGATCATTTAAAGATGCAAATAAAAGGTAATTATTTTATTATTTCAGCCTATATATAAAAAATATAATATAATTTAATTGTTTTTTTTTTTAATTTGAACAGAGTTTTAATTATTATTATTTTTTTTAAATAATAAAATTTGTATGTCATTTTATGAAAATTCCAAACATAGCAGATTCAGATTCTGCGACCTCCCTTTTCCCTACCTACTTTTATCTTGCCTCTGCTTTTTATTGGCTGTTTTCATTGATTCGATAAATTTTGATTCTGGACCAGTGTGCCATCGATTAACCACATTGTTATAATTGACTTGGCCGTCCATCTAACTGTCTGTCTAACTGCTAGTCTCTCTATCTAACTGTTTGTCAGTCAGCTTGTTGATTTAACATATTTCTTCGAAGTGTTCTTGTTTTTTAGTAAACTAATTCGCAACACACCCTAATTTTTTTATATCTAAACAAGTATAAAAGAGATTCCTTAACATTTATAAGGTTTCTTATATGTTTGATTTTTATTTGGTATTTTTTTTTTTTTTAATATTTCTGTCTGCCCCTACTTATTGTCTATGGTCAAAAAATAAGATTGAAGCAATATTTTTTTGAAGCGAACGTCCTAAGCCGACGAAGAGGGCTTGTGCCTTATCATGGAGACAACGTACTTTTCAGGCTATGGGCCTTGGAGGATTCTAAATAATAACTGACTAGAGAATAATATGGTCGTAAATCAGCTATTTATTTACATATGTATGTCATAAACTGATAAAAAGATAAACTACAATTTTTTTTTTTGTATATTTTTCGTAATATTTGTTCCGGTATTTGTTAAACATTTTAAGTTGCTAAAAAGTGTTGCAAACTAATTTTGGATTTGGTTGTAGTGTCACGCGATTTTCTATTTGCCAAAATAAAAAAAACAACAACACAAATACGTGTTAATGCTTGCACATACATATATGTATATTTATGTATGTTGTCCATAACAGCATGTGAATCCCACTTTTATAACGGATATGATTGTGAATATTTGTTGTTGTTTCACAAATGTTGCATGTTAAGAGCAGACTTGTTGAAAGCAGCCGACTTAAACATTTGACATGTCGAGGGTGTGTCTGTGTTTATAGGAATAAATATTAAATAATTATGTAAATTTTGAGATTCTTAGCAAATAAAATGAGAATTGCTTAACTAATTAATGATGTAGAAAAAAATCACTTAATAATGTCTGTTATAAGTTGCTTTAACAACTGTTATACATTTTATATATTTTTTTTTTTCAATTTTATAAATTTTTTTTCCAGAATATCTTATAAGTATTCTCATTGTTTCCTTTTCGGTACATTAGTTATTTCATTATATAAGATTTTATTTTTCAATTTTGCCTCTAAAAAAATTGTGCCATTTATTACGATCGAAGTTTAGACAATGATTCATTATTAAACGTTGGCAAAAAAATAAAATTATTAATTAAATTCAGATATATTTGTAAACAACAAACGTCAATTAGCAAATGATATTAATAATGATATGACATCATTAATATAAATTAATCCTTTATAAGAAATTAATGGGGGGTTTTTAAGCGGCGCTTTTGCTATTCTCCAAACTGTCTTATTCAAAAAATTTTAAATTACATAACTTTGATTTTTACTAAAAATTATTTAGATGTGCCCTCATTACAAAGCGCTGATATACTCGTAGTAACCTATCATAATCTTTGTATACAGGGTGATCCCTCTAGTGTTCTCTTTTTGAACTACTAGTCATTTTGTAAGTAAGAATAATATCTGCAGTTTACGAAATGGGTCGATTTACGCTTGAAAATCATTGGTAAATATAAAAAACTTATTTCCAAAGTGGTGAATCTTCCACCAAAAGTGCAAGAAAATTACGCTCAAAATTCAGTAAAAATAAACTCCTTCCAGGCAATATGTGGTAAATTTTGGAATTGACAATTTGGTCAAACGTGTGCATGTAACTTGATCATTATCATTATTGGATAAAACAATAAGTTTTCGTGCTCGTACAGTGCGTACAAACGAAAACATTGCAGCTGTTGCCCAGAGTGCACAAGAAGAACCAAGCACCTCGCCATCGTACTCAGGAATTGAACATTTCACGCACTTCTTTGATGGGAATTTTACATTAAGATGCGATATGACATGATATAATATTTAATTAGTGCAAGAGCAGATGCCGCACGACCATCCGCAACGTTTCCGGTTCTCTATTTAGGCTACGGAACGCTTGGAAAAATATGAGCACTTTTTGCCGATCTTTTCTCATTTTTATCTCGCTGGTTAGGTCAACATGCTTCTGGGGCACAGACGGCTTTTGGGCCGGAGGTATTATTAGGCAATTTTCCTTCGAAAATGTGCAATTCAAATGAGTTAAATTGAAAGGTTACCCTCACACAGAAAAAATATTTGCCAACCGAATTGTTCTCAAGTGGAACAACTGTATTTTCGATTGCATCAACAGAAATTTAATCCTCTGCGGAAAGTTTCCCGAAAACAATTTCCCGAAAACAATTTCCCAAATACAATTTCCCGAAAACAATTGCCCGAAAAAACAATTCCCCGAAAAAACAATTCCCCGAAAACAATTTCCCGAAATTACAATTTCTCGAAAACAATTTCCCGAAAACAATTCCGGCAATTACAATTTCCCGAGAACAATTTCCCGAAATTACAATTTCTCTATTTTTAGTTTATAACTTCCAATATATTCTTGACTTCCCCCATAAAAAAAACTTGCTGCATACGATTTCTCGAAAAAACAATTTCCCGAGTATACGACTGCTCGAAAAAACAATTCCCCCACCCCGCACCGCGCCCTTCCTCTTCCACCCTCCCTCGTCATCCGGACCTATTTATTGCAGTGTCATATGCTTATTTTTTCATTGTGACTTTGAACACTTCGGTATTCAGACCTCCCGACGGATAACGCTCACTGGTAAAAAAAAAAATCGTTAATGAGCTGAAACATCTTGCCCGGACCACTACATCAAGTGGTCAAGAACTGATTGCTTGCGCTCGCTCGCTCGGGGAATTGTGTTCGGGAAATTGTAATTTCGGGAAATTGTTTTCGGGAAATTCTTTTCGGGAAGTTGTTTTCGGGAAAATGTTTTCGGAAAATTTTCCGCAAATCAAATTTAATACCATCTACAAATTTTCTATTATGATAAAATATTTACTGTTAAGCCAATAGAATTGTAATCATCGTGAACCCGAAAATCGGTTATTAGCTTTATCGCAATTCGGTTGGTAATAAATTCGGTAGCCACAATGAATCCGTTTTCTGTGTGCTTCATTGATAACTGATTATTTGTGGCCGATTTTCGATGATATGGATCTGGACAACATTTAGTTTCAACAGGATGGCGCGGCGCACTGTGGATTTTTGCTGGAAAAAAATCCGTTTTATCAAAAACGTACGTAATAATGTAGTTTTGTAGTGAATTGTTTTATTAAGAGAAATGCATCATAATTTTTTTTCTACAAATTTTTTTTTGTCCAAAATAACGCGTCAAAGATACGTAAACAAAACTTTGCAGTAACTGCCTCATAATTTCATGCATTTCAATGATCCGGGTAGATAATTTCTTTTTATAATTACCTTTGGGTGTAAGTATATTTGAAAAATATAGTATTTCAACATTAATTTTTGAAACAAAAATAATTGGATAACAATAATAGTTTAAAAAATACTAGTTTAGCCCAGTTCTCCAAATTCGAGTGCAAATTCTAGGAAATATTATTTTTTCATTCAATTTTTGTCTTTCAATTTTTTTAATCTATGTATACATATAAAAAATTTATGAATATTTAAATGAGCCTAAAGGTATGTTAATCAATTTTTGCAATTCATAATTCAACACAGAGCGTCTAATACATAATTTAAATCATTCGCATTAACAGGGTGTAACGAATTATTGTAAATATTTTATTTAATTTAATTTAATATATTTTTAAGACAGATTAAACATAAATTTTATCATTCTCAGCTTCTCCTCCATATGGACTATAACTATGCCAATTTTCACAATCCTCCGTGCCCGCATATTGCTTAAAAAGGGAACTAAAATTTTACCTTCATGTATTAATGTATAGATTCAGGTTTTTGTGATGGCACTCAAAAATTTAGTGTTTTTAGTTTTTCTTTGACAAAAAAAAAGGTGAGCTTTGTGCTCTGGTTGCGGAAAAAAATTAAAGGTGGTAGTGTGTTCTTTTGATTTAATACATAAAATTCGGATAACTTTGTATACTATCGAACAAAGTTATAAATTTTGTAAAAAAATTCATTTCAATAATTGAAAGAAACAGGATATAAAATGGTGAATTCTTTTTGGCCCATGTGTTTTAAGAAGCTGAAGAAGCTCGAAATAAGGACTATAGGAGGTACAGACTAATGTTCTTCAGAAAGCGCCACAGATTCGCAACAAATACTTATGTTTTCCATCGCCTTCTTGTATTGTACAAAGGGCCGCAAGAAAGTTTCTCCATCGGGATCGATTTGATGGTAGATTTTAATCTCTCTCCAACTCATGCGGCTTTGGTTAACTTCGAAGTCGAGCTGGCGCCGCCAAGCATGCGAGGGTCGTCCTATTCTTCGAGTATTGCCCTGAGGATTCCAGTCGATAGCAGTTTTGGCAATGTCGCCTTGAGGTCTGCGCAACGTGTGTCTAATCCAACGCCATTTTCGGTTAAGGATCTCGGCTCGGATAGGACGCTGATCTGATTGCCGCCAGAGTTGCTCGTTGGATATGGTGTTAGGCCAAAATATATTTAGGATCCTACGAAGACGCGGTTAACGAACACTTGGATTGCGTTGAAGTCGCGTGGAGTTAAATATGCTTATCTTGGTGCATTTAGAAATTATTGTAGATTTCCATACAGAGCGAAGCATGTCGAAGGACTTGTTAGCTTTTGAGATACGATAGTTTACGTCATCACTGGAGCCGCCGGTATGCGTTAAAATGCTGCCAAGATAGCAAAAGGATTTTACTTCTTCAAGTTCAATACCCTGTATCTTGAATTTTGAGTTGTTAAGGGTGTTGCAGCGCACCACTTTGCTCTTGCCTATGTGTATCTTCAAGCCGGCTTTAGATGCTTCGGTCTCGAGGGACTTGAGTTTAGCTACCATATGGCGGTAACTGTGAGATAAAAGGCAGATATCGTCTGCGTATTCCAGGCTCTCGAGTTGCTGGTTGAGTCCCCATCTTATAGCTCTGCTCACACGGGTAGCATTGTGCACTGTAACAACTAGAACGATGTTAAAAAGTAAGGGAGATAGTATGCATCCCTAACGAACACCAGTTACCACGTCAAAGCTGTTGCTCAGTGCGTTATCATGGACTACGCGACATTTAACATTCTTATACAGGGCTTGATTTAATGTTATAATTTTTTGAGGAACGCCCTTGCAAGCTAGAGCGCTCCATATTGCATTATGGTTGAACGCCTTTTCGAAGTCTATAATGATCATATAGAGGGGGGACTGCCACTCGATAGACTTTTGTGCAATTATGTGAAGGCTATTGATATGGCCAATGCATGATTTCTGTGGGCGAAAACCAGCCTGCTCTGGTCTTAGGTCATTCAGAATAGCCTCTGAAATTCTTCTGTTGATAATATGGGCAATTATTTTATTTACTGCACTAAGGATTGTAATACCTCTCCAGTTTCTGCACTCGGTAAGATTGTCTTTTTTGGGGATATTGACAAGACACCTTCCTTTAGATACGAGTCGAGTTCTAGGGTGAGCCAAAAGTTCTCGATAAGAGGTTAAAGAAATTATAGAAGATAAATAAAAGTCTATATTTCCATACACGTAAGAATATTTATCAGTCATTATATTGTTTATCTTGTTTCAGCTATTTTTTCACGGAAAATATTGATATTTACAAACTTTTTCAGTTTGTTTCAAAAACAAAATTTTTAAATATAAAACCTTTTTTTGGGTTATATGGGCAATGGGTGTGGCATATTTCCCTAAGACTTTGCAAACATTTTTACTTCATAATACTAATAACTTGAATCAAGTCCCAAGATTTTTAATGAAGAAACAAAAATTCAGGTCCAAAAATTAATTTTTGGGAATATGGGCTGTAGGCGATGGGAGTGGCCGATTTCCATGAAACTTTAAATTTTTCTTAATTGAGTTGATAAGAGGCTCTGGGCCAAATTTCAATGCTCTATAAGCTCTCCTTATACGTTTTGCCAAGAAATGAATGAAGCAATCCCTCTGTGCGGCGGGCCACACAAGCTTTAAAACAATCGCTCCTTTGCGTGGCATGCTTGAATATCGCGTTATTAGTCGTTTTGACAATGTGCTTTGGAAACCGTACAGACGGATGGGTTTACGCTAATCACCCAGCGTCGATTGAGGCACTGAAAGAAGAAATTAATACAGTCATCGGTGAAATACAGCTCCAACCGAGGAAGTCATTTGAATGAAATTGTTTCCATAATTAACCGCAAGGGTTTGGTTTTGACTAAAAAAACACGAACAAAAACAAGTAAGAAAATTATAGTCGGTCTAGACCGACTATACGATACCCTATACCATGCGTTTAGAGACCCTTCTCTCAGGCCCAACTAACTGGATATAGATAATAAGCATAAACCAAATTTGACTGGGATTTTTATTAATTTTTTCGGCTGCAGATATGAAAAAATTCATATCGGATGCTTTATCTATATGGGGACTAGGCACAAAATGGATCGATCCTGACCATGTTTGGTAAAGTCTCTTGTATATTGCAAATATATATTCAAACAAAATTTGAGAAGAATCAGTGCAATATTTTTGTTTTTTGATAGATTTAAGTGAAGATCGGGAAGCAGCTCTATATGGGCCCTATGACTAAGAGTTGTCCAATAGGGATCTTTTTTGGACTACTGATTAATGGATGTAATATATACATACAAACCCAATTTGACTAAGATTTGTATGATAATTTGGATCTTATGGCAATATATGTTGATTTCATAGGGGTCATTTGTATAGGGGCTAGGTCTGAACATGGACCGATTCTCACCAATTTCAATAGCGTTCATCCCATGGCCGACAAAAGATTAAATACCAAATTTCATCAAAATATATTCATATTTGCGACCTGCAGTTTGATTAAAAGCTTTACATGGACACACAGACGGACGGACGGACTGACGGACATCGTTAAATCGAATCAGATAGTGATTCTGATTCGATCGGTATAATTAAAGATGGGTGTAGGTTAAATATTTTTGGTTGTTACAAACAGCAGCACGAAGTCATTATACCAAAACCACATAGTGGTATAGGGTATAAATACTAATGAAATCAAAATGGAAAACTTATGTGGTTTACCCTGTATATATAAAAGCAAAATTTGTTTGTTTGTTTGTCTGTTTCTAGTTTGTAAGAGGCTATACTTTTGGACCGAACTTCTTGGAATTTTTACAGCGTCTAAGTGCCCATCTGGAAGGAAACATAGGCTATAAATATGTTTTAAATATAAAGTGGGCGTGGTAACTCCCATACAAAGGTTTTTATTAATATCAAATATCTTGTGTGCGTCCTTTGCTCATTACCTTGGTATTGCAGCAGTGGGCGTGGCACCTTCTTGATATACATATCTTATATATGATGATAGAACAAGTCTATAAACTTTGTGTGAGTTGATTCAATATTAATGTGAGCAGCCGTGAAAGAAATTGTCTGGATCGGGCTAATAGGCGTAGCACAACCCACACAAAGTAAATATTTATCATGATATATTTAGAATAAAATGATAGTGAGTTGATTGAAAAAGTATTCTCGTGACTAGTTGTGTCAAAATGGGACAGGATCGAAACAGTGGGTGTAGTACCTTCCATACAAAGTAAAATATCTGTCCGTCCGTCTGTCCACCCGTCTGTCCGTCCGTTCGTCTTTATGTCCGCTCGTCCAACTGTCTGTCGATCTGTCCGTTCATATATCCGTTCATCTATCCGTGCATCTGTCTGTCTGTGTGTCCATGTACACCTTGTAATAAAACTAGAGGTCGCAAATTTAAATATATTTCTATAAAATTTGACATATAAACTTTTATCGCCCACAGGATGAACACTATTGAAATTGGTGCAAATCGGTAAATGTTCAGTCCTATAAGATAGACTTAAATTGCCATAAAACCCAAATTATTATATCTATCTTAGTCAAATTTGATTTTTATATGTTTATTACATCTATAAAACCCTATAGGACAATTCTTAATCATAGCCCCCCGATCTTCACTTAAACCTATCAAAAACAAAAATATTTCACAGATTTTTCTCAAATTTGATTTGTATTTGTTTTTTCCAAAAAAAAATTGACCTAACCAAATATGGTCAGAATCGGTCCATTTTTCGACCTAGTCCCCATATAAATAAATATGGCACCCGATGTGAACTTTTTCATATCCGAATGCAAAAAAATTAATAACAATGCCATTAAAGTTTCGTTTATGCTTATTTTCTATATCTAATTAGTTGGACCTAAAAGATAGGGTCTGTAAACGCATGGTATGTTTTTATTTTATTTTTTTTTTTGTTTCCAAAATTTCAATTAAGCTGTAAAGATTATAATTATCAGAATTAATAACCGTGGGACCTAATTGATCAAAGGTCTGATGTAAATTTGGCTTCATGTTCCTTCCATATTTATGAGGAAACTCGTTCAGATAGATCGTAGCATGAAAAAAGCGATTAAAGTCCACTCAAATTTTTTTACATCCAATGCATATGTGACCTTTAACAAATGATGGTTGACGAGAGCAGTGTTGATTTTTATTTAACTACAAGGAAAGTTTAAAAGTCACGGACTTATTGATCGGCCTTCCTATACAAAAACTATGATAATTTGGTATACATTTCATTCATTTGGCGGCCAATTATGGTTGGTACACAAAAAAAAAGTGAAGTTGGACTCAAAATAAATTTTGCTATTATCAAAAATGTTTACAAATAATTAACAAATGCGTTGTTAATGGGCTTTGACATTTTAAATAAAATAATTTAATTTTGAATATTTAGCTTTTTTTTGCACAATGAAAATGTTTATAACAATGGTAAAGTTTTTTTATTTAAAGTACCAACTATAAAAAAAACACTTGAACAATAATAAAACAATAAAATCAAAAAAAAAAAGACAAATTTAACACAAATATACGTGTAAACACCTTAAAATATTTAACACCAAAAATTATGTTAAATATAATTCAAGGTATGGCTTTTATATATTAAAAATACATAAAAATATTTTAAAAATAAATTTAATTGTTATAAATAATACAATAAAATATCGTTGTATGTAGGGTTCTTTTTTTCTTTTTTTCCTAAAATCTTAAATTTTGTTAAATATCTGCGTAAAAAATCATTAAAAGTGGCTTATTAGCATTAAAGTGTTAAATTTGTGATGTTTTTTTTTTTTTTTGTTCATTGCATTGTAGCATTATTATAAATACTCGTCGTACTTATAGTTTAAACAAATATTCAAATAACACTAAAAACAATGAATAAGATTTGTTTCTAAAGTGTAAACAGAGGCCGCTTAAAACTTGTTATTTCAAGCCAAAAAATTCCAAAGCACTTAGAAATTTTGTTGAAATGACTTAAAGAGCTTGGTTCTATCTTTTTAAATGATCTTCTTTCATAAAAACAATTTAAAATTTCAAATACATGTTCGGCTTTTTTACTTTGCCATCAGTTAAGTGTTTCTAATGACTGGATAATTCCTTTTGTAATTAACTTTTTCCATTGCTTTAAAATCTTTCTTGACTATAAATTTGTATTCTTAAAAGTTTTACAACATGAGAAACCGTCTAACAAGCGTGTAATGTGTATTTATTTTGAAATTCTATATCTAATCTATATTTATTTTTTTACGTCTCAGTTCTGATTTTTTTTTTTAAAGTATTTTTCAATCTCTTATTGTTTGAAGTAGTTGACTATAAAATCTAAAGCACGTACTGGTACTTAGCTAATATCAAGGCGTGGGAATTATTTAGTTAAATTAAGATTTTGTGATGATGATTTCAAGGTCATTTTTGTTACAAGTTTCCATTATTTCGTATTTTATATTTACAAGTGCAAGTACTATTGTTAGTTGTTGTTAACATTAAATTGTTAACATAAATTTGTAAAGAAAACGTGATCGGTTCATTAAAAATATATAAAGAATTTATAGTGATGAACACCTTAGCTAAGGAAATAAGATTCTAATCATTTTTTTTAAGTAAATATTTATTTTTGTAAAAACAATAACAATATAAAAAGTAGCTTTCTATATGAAAAGTAAATTTTTCTGTAAAAAGTTGCTCGTAGTATAAAACTAATGCCGTTTTATTTTCTGACAAAAAATGTCGCCCTTATTTTGCCCGTTTTTGGAAAAGTGTATTTTTTTATATATTCTGAATTAAGAGCCTTATATTATATATCAATCGAAAGGCCTCAAAGTGCTGTGTTCATAAATACAAAAATTTTGATTTTTATCCTCTTGGAAGTCATAGGATGAAAATATTTATAAAAGGGGAACAATGGGGAAATGTTCTCACACTATGACCTGAAAGAAGTCAATGGCTGGAATTTTTTGTGATTTAAGGGAGCTCGACTTTGGGACCTTTCGATTGATGTATAAGATAAGGTTGCCCTTTATTCAGAATATATAAAAAAATACACTTTTCGAAAAAAGGGCAAAAAAGGGCGACATTTTTTGTCAGAAAAGAAAACGGCATAACTTTTAACATAAAAAGTACTTTTTTTAAAGGTACTTTTTCTTAGCATAAAAAGTACCTTTTAGCATAAAAATACCTTTTAGTAGAAATAATATCTTTTTATAAAAATGGTACATTTTAGTAGAAAAAGTAAATTTCGTATAAAAAGTTGTTTTTATATATTAAGTAAATTTTTATATACAGTCAGTCAATAAATTTTGTATGCATGCTGTAAATCAAAATTCAATTTACAATTTTTCGCACACCCTGTATTATCTTGCCGTCTTTATTTTTCTGTTTTGTTGTTAATTATGTTAGCTTCCAGTATCTAGTTAGAATAACCAGTTTTTAAAGCACCGTTAGATTTGCAATTAATTGTTTTTCTGAGTGATTTAAAAATATCTATATATATATATATAATTCATTTTCTGTTTGTTTGTTTGACCGCTATAGAAATTTGTATTTTTCAACGGATTTCTCTGAAAATTGGTACACACGATATATATGCTTCTTACAGGCCACGCCTACTTTTACACCCACTTTTCATATACAATTCATTTTTCGTTTTTTTTTTTTTTTTGGTATATTTGGTCGCTATACAAATTTTTATTTGAAAACGGATTCCTCTGAAAATTTGTACATACAATATCTGCACTCCAGGAAAGGTCACCACGTGCTTCTTACCGGCCACGCCTACTTTTACGCCCACTTTTTATATAAAATTCATTTTCTGTTTGAAATTTGTTTTTTCAACGGATTTCTCAGAAAATTGGTACACACGATATCTGTAGCCCAGGAAAAGTCGCCATATGCTTCTTACAGGCCACGCCTAGTCTTACGCCCACTTTTTATATACAATTCATTTATTGTTTTCTTTTTTTTTGTATATTTGGTCGCTATACAAATTTTTATTTGAAAATGGATTTCTCTGAAAGTTTGTACATACAATCTCTTTACTCCAGGGAAGGTCACCCCGTGCTTCTTACCGGCCACGCCTACTTTTACGCCCACTTTTTATATAAAATTCCTTTACTTTTTTCGTATATTTGTACACTATACAAATTTTTATTTGTTAACGGATTTCTCTAAAATTTGGTACACACGATCTCTGTACTCCAGGTAGGGTCACTGTATGCTTCTTATCGGCCACGCCTACTTTTACGCCCACTTTTTATATACAATTAATTTTCTGGTTTTTGGCATATTTGTTCACTACACAAATTTTAACTTTTCAAAGAATTTCTCTGAAATTTGGTATACACGATCTCTATACCCCAGAGAAGGTCGTCATATGTTTCTTACCAGGCACGCCTACTTTTACGCCCACTTTTTTAAATTTTTTTAGGGGTTTCGCTCGAATTTACTGCACATTATTCTCATATCCCAGGCAAGGTCGTCATATATTTTTGTCGGCAACGCCCACTTTTTTAATTTTCTATATACGTTTTTGGTGTTTGTTAACATATTTTAATGTTTCAATGGACTTCCCTATTACTTTGTGCATAAACCTCTTTACTTACTACTCTTGAGTTTACACCATTATGAAATAAATATTGTAAATCAACATATTACAAATATTCCCGTCTTGCCTTTTTATACCCTCCACTACAGTGTGCAGAGGGTATGTATAAGTTTGTCATTCCGTTTGTAATAATTAGAAAAAAATTTTGGACCCCATAATATTTGTGATTCTTATAACAACCGGAGTTGATATAGCGATGTCCGCCTGTCCGTCTGTCCATCTGTCCGTCTGTCCGTCTGTGGAAATCACGATGACGGCATCAATCGGATAGCTAGATGCTCGTTGGCATAAAAAATGATTCACTAACATCCTGAGAAGTTTGCTATTTAAAATCGTCCAAATCGGTCTATTAGGGCCCGAGATTTGAATGAAGTACTAAAAAAAGTCTTGAAAAAAATATAATTTTCTATGTTGTTCTTGTCACGATCACGCCCTCACTAGGACAGCTAGGGTGATAATTTTTAGTGAGAATGATTCTCCAAATTCATGGGAAGATTTTTATTTCAAAAATCATTAAAATCGGTGGAACAGGTCCAGGGAAATCTCTGAAAAAGTAAAAAAAAAATGAAAAACATGATGTTTCTATATGGCTCTTGTTGTTATTCTAAATGTTGCATTGTTGTCATAGCTGGACATGTTGTTTTTGTGGACGTTGTGGTAATAATATAATAAAAACGAACCCTTTGTACATTTTTTTATCAACTCTGGTAGAAAAATTTAAAAGTTTCCATTGTTTTGGCATCAATAAAAAAATTTTTTAGATCATTTCTGTCATTGCCACGAGCCTGCATGCAAAATTTCAGATCGATTGGGTCACGGGAAAGTGGTTAAAATCGGTCCAAAATTTGTTCGACAAGCAGACACTACGAGTTAATATAAAGGGAGTTAATAAAAAAAAACAATGTAAATTTAGCGACAAAAAAAAATTATGGATTAATTTATTTAAAGAGAAAAACACAAAAATAACGTTTGATGTTGTATTTTTTGTGTGAAATATTTACATATACATACATACATACACATATTAAAGGTGCTATTACACGAAATGTTTTTTACATATGTACTGTCATTTTTTTTATCCACATGAAATTCTTCATGTCTGTCAAAATTGTCTTTTTACATACGATTCATAATTTTTGCTATCACACGTGCGTATGTATTTCCGTATGACATAACCTCTAAATGTAAACAACAGCTGATTTAATTTGTGAATTTACAAAAATTTTTTGTTAAAAAAAAGGTTATGTATTTTTTAATTGTTAATTAATACTAAACAATTTATTTTTCTTTCAATATTAATCTTTAAAATGTACTCTGTTTTTCTTTCGCCACAAGCAGTGTTGTATTTTCACTTGTTTGTCATGCAAAAATAGAACCTGTTCTAATTGAAAAATGTACATGTGACTTTTCTCATGTATTGTACATAAACAATGTTTTATATGTATCACACGATGTGTACAACTTTTGTTGTGGGAAAATTTGACAGTACATGTGTAAAAAACACATCATGTAATAGCACCTTAAATAATACAAATAATATACATATATTCTATATATGTATATCCATAATAACTACATGTTAGAAATAAATCGGTATATTATTTTATTTACATAAAATTCTGCAATATTTTGTTGTGGGGAAAATACATTTCTTTTGCATTAACAGAGTGTCACTTCATTTTGCTCAGCGTGGCTATGCCACAGTAGATGGCGCCATAATATTTGTTCTAATTAGCTTTGAAATAGTTATTTCTATTTTAACATGAATGTCAATATTTTCAAATAGATATCATACAGAACAATGTTAAGAGTATACACGGGCTGGTCTTTTATTTCATATGTTTTTTCATTATTCTTTTACAAATATGAACATAAGTTTGGCATATTAACTTTTTGTTGTCTTTACAAAATAGAGTTACTGAGTTCATCAATGAGTTTTTTGCTTTCAAAACAGTTCTACATAGTTATATAGAATTATTATTCTGCTTTACCTACACAATATCTGATTGCGATTACATCTAATTTTTAAAAATTGTTTATAATAACTAAAGCAGTATTATTCACATAAATACAAAATTGCACTTTTTAAATTTTCCATTCAAATTTTAGAAAATATCAATTCTAAAAACTGGAATTAAAATTTCCAATTATAAATTATAAAATATTAATTGGATTTCAGAAAATCATATCAAAACGCCGGAAATAATAATTTTAAATTTAGAAGACATCAATTGTATCAAATTCCAAAAAAAACACCAAATATGTTTACATTTAAAAAATGTTTACATTAAAAAAAATATTGGCATTCAGGAGAAATTAATAGCTTTTCAGTAACTTCTTTTAACGATAGTCGAATCGTTAAAAAAAGAAAAGCAAAATTATTAGTAAAATTTTTAAACGATATTCGCTATTGTTAAAGTCAGCTGTTGTTGTTATTTAAACGACAACCGTTTTTGTGTTGTTTATTCAATCGATAAAAACTTAAATTTTTAGGTTGAAATGTCGTCATACATAAATAAAAATCATAAAATAGTGAAAATATTTTTCTTCTATTAAAAAACTTTTTTATATAAATAAAAAAATTAAATAGCATATTCAATTAATTATTTCATTTTCAAATAAATAAACAGAAATATTAGTAAAAAAAAAATTAAGATATTAAACATAAACATAAAATCATCCTGTCAAACACGAAGTAATTTGTTTTTTTTTCTTATTCTTTGTGTTTTTCGCTTATTTTGACAGAGATGCCACTCGTTTACAATTTAAATAAATAGGAAAATAGATTTGTCGACTGTTGATAAGATGTATGTACTTAGTGAATCACTTAATCCTTAGTGCAAACAACAATAGCTATCGATATATTTTGCGATTGTCGGATCGTTGAAATTTACAGAATCGGAATACAGAAAATATTAATTTAAATTCAATGAATTTTATAAAACCTCAAATGATATTTAAGAATTGCGAACATAAAAATTGTTACACAAATAAACGCAATTTGATGAGAATGTTATTTATATATAAATTTTCACAATTTTTTTTGGATGAATATTTGAAGTTTTTTAGAAAATAAAGATAACAAATTATTTTATTTAAAATGTTTCGGACATTTGGTTTTTTGCGTTTGGCATCCCTAATTTGAATATTTATTATTATAAATTTATTCTCTATGTTTTCCAAATATCGCAATATTTTAATAAAAAAATTGAGAGAGTTTTTTTTTTAGTTATTATTTTGTTACTCCATCCGACCTATATGGCCGCAATGAAGAAATATTTGGCCAGTTAAAAGAAACTATATAGCCATCTCCAATTAGCATGATTTAATGCATATAGCCACCCTACACAACCATTACCTTTGCAATGGAGGTTAGGGCGAGCTATTTAATTAGCAAAAACTAAATTAAACGAGAAGTTATGTCATATAACCGGAAACGCATGCATATAGGAAACGCATGCCTATTTTTCCAATATTTTGTTTACATTTATTATCAATACTCAAACCGAGGTGGAGGGTATGAAAGATTCGGCACAGCCGAATTTAACACTCTTACTTGTTTTTAATAAAAAAGATCCTTTCAGTATAAAAAATATCTTTTAGTAAAAAAATAGCCTTTAGTTATGTATTAAGTACAAAAAGTTCCTTTTTGTATAAAAATATCGTTTGGTACTTTTTTTGATATGGACAATGTATAAAAAAAATTTTGTTTGGAGCAAGTTTTTCCTATTATAACTTCCTTTATGGGTTTCATGTAATTCTTTATCAAACATCAACTTAAATCAAATTTTCATTTAGTTAAGAGGAACAACGCGTAATCCTTCCTGTCTGGCAGCAATTTTGCCAATATTCACAAAATTCAATAAAGTGAATAAACTCGTGTGAAAATACATGTTTCTCCTCTTTCTTTTTTTGTTATTTTCAAAAAATTTTTTCATCTTCTAGTGTCACAACTTGAATCAAGCCAAAATCCCCAAAATAAACCAGTAATTTTGTTTCTTATGCTGCATGCATCTCCATTTCCACAAACATTACATAATAATGCAATAATTGCTGCCTTGGCTTGGTTTGACTTGGCTGTTGCCTGAAGATGCTGCTCATGATGATGATATTTTTTTTTGCAATTATTTTGTTTTTCTTCATTTTTGTAACTTTTAGTATTTATATTTTTTTTTAATGTATTTTCTCTTCACACCATAATGGTGCTTTGATTTTTTAATTTAATTGCATTGTTTGTTGCAACTTGGTTTATTTTCATCATCTCGTTTGTGTGTTGTGGTTTTTGTTGTTGCTTTATTGTGTTGTTATGTGTTAACTTGTCATCGTTGTAAAATCTAGTTTGTCTGAGGTGTAACTTTTTTTTATTTTTATTTTCTTTTACTTTTCCATTTATTAGGATTTTTATTAACTTTGGTTAAACAGGTAGTTTGGTAGTTTTACTTCTTACGATTAGTTAATCGATTATTGAAACGTCAAACCTGTATAAGGTCATTTGACAACAGTTGCTTCATTTATACCGTTGTGGATAGTAAAAATTATGATGATGGTATGGAGATTTTATATCTGTTTCTTTCCAGATTTGTCATGCGGCCTTTATTACCGAATATACGGGAAATGAATTTACCAATTTTTTATATAATTTTTTGTTTACCTTTTCTAGAAAGAGTTGACTAATGAATTAGCCGCGGGTGCATGGTGCTGTAATGTGCTTTTGTAGAAGAATGTTAAGTAATTTAATAAATAAATAATTAAATAAGCTTAATGTGGAAAATACTGTGATGAAAATACGTGAATTGTTTGCCAAATAATGTTACGTTTTCCAAGCAAAACATTAATTGTGTCCAAATTTAAAGTATCATTTTCCTAAAACAATTCGTTCAATTTAAATTGTAACGTATTACAATATTTTCTTTACATTAGGAGTGAAAGGAATTTTTCTGTTTTTGGTTGTAATTAGTTTTAATGTTATTTCTATCGCAGACCTTTCAAAATGGAGAAAAAGAATAGAGAAAAAAATGGGTTTTTGTACCAACCAAAATCTTTTAGTGCAAAAATATATTTTAGTATAAAAAGTACCTTATAGTATAAAAAGTACCTTTTAGAATAAAAAGCATCTTTTGGCATAAATGTACTTTTTGGCATAAAAAGTACCTTTTTGTAGAAAAAGTACCATATGCCATGTTATTTAAAAAGCTTTTAGCATAAAATTTACATGTTGTTATAAATAACTAGAAGATCCCAGAATTCGAAATTCGAGTGCAAATTCTAGGATATTTTATTTTTTCCATCAATTTTTTTCTTTCAATGTTTTTAACTCTATATATTTTATATAACAAATATATGAATATTAAAATAAAATTCATTAAATTTCATTATAAATATTTGTTGAACACACAGAAGATATCTCAATTATTAAATAATTATTATTAAATAATTATATAAGAGCCTAAAGGCATACTAATTAAGTTTAGCCAATTCATAGACACACACAAAGCATTGTATAGTTTTTTATTTAAAGCTTAAATATGTTTTTTATGTATGTGTTACTAGCAACTTTAAATGATTATTACTCCAAAAAAAATGTATCAGATGTTGCACTTTTGCAAAGAAATACCTATCAAATGTCAAAATCGGTTGATACTTAAAGAAGGAGTCATTAGAAATCACCTTGCCTATTAATATTGTAGATATATTTCTGTGGTTTTCTGGAATAACCGCGTATGTCCATTTTCGCCAGTTTTGAGTTAACGATGCCAAATATATTAATTTTTAACGCTCTTTACATGTGTTAAATTAAAAAAAAAAAAAAAAATATTGACCATTTCTGAGTTTTTTCTTTAAATAACGACGTAACTTATATGTTTATTAAATTAATTTGCAGCACTATCGACGTATGTCAACCAACGTTTGATCGCTGACAAATTATTTTCTCAGAAAACGATACAAAGCGACATACGTTGTTATTAATGGAAAAAAAAAATGCAAAATAATTTTGGATTATCTTTGCAGTTTATAACCACTTATAAAACCTTGTGTGTTTATTTCTGTTATTTTTTGTCACTATTATTCTTGATGCGTTGTTATATTCTCATCCTTAGTCCCGTTAACTTTTTGTTGACGAAAAAAAAAATCCAATTTTCAAGCAATATCAACTTATGTCTACATGGGTGGTTACATTGGTAGTTTTCTTTAAAAAAAAAAACGACGTTTGTCGACATAAGTTGTTTTATCTGCACACACTTTAAGTGTTATTTACATATTGTTTTTTTCGTCCTTCTCTAGGATCTATTCCTCTGACGATTTTTGACTCAAAATTTTATATAAATTATTTATTGGCCATATCTACAGAACTGTTAAATAAAAAGCTCTAAAAACTTTATATCGAGCACATAATTTCAAATATAACGTTTTTTGACTCCCCTGAACATTGAGATTTTATGACATACGCGGTTATTCTAGAAAACCACAGATTTATGTATAAAAAGTACAGTTTTTATTTCAAAAGTACGTTTTAGTATAAAAAGTATTTTATGTATAAAAAAGTATACTTTAGTATAAAAAGAACATATTAGTATAAGAAGTACTTTTTCATACAAAAAGTACCGTTTGGAATAATAAGTCTGTTTTGTCTAAAAAAGTACCTTTTTGCATAAAAGATCTTTGAAAAGAGGAAGTGTATTTTGGCCCTTTTTATTAAAAGCATCTTTCGGCTTAAAAAATACTTTTAGAAACTAACTTTTAGTATAAAAAGTACTTTTTATTAAAAAGGTATCTCTTAGCATAAAAAATATATTTTAGTATAAAAAGTATCTTTTTGTATAAAAAAACATTTTTAATATAAATTGTACCTTTCATTATAAAATATACCTTTTAATATAAAATTACATTTTAATAAAAAAGTATCCTTTAATAAAAACGTATCTTTTAATAAAATAGTAATTTTCAATGAAAAAAGTACCGTTTCATAAAAAACTACCTTTTAATATAAGAGAATTTTTTAATGCAACGGTTTCTTTTTAACAAAAAAAAGTAACTATTCATAAAAAAATTACCTTTTAGTATAAAAAGTACCTTAAAATATGAAAAGTATTTTTTAATACAACTAGAAACATTTTACTATAAATAATATATTTTATTAAAAAAGTATCTTTTAGTAAAGGGTTTTTCAACAGGGACGCTACAAAAGTAGAAAGAGGGGGTCAGCATACGACGCCATATTTCTTGCCGCTCTTTTGACATTTCTCTTCAGTAAGGTTTGCCATTTCATGATGGAAAGACATACGAGCCAACAATGAGTCGAAATTATTAAAATTTACTACCGAAATTAGGAGTCAGTGGCCTCAACGTTAAGAGCGCTACGTCCAATTTATGGTCGTCATAATCGTCCTAGCAGATCAACAATTGAGCGTCTAATGGAAAAATTTGAATCCACAGGCACAGTACAAAATGTTCCCGTGCCAGTGAGACAAAAAAGTGCCCGTAGTGTCGAGAATATTCTTCAGTTGAAGAAAGCCCAAATGTGTCTCTCACACGTCGTTCTCAAGCATTGGGCATCTCTGTGATGTCGTTGTGGCGAATTTTGCGAAAATGTCTTGGCCTACATCCTTGCAAGATCAAATTGACGCAAGAACTGAAGCCGCTTGACAACCAGAAGCGTCGTATGTTCGTGAATTGGGCTGAGCAACAACTTGAAAATGATTCGGATTTTCATGGAAAAATCATCTTCAGCGATGAGGCTCATTTCTGGCTGAATGGCTTCGTCAATAAACAAAATATGCGTTATTTGTCAGACAGCAATCCACACGTACTGCATGAGTCATCATTGCATCCCGAAAAAATGACTGTTTGGTGCGGTTTATGGGCCGGCGGCGTCATTGGGCCGTACTTCTTCCGTGATGATCAAGACCGGCACGTTACTGTGAATGGAAATCGCTACCGTTCAATGATATCCGAATATTTTTGGCCCCAATAGGATGATATGGACTTGGAGGACATGTGGTTCCAACAGGACGGCGCCACAAGCCACACAACGAATGTCACAATCAATTTATTGGAAACCAAGTTTGGAGAACGTGTTATCTCACGAAATGGTCCAGTCGATTGGCCGCCTCGTTCGTGCGATTTGACGCCGTTGGACTATTTCCTGTGGAGCTACGTCAATTCTGTGGTCTATGCCAACAAGCCAGCGACGATTGATGAACTTCGTACGAATTTCGAACGTGAAATTGCAGCAGTATCGGACGATTTATGCTTGAAAACCGTCGAAAATTGGGTTCAGCGTCTGGACTTCTGCAAGCGTGCCCGTGGTGACCATGCGAAATGGCATCGAACGTGCTTTCACAGGAATAAAGAATTTCATTGATATCCAAAACCGTTTTTGCTTTATTTAAAAAAACTTTTGTAGCGCTCTTACTGAAAAACCCTTTATAAAAAGTAATTTTCTGTATAAAAATTAACTTTTAATACAAAAAGTTCCTATTAGTATAAAAAGTACGTTTTATATATAAAAAGCACCTTTTATATGCAAGGAGTATTTTTTAAGATAAAAAGTACCTTCTAATAAAAAAGTACCTTCTAATAAAAAGTACCTTCTAATAAAAAACTACCTTTCAGTAAGAGTATCTTCTAATAAAACAGTGCCTTTTAATTAAAAAGTACATTTCAATACGAAAAGTACCTTTTATATAAAAAATACGTTTTAATATAAAAAGAATCTTCTGAATGAAAAAGTGTATTTTAATATAAAAAGTATCTTTTAATATAAAAAACACATTTAGTAGAAGAAGTACCTTTTACTATGAAAAATTCATTTTAGTATAAAAGTGCCTTTTAGTATAAACAGTACATTTTATTGAAAAGGTATCTTTATACCCTATACCACTATGTGGTCAGGGTATAATGACTTTGTGCTGATGTTTGTAAATACCAAGAATATTTGATCTCGACCCATCTTTTATTAAAACGATAGACTCAGAAATATATGAAATATCTTGATATAAATCAGGCATGGGCAAATGCGGCCCCATGAACGAATTTTATGCGGCCCCATATAAATTTAAAAAAAATTACAAAATTTAATTTAGATTTAATTTAAAAAAAAAAAAAATCAAAACATTAATCCCAAGATTTTAAAGTATTGTTCAAAAATAGCATTAATACGAGTATAAATTTTCAATAGGGCCACAAAAATAATACAAATTATTTGAATGTAATGTCTGTAAGCATGCTTCATTTTTTCTATTAGAAACAATGTAGCATGTACAAAAAAAAATGCATTTTAAAAATTGTATGTTTGCAAAACACACTCATGATTTGAAATGCAAACGACAGAGCATAATAATTTTTCTCTCTCGTTTTTTATAGTTAATTATTTTCAGGGTTGTCTACTTTAAAATATCAAAAAGCACTAAGCTGACAAAAATCGCATAATGTGAAAAAAAAACACTATATATTCCATTTTTTATTTTTGCTTTTGCTTGGGGATGAGAGCAATCCCGATAATTAAATGTTTCATTAAAACTAGAAATTTTTTATCTTTCGGAACAGAAATTTTCTTCTTTCAATCCATTTTTAATGTGAAGTAAAGCATTAACTGAATGTAATGGCAATGGATTTCTTATTTTGGATTAGAAAAGGTTCATGTCGCTAAAACCCCTCTCAACTTTAGCGTTTAAATAAGAAAGCGACAAAAGTTTAATATCGAGATTAGCTACAGCTTCAAATGGATTTAAATCAGTGGCATCCTTATCCGATTTCACTTCATTCCAAAATTCAATTGTGGATTCATAATTTTGCCATTTCATCAGGTGGTTTATTTGGCATCCATTTTCAATACTTGACAAAATTTCAAAATTTCAATTAAGGATTTGGTGTCACTAATGTTAAAAAAAGCACTTAGCACTAACTCGAAAAATTTTCGCGTAAAAATTTTTAAAAAGCACTAAAAATTCAATTGAACTTTAAAATTTTGTTTAAAAAATTTAAAAACTAAAATTGGCAAATTGAACGATTTTTTAATTATATCTCATGTTCATTTTATTGAAATTAACTGGTAATACTCAACATATATCGGTCCCGCTTTTTACTTTTAAGGAATTAAAATGGCATCAACGAGCAATAAAAAACGTAAGATAGGGGATGAAAACAGAAAATTCCAGTCCGAATTGACACACAAATTCGGATTTGTTGAAAATAAGGGCATACCTATGTGCCTCATTTGCAAAATTACTGTACCACACATATATAACTTTACAATTTAAGTAGACACCATGAAAAATTTCATTCACAATTTGCCAAAGATTATCCCCTTAATACTAATCTTAGAGAGACTAAACTGAAGGCATTGCAGTCAAATATTGAAAAAGAACAGAACATTATTTCGTCTTTTAGCCGTGGAAATGACAGATCACTTGAAGCAAGTTACATAATAGCTTAGGATATTGCCCGTGATAAACGTCCTTATGGGGAAATAGAGTTAAGAAAACACACTATGAAGAAGGTTATGAGCATTCTCGGCGCACAACCGAGCGTCGGATTGGAGATATCAGCACTTTTATTGAAACAAGTTTAAAAAACGATATAAAAAATTCTGCAGCATTTAGTTTAGCTCTTGATGAATCCACAGATGTTAGCGACGTTCTTCAATTGGCGATCTTCATTAGGTCTGTAACAGATGAATTTAATATCACTGAAGAAATGTTAGACCTTGTAGCTCTTTCTGAAACAACGCGAGGCATTGATGTAAAAAATGCGCTTTTCGAAATAATTAACAAATTTGAATTGCCACGAGATAAACTTATTAGTGTTGCCACAGATGGAGCACCTGCAATGGTGGGTAAAAATCGGGGTTTGATTGGTCTTTTAAATAAAGATCCAGATATCCCACATTATCTACCAATTCACTGTATTATTCATCGGGAGCATCTTGTTTCAAAACTCGTCGTCAGTTTAAAAATTTTATTATGGACTTACAAGAAGTTGAGGAAAACAATGAGTTATAAAGCGATGTCACCATTTGGTCCATAGTGCGATGGCTATCCGTTTCTAATGTTTTGGATCGATTGTTGAGCTGTTACCCACAATAAAGTTGCTTATAAAAGAAAAAGGGAAAATATATCCAGATCTGGAGAATGAAATTTGGATTTCAGATTTAATGTTTTTTACTGACACAATGAACCATCTTAAATCGCTTAATATGAGCTTACAATGCAAAGACAAAGCAGTGCTTGATTTGTCACGATCATTGTTAGGCTTCGAAGCTAAACCTCTTTTGTTTATAAAAGACCTCGAATGTAAAAAATTTAAATTTTTTCCTCTTTTAAAATTGAACGTAAATAATATACAAGACGATAAGCTGGAAGAATACATAAATAATTTAAAAACATTCCATGAAAATTTTAAATGTAGATTTGAGGATCTGAAACAACTTCAAGCAACATTCTCAGTTTTTGTTAACCCATTTTTGTGTGATGTCCTAAATGATGAATTTTTATTATCCGATATAATTCTTGCAAAACCAGATGTTGGAAAATTGGAGTTGTTGGAAATGAAGGATGATATTGTATTGAAAATGCATCACAAATCAACTTCTCTAGTTGGATTTTGGAAACTTGTTAACGAAACCTAATATCCACAATTGAAAAAAGGTGCTGCTCGTTTATTTTCAATGTTTGGCACAACGTATTGTTGTGAATCTCTATACTCCACCATGAAAAATGTTAAAAACAAAAATCGTTCACGTTTAACAAGTCAACATCTTACGGAACTCATTCGGACAACTTTCTTCCTAATTTCTTTTTTATTTTTTTTACCTATATTTTTGTTTTATTTTTTGATAATCCCAATTTTTTATTTTATTTAAAATGAAATTCTTTGATCTCAAGAAATTTTAAAATATAACATTATTTTTATCAATACTAATAATATTTCAGTATAAAATTTATTTGTAATGTGTATGAAATGAATTAATAAATTTTATGTTTGTTTAAAAATTGTTTTTTTTTTTGCTTTTTTGTTTGAAAATTAATATATGTACAGAAATAAACTAGTGCGGCCCACCGTTAGTAGGTGAAATTCCAAATTTGGCCCAATAAGCTATTTACGTGCCCACCCCTGATATATATGATATATTTTGATGAAATAGTATATAAATTCTATCGGCCATAGGATGAACGCTAATGAAATTGGTGAAAAGCGGTTCATGTTCAGACCTGTTCCCCATACAAATGACCCCTATAAGATCGACTGAAATTGCCATAACGTCCAAATTATCATATAGATCTCAGTCAAATTGGGTTTGTGTATGTTTATTACATCCATTTATGAGTACTCCAAAAATAAACCCTATAGGACAATTCTTAGTCATAGCCTTCTTATGAAGCTAATTCTCGATCTTCACTTAAATCTATCAAAAATAAAAATATTGCACAGATTTTTCTCAAATTTGGTGTTACTTTTACAAAAAATAAGCGACCTTATCAAATATGGTCTGGATCGGTCCATTTTTTTTTACCAAGGCCCCCATATAAATATAGCATCCTGTATGAACTTTTTCATATCCGAAGGCAAAAAATAATAACAAAACCACTCAAATTTGGTACATGCTTATTTTCTTTATATAATTAGTTGGACATAAGAGATAGGGTCTCTAAACGCATGGTATAGGGTTGCATATAATCCGTCTAGACCGACTTACTTGTTTTCTATATACTTACGTTTAAGTGCAAAAGAACATTTAAGCATATAAAAGTAGTTTTAGAAATAAAGTTGACTCCTGATATTTACTTTAACCTTTTTAAAATCCTCTTAACAATCTCAGGCATAATTTTATATTGCGCTTGAGAATTTTGTATACAAAAATTTTAATATGTATAGATATGTGATTTTCATTGTATTGAATGTGATTTATTCTTTTTTGAAAAATTGAATGTTGTTCACACGATTAATGTTACTCAATAATAAAGAATTTTGAATAATGACTAATTTTAAGTTGGAATAATTTTAACCGGCAAAACATCATAGTTAATTAATAACTTCAACTGATAAACATATAGATAAAATAAAATTGTTTTTAATGATTTTTTAATAGTTTTCTAACAAAATTTTAATTATCTTATTTTAGTAAATCTATTTACTAAAAAGTAAAAACTTACCTTATAAACACCATCCACCAATTTTGTTATTTCATCCGACTCCATATTGATGTTTCGCTTCAATATTAATTGTTTAGTTTTTTTTTTCTATCAATTTTCAATATTTTATTAATGTTTAACAGAAAAACAAATTCACTTTCAACGGCACATCAGTTTTAAAATAATTTCACTTTCTAAATACAAAAAGAAAGGAATATCTATATAGAAAAATGTTTGTGTTTAAAAGATGTGCACCAGAAACCAAACTCCACGCGCTACACAAACACACACTTCACTGCAATGCTTATCGACAATAACAATAAACACACACAAACGGACGGACGAACAGATAAAAAAATCCAGCCAAATCAAAAACCAACAAACTAGAAAAGAGCAGACCCGTTTAACTTGTCGTCACAAATGAACAAATTTAAAAAGCTTCCTGTATTGTAAATGTGGCATTTAACAGCATTAATGATCATATAAAATGTTACTGCAAGTTAAAAGCCAGTCAACGAAGAATCGTTTTCTTACTCTGGTCTTTCCTTCTTTCTTGCTTTCTTTCTCTTCGCTGACAAAAACTGCAACCTGTTTTTCTAGCTTTCTTTTGAACAGATAATATTATATATTTTCAGTATAAAACTCATTCATTCAATAACTCTTTCACTCACTTCTCCAGACACTCTTTAAACTAAACTCTTTCAATTTCATTCAGTTATTCTTTCTTCATATCAATCTCAAGTCTTGTCCGGCTTTATATCAATCAATGAATGAATGATTTACAACAACTTTGTTGTTATATTTTAATTGTAATTTTTTTTTTTCAATTTTTATGATCATGTTGTTATGGTTCTGCATGCAATAAATTTTTCTTTGATAAAATTATTTCTTATTATCTTCCTCATGGTAAGTATATTTGCGTTATTTCTAACGTGTATATTTAATTTGTCACGTTTGTTTATACAACATCTTATAAAATTATGAGCTGCTTGAACTTGTTTTACATGCCCAACTTTTTTGATCCAGATAGCATGCATTGCGTTACATTAAACCGGTGGATAATTGCTGTAATTGAAAATAGAAGAAAGGAATCTATTGAAATTATCAGTGATTTCAAAACATAAAAATAAAATTGAAAATAGTTTAAAAAGAAATTTTTAATTTAAAATTAATTAAAAATTTTTTTTTTAATTTTTAGCTAAAGTACCTTTTGGTATAAAAAGTACAAAAGCATAAAAGTATAAAAAGTATATTTTAGTACAAAAAATTACCTATAATATAAAAAGTACTTTTAGTATGAAAATCACCTTTTAATACAAAAAGTACCTTTTAGTACAACAGTACCTTTTAATACAAAAAGTACCTTTTAGTGTAAAAAGTACCTTCTAATATAAAAAATATTTTTTTAGTAACAATAGTAAATTTTAGTATAAAAAGTATCTTTTAGTACAAAAAATTACCTTTAATATAAAAAGTACTTTTAGTATGAAAAGCACCTTTTAATATAAAAAGTACCTTTTAGTATTAAAAGTATCTTTTATTATAAAAACAAACTTTTAGGATAAAAAGTACATTGTAGTATAAAAAGTACCTTTAAGCATAAAAAGTACATTGTAGTATAAAAAGTACCTTTAAACAAAAAAGGTACCATTTAGTATAAAAACTACATTTTAGTGAAAAAATCACCTTTTAGTATAAAAACTACCTTTTAGTGTAAAAATCACATTTTAGTATAAAAATTACCTTTTAGTATAAAAATTACCTTTTAGTATGAAATGTATCATATAGTATAAAAGTAACTTTTAGTATAAAAATAACATTATAGTCTAAAAACAAATTTTAAGTACAAAAAGTACCTTTTTGTATAAATGTACCTCTTAATACAAAAAGTACCTTTTATACCTTTTAATACAAAAAGTACCTTTTAGTATAGAAAATACCTTTAAGTATAAAAAGTACCTTTAACGCTTTATCGCGCGGTGGTCGCGCCGCGAAATATTACATTTTGATTTTTTTCTGATGTTTTTCCCATGATTTTTTAGTTAAAACTTATCTCTTAAGGCCTGTACGCAGCTTGCTAAGGAATCAAAAACTTCATATAAAAAAACGCTTCAGAAATGCTTAAGGAATTTTTCTGTCAAAAAATTTCTGTTGATAGTCCGCAGCTTTTTAAAAAAGTAGTATTGTTTTTACTTCTTTTTTTTGACGTAAATTAAGTTAGGCAACCCAGGCTTTGAGCAGGAATATCAAATTTTTCGTTTTTTCTGAAAGGAATTTTGACAGGAGAGGTAAGCATAAACAAAATGTAATATGCTAAAAAAAAAATAAAAGTTATTTTTCAGTTGCAAACATGGAAAAAACGAACAAAATTCGGCAAAAAAAACAAGAAGCGGATGGGTAATTTTGATACTGAGCTTAAAAAGCGTTTAGCAGGCCAAATAAAGCAGAACCGAAGAATTGATTTGTTTTCAATTTCACAATTCTTAATAATTGACAGAAAACAGCTGATTTCTAGCGTTGCACTGAAAGGTACTTTTGTGATTTTTTTTCTTTAAGAAATATAAGAAAATTTTCTGTTAAGATTCCTTAACAAGCTGCGTACAGCTCTTTACTTCTAAATAACATTAACAATTAGCAACATCATCATAGTGAGCTCTTATTCCTTCCAATAATATTATTTAAAGGTCATTTATAACTGTGGAGTATTGCATCACATAAGGGTTAAACATTAACATTAAATAGGCGATGGCAATCCTGAGCCACTTTGAATATAATGCGTCGCACTCATTGGTTTTGAATATCATCATTGGTTATGACTTTATTGTCATTGGTTAAAAAGAACTTTTTAATAAATATCGATTCACTCGTCAACCTGACTTGAACACGCGTAGCTGCCTTTTTAATTTACTAAGTATTTAATAAATACATCACATTGGCGACGAGAAAAATTGAAAAATTTTGAAAAATATAAAAACTTTTTGTGCTCAAAAAAAAAAAAAATAAATTTTAAACAATTAAATAGAAAATTTTAAAGTCATAATATGACAGAAAATACGGTTTCTGTATTGCAAACAAATGTGCCTGAATTTAGGCCTAACCTCGAAGCGTGGAACACGTGGAAAGAGAGATTGGATCTCCATTTTGTGGAAATTAGCTGTACTGATGACAACCAAAAGAAGGCCATTTTAATTAAATCAATTGGTGCCCATCAATACAGCCTGCTGCATAGCCTCTGCAGCCCGGTTGCACCTGCAGAGAAATCTTTTAAAGAACTGTGTGAGATTTTGCAATTCCAATACACACCACCAGTCATTGTATTTTATGAACGAAAGGTGTTCTTCTCGGCAAGAAAAAGTGAGGCAGAGAATGTTGCAGAATGGTATGCCAAGGTCAAAACCCTTGCCCTCAATTGCAAATTTGGCGGAAATTTGAACGATTTCGTTCTAAACCAATTTGTGATGGGTCTTCCCGAGAGAATGTTTGAGAAATTTTGCGAGGAAGATGAGAGGTTGACCATAGAAGTTGCGTTGAGAAAGGCCATGATTATGGAGACAAAACTTGCGACCAGAGCCCAAGAGGCAAACGTTAATTTCGTTAATGGGCGATCAACGAAGGCAAGCAACAGCAGATACAACAACAACCGAAATAGCAGCGAAAACAACAAAAACCGAAATAGCAACAACAATAGCAGAAACAGCAGCAACAACAACAACAAATACAACAATAGCAGCAGCAGCAATTACAGCAACAACAAGGACGTGTCTGGCAAAAAAAAAACATGCTCACATTGTGGTTGGCGCAATCATAATTCAAGTGATTGCAAATACAAAAATTGCAAATGCAATTCATGCGGTAGAATAGGTCACCTAGCTTCCGTATGTTTTACAAAGGAAAGAAGGAACGTAAACCATATTTATACTACAGACAATGAAAATAACAACTCACATGAATTTTCCATTTTTAGTGTGGCAGGAGGTTCTTCTTCCAGCAGTGTGTACTCTCTTCCGGTGAACATCGATGGAGTTGACATAATCGCAGTTTGTGACACGGGTGCTCCCTGTAATTTGGTACCTTCGTCGTTCTTGAAAGAAAACGGTTTGGACGTTGCCCTGAGGGAATGCAACACTTCATACTTGGATTACAGTGGTAAGAGAATTTCTATAGTTGGTGAATATGACGCTATTATTTCATATAAGGGAATTAAGGATTCAATAGTAGTTGTTGTTTCAAGTTGTAATAGTCCCCCATTATTAGGACGGTCATTTTTAAGGAAGTTCAACTTTGAGTTGAAACAAGTGAACAATGTTCAAACAGGTTGTGAGTACTCAGTGTTAATCGATGAGATTAAAAACGAATTTTTTGATATTTTTGACGGTGAATTGGGAGCCTATAGAGGACCTCGAATTTCGTTAAGGGTCTCTGAGAGTGCTAAACCTATATTTTTTAAGCCAAGAGCTTTGCCATTAGCTTGGAAAGACAAGATTGAAAAACAACTTCGACAGTTTATATATAAAGGCTTACTTGAGCCAGTTGACAATTGCGAGTGGGGTACACCACTTGTCCCGGTGTTGAAGTCTAATGGAGATATTCGCATTTGTGGCGACTATAAGGTTACCTTGAATAAACACTTAATTGACTTCAAATACCCTCTTCCACGTATCGATGAGATATTTGCTAACTTGCAAGGTGGGGAGTTATTTACCAAATTGGACTTGTCGAACGCATACAACCAATTGTTGTTAGACGAGGAGTCTCAATTGTTATGTGCATGGAGCACGCACATAGGTACGTTAAAATTGAAGCGTCTTCCATTTGGCATTAAAACAGCTGCTGCCATTTTCCAAAAAACAATGGAATCCTTGTTGAGGGAAATACCATCTGTAGTCGTATACCAAGATGACATTACGGTAACTGGAAAAAACTTTAAAGAACATCTGAATACGTTGAGATTAGTTCTAGAGAAGCTTAAAACGTCCGGATTTAAATTAAATTTGCAAAAGTGTGAATTTTTCAAACCGAAAATTTCATATTTAGGTTTTGATATAGATAAGAATGGACTTTACAAAAATAACGAAAGAATTTCGAACATTGTTTCAGCCCCGATTCCTAGGGACTTGACAGAATTGAGAGCATTTATTGGAATGGTAAATTACTATTCAAAATTTGTTGAGAACTTTTCTCTTTATGATCTTTTAAAAAAAATACGAAGTTTCAGTGGTCCAAAACTTGCCAACAAGCATATGACAACATAAAAAGGCTTATTACGTCTGACAAATTGCTTGTTCATTTTGACCCCAATTTGCCGATAATTTTAACAACTGACGCGTCTAATAATGCAGTCAGAGGAGTCTTATCTCACAAAATTTCAGGAGAGCTGAAGCCTATAGCTTTCATTTCTAGAATGTTATCAACTTCTGAGAAAAATTATAGTACAATAGAGAAGGAAGCTTTAGCCATAATATTTTGCGTTACCAAACTCAAGCAATATTTACTTGGAACGAATTTCATATTGCGTACCGATCATCGTCCTTTACTAAGCATATTTGGTCATAATAAGGGTTTGTCTATTATGGCTTCTGCACGTATGCAACGTTGGGCATTGACGCTTTCTGGTTTCGATTACTCAATTGAGTATATTAAAGGGACGTTAAATGAAGCCGACAGTATCTCACGAATTCCCCAAGTAAATTTTGTGCATAAAGTACCAAGTGGGTACTCCTACATCAACCTTGTAGAGTCTGATGGTACGCTGCCATTGAATTTCAAGGATATTGCTCGTGAAACCAGACGAGATCCGATCTTGGCTAAGGTGGTAGAATCTGTAAACTCAGCAGGATTAGAAACTCTCAAGGGTGACGAATTTCGTTCTTTCCGTGACAAGTTCAATGAGTTGACGGTAGAACAAGGATGTTTATTGTGGGGCTATCGTACTATTGTTCCAAACAAACTTAGGTCTGGGTTACTTAGAGTGTTACATAGCTCGCATTTCGGCATAGTAAAAACAAAATCCTTGGCTAGATCGTACATATGGTGGCCAGGTCTTGATAAAGACATTGAAATTTTGTCAACAATTGCAAACCATGTCAAGAACTTCAAGCAAGTCCTCCAAAGAGTGTCTTGATTCCTTGGGTTCCAAGCAACAGCGTCTGGAGCAGAATCCACATTGATTTTGCTGGTCCAATAAATGGTCAGTATTTCCTTGTATTGATTGATTCATTTTCCAAATTTGTCGAGGTTTTTACAACCAAAGATATCACTACTTCTTTTACAATAAATAGGTTACGAGAAACATTTTCCCGATACGGCCTAGTCGACGTTGTGGTTAGTGATAATGGTCGACAATTCACTTCAGAAAATTTTCAAAATTTTTTAAATTTAAATGGCATCAAACATATTTTGACCGCTCCAGGGCATCCATCGACAAATGGCCAAGCTGAAAATTTTGTAAAAACATTTAAAAAGACAATGCTTGCAAATTTGAAAAGTGAGAATAGTGGAAGTATGGATCAAATACTATCTAGGTTCCTAATCGATTATCGAAACACTATTCACTGTTCCACTAATGAAACCCCAGCAAAGGTTTTCTTCGGAAGAGCCTTGAAAACAAGATTTAGTTCGTTAAAGCCAAGCTCAACTAGAGACCAAATTCTTAATTCTCAAGAAAACAATATTAAATACCATCAAGGTAGCAGAAATTCAAGTTTCGACAAGGGACAAAATGTGTATGTTAGGGATTATCGTAATCCAAACAAACCTAGTTGGACTGAAGCAACAATTAGTAAACAGCTTGGTCCACAATCCTACTCATGTACACTTCTTAGAAACAACAATAAAATAAAGCGTCATCTTGATCAAATAAGAAATATACAACATTTCCAATCTGAAGGGCAGAGTCCACCGCAGGTCGAGTTGCAGGAGCCACCTGTTGCCGAATTAGATGAAAATCCATCATCAAGTAATGAAAACGCTCATAACACCACAAGAGCCACACACTGGAAGAAAACTTCGGCCAAGGGTAGGAGGTAAAGTCATTAAAGAATAACTTTCATTCATTCAATTATACATTCATTCATTTATTCATTCACTCATTCATTTATGTAATATCAACATTCATATTCATTCATGTAAATATATATTTATACATTCATTTAATTCTTAATACATTCACTTTCTCTTATATAAATACATTTGTTTCATTATTGTAAATACATTTACATTATAATATAAAATTATATATTATATGACATAATCATTAAATTAAGGAATTTTGTATCAGTATTAACCTCTTATGATTTTCAACTTAAGGAGGGGCGTGTGGAGTATTGCATCACATAAGGGTTAAACATTAACATTAAATAGGCGATGGCAATCCTGAGCCACTTTGAATATAATGCGTCGCACTCATTGGTTTTGAATATCATCATTGGTTATGACTTTATTGTCATTGGTTAAAAAGAACTTTTTAATAAATATCGATTCACTCGTCAACCTGACTTGAACACGCGTAGCTGCCTTTTTAATTTATTAAGTATTTAATAAATACATCACAATAACATAACCTAATTTTATCCATACAAACAATCTTAAATCTCAGACATTATTCATCCTACACCAATAGGTCTATAAACAATAAAAATATAGCATTTATTTGAACCAGATACGCAAAACACGTTTTTTTAAAAAGCGAAATGGTCTGGTTCAGCTATTCGATCGCCACCCACACATGAATGGGAGAATTTAGATTTTTTTTTATATACTATTTGTCTCAGGGATAAGGATATTCAATTCTTACAGTTTTTTAGTTTAAAATTTACAAAAAAAAATTAATATAGAAAAAACCTTTTTTGTGAAAGAAACCAACAAAAACAGTACCTTTTAATACCTTTTACCTTTTATACCTTTTATACCAAATATTTAATATAAAAAGTTTAATAAAAAAAGTTCCATTTTGTATAAAAAATACCTTTTATATAAAAACCGTAATTTGGTATAAAAGCACCTTTTAATATAAAAAAAAAAATAAAAAAAAAAAGCCTTTTAGTTAGTATAAAAGTAACTCTTAGTATAAAAAGTACTTTTTAGTACAAACTACTGTTACTACTGAGTATAAAAACTACCATTTAGTATAGAAAGTACATTTTAATAAAAAAAAACGTATTTCGTAGTAAAAAAATAAGTTCCTTTTAGTATAACAAGTACCTTTCACTAAAAAAGAGACTTTTATTTAAAAAAATACACCTTATATTAAAAAAGTACCTTTTACTAAAAATATTACCTTTTATGTAAAAAGTACCCTTTATTAAAAAAAATTTTTTTTATAAACTAACTTTTATTAAAAAAGTACCCTTTATTAAAAAAGTACCTTTTACTAAAAAGTACCTTTTACTAAAAAGTACCTTTTACTAAAAAGTACCTTTTACTAAAAAGTACCTTTTACTAAAAAGTACCTTTTACTAAAAAGTACCTTTTACTAAAAAGTACCTTTTACTAAAAAGTACCTTTTACTAAAAAGTACCTTTTACTAAAAAGTACCTTTTACTAAAAAGTACCTTTTACTAAAAAGTACCTTTTACTAAAAATCACCTTTTACTAAAAAAGTACCTTTTACTAAAAAGTACCTTATACTAAAAAGTACCTTTTACTAAAAAGTACCATTTACTAAAAAGTACATTTTACTAAAAAGTACCTTTTATTAAAAATTACATTTTATTAAAAAATTACCTTTTATTAAAAAAGTACCATTTTATTTAAAAAAAGGACCCTTTACTAAAAAAATTTCTCTACGTATAAATTACCTTTTATCAAAAATGTACTTTTAATCGAAAAATGCCTTTTAGTAAAGAGAAGCAACTTTTATTAAAAAAGTAAATTTTATTAAAAAAGTGTATTTTATTATAAAAGTAACTTTTATTAAAAATGTACTTGTTATTAAAAAAAGTACCTTTTATTAAAAAATGGTATCTTTTATTAAAAAAACTACCTATAATAAAGTAGTACCTTTTATTAAAAAAGGACATTTTTAAGTACCTTTTGTTAAAAAGTACCATTTATCAAAAAAGTACCTTTTATTAAAATAGTACCTTTCATTAAAAATTTAAATTTTATTAAAAAAGTACCTTTTTATAAAAAATTTTTTAAAATAATTTTTACTTAAAAAATACTATTTGTAAAAGTATTCTCTTAATGTACATTTTCCTAAAAAAAGTACATTTTATTTATAAAAAAAACATATTTAATAAAAAAGTACTTTTTCTTTTATTAAAAAAGTACATTTTTAAGTACCATTTGTTAAATAATTACCTTTTGCCAAAAAGTACCTATTAAAAAGTACGTTTTATTAAAAAGTACCTTTTTATAAAAATTTGTTAAAAATACTTTTTTCTTAAAAAATACTATTTGTAAAAGTATTCTCTTAATGTACATTTTCCTAAATAAGGTACATTTTCTATAAAAAAATATATATATTTCATAAAAAATCACTTTTTCTTAATAAAATACGTTTTTTTTAAATTACCTTTTATTCAGAAATACATCTTCTTAAAAAGTACCTGTCCTTAAAAAATTACCTCCTCATAAGAAATATCTTTTCTTACAAAGATTACCTCTTCTTAAAAAGAATACCTTTTCTTAAAAAAGTACCTATTATTTAAAATAAATAAGTATATTTTGATTTATTTTGAATAATTGTGATAAATCTCCTAAGCAATTCTTAAGTAAATTTTTAACTGGGTTGTTTCTGCTTATCGTATTATTTTATTACCATTCAACATTTAAACTAAAACATTTTTCAAACAAATTTTGAAAACTGAAGGTAATTTAATTGAAGGTTTTATAACTTTTTGCTGCTTTCTTCTTTTTTTAGAGTTTTTGCCAAATTTGCCAATTATATACAATTATTTTTTCGCCCATCAAACCTGATCATAAGCCAATTCATGATCTAGTGGAAAAAAATTGGCTCATAAATATTATAAAACAGAGAAGAAAACATTTAGTTGGCAATTACTAAAATATTTATATTTGAAAAAAGCTAAGTATTGGATAAACAAATCATAAGTTAAGAAACGTTAATGGTAATTTTGAGCGTCTTGATAAATTATGGAGATATCTAAGCAAAAACTAAGGTGTTTTTTTTACAACAATTGTTTGGTTTTTTTAAGCGGTCAAGATTAACACATAAAATAAAAGTGAAAATTGTTTAGAAATTGTTAATTATTAACCAGAAAATCACACTATTTTTTTGTGAATGGTTAAAGTGAAAATTTAAATAATATTATGTTAATGTGGTACTTTTGTTAAAAGTGGTTAATTGAAATGTCGTTTTTGTTTTGATTAATGCGTAAAGCACGGTAATTTAATTAAAAGAAAGTTTAATTAGTTTGAAGAATGATGTTATAATAATAACTTTGTAGGCAAAACCACAGAAGATACAAAACAAAAGACTTAAGACATAAACATTTTAAGTATTTACCCTGTTTATAAAAACTAAATAAAATGAAAAACAATATTAACATTTAGTAAAGTTGAAAAGTTAATGTTGACATAGTTTTGTTTGAAAAACCATCTTTAATTAACACAAATATCTAAATTCAACATAAATGGAGCAGTTTTTTATAATCATAAGCATCATTGCTTTTAAGTGTTTTTGTTGAAAAAATACCAGCACGTGTTGTTAAATTCTAGGAAAGCATCATAAGTTTAATATATTTATATGACATGTTTTTCGTTGTACAGATGTTAAAATTTTAAAGTCTCATTTTATTTGTTGTTGTCCCATTTTTTGATACACTACAATAAAATTAAAAACACGATAAGTTAAAGGTAGTTAGTTAAACATGCTTATTGGGGAAAATTTATAAAAAATCATTACACCAAATTCGGTAAATCATTACACCAATTCGGTAAAATTACTAAAATATATAATCATACTAGAAATTTATTGAAGTGTTCAAAAGGAATTTTGAAATTGTCAACTATGTTCGTAAATTTCCGATATAAATTGTCCCAAAGGATTCAAAGTAATAATAAATATTAAGTAAAAAAACTCTTAAACAAAAGTTTTCAAACGAAAAATTTTAATATTTTTTAACTTAAAAAAAAAATTTTTAATTAAAAGAAATAAAAACAAGTGTTAAAAATCTTAACACAAAACTTCCTCAATAGAATGTAAAATCTTGAAAGAAAAATTTCCTGTTTTTAATTCAAATAAAAGGTAAATTTTTAAGACGAGATAATTTTTTAAGGAAAGGGGCTTTTTAGAAAGGGTTTTTTAAAAAAATATACTTTTTTCATAATACTTTTTTAATAAAATGCAAATTTTTGTAAAAATGTACTTTTTGCTAGAAGGTACTTTTTCAAGAAAAGGTAGTGCTTTAATAAAATGCACGTTTTTAAATATAAGGTACTTTTTAAAAAAAGGTACTTTTTCAATAAAGGATACATTTTTAAGAAAATTTCTTTTAAGAAAATTTAGTTTTTATAAAAAGGCACTTTTTTGTAAAAAGGTAATTTTTGTGAAAAGGTAGTATTTTGAGGAAATGTGTTTTTTTTTTTTTAAGAATATACTTCTTAAGAAAATTTACTTTTTTAAAAAAATTTAGAAGGAGTACTGTTTCGAAAAAAGTACTTTTTTCAAAAATTACTTTTTTGGGATAAGGTACTTATGAGAAAAAAGTGCTTTTTGGGAAAAGGTACTTTTTTCGTAAAAATATACTTTTTTAAGATAAGGTACTTTTTAAGGATATTTATTTTTATAAAAAAGATACTTTTTTAAGGAAGGTACTTGTTAATAAAAGGTATATATAATAAAAGGTACATTTAATAAAAGGTAATTATTTAATAAAAGGCGCTTTTTTAAGAAAAGTACCTTTCTTATTTTAAGCTATTTTTTAAGAAAGGTTTATTTTTTAAGATATTTTTCAAGAAAAGGTACTTCTTAAGAAAATGTACTTTTTAAAGAAAGGCACTTTTAACAAATTATTTTCCTAAGAAATAGAATATACTTTTTTAGAAAGCTATTTTTTTAAAGAAAATTTACTTGTTTTAAAAGTACATTTCAAGAAATGGTATTTTTTTATGGAAAAAATATTTTCTTGAGAAAAGGTACTTTTTAAAAAAAAATACTTTTTCAAGAAAAGATATTTTTTGAAGAAAAGGAACTTTTTGCAAAAGGTACTTTTTTGTAAAACGGTCTTTTTTGTAAATGATACTTTTTTGTAAAAGGTATTTTTTATTAAAATTTTACTTATTACCAAAAATTTATTTTTGTATAAAAAGGTTCTTTTTTGAAGAAGGTACTTCTTTGAAAATTTTTACTTTTTTAAGAAAAGTACTTTTTATGAAAATGCGGTTTTGAAGAAAATTTACTTTTTTAAAAACTATTATATACAAAAGGTGCCTTTTTAAAGAAAAAATATTTTTTAAAGAAGTAGTATTTTTTTGAGAAAGAGTACTTTGTTGAAAAAATTAATTTGTTAAGAAAATTTACTGTTTGAAGAAAAAGTACGTTGCCCAGAAAAGGTACTTTTTTAAGAAAAGGTATTTTTTTTTAAGAAAATTTACTTTTTCAAGAATAGTTACTTTTTAAAAAAAAGTTACTTTTTCAAGGGTGCGTTTTTAAAAAAGAAAATATACTTTTTTTAGAAAATGTACTTTTTAAGGAAAAGTCCTCTTCTAAGAAAATTTTTGAGAAAGAGTACTTTGTTGAAAAAATTAATTTGTTAAGAAAATTTACTGTTTGAAGAAAAAGTACGTTGCCCAGAAAAGGTACTTTTTTAAGAAAAAGTATTTTTTTTTAAAGAAAATTTACTTTTTCAAGAAGAGTTACTTTTTAAAAAAAAGTTACTTTTTCAAGGGTGCGTTTTTAAAAAAGAAAATATACTTTTTTTTAGAAAATGTACTTTTTAAGGAAAAGTCCTCTTCTAAGAAAATTTACTTTTTTAAGAAAGGTGATTTTTTAAGAGAGACATTTTTTAAGAAAAGGTTATTTTTTAACAAAAGGTACTTCGTTTTAGAAAAGGCAATTTTTTAAAAAAATATACTTTTTTAAGAAAAGGTAATTTTTTCTTTAAGAAAAATGACTTTTTTAAGAAAATAATCTTGTAAAAAAGGTAGTCTTTTTGTAGTCTGCTGTTTGTAACTACCAAAAATATTTGACCTAGACCCATCTTTTATTATACCGATCGTCTCAGAATCACTGTCTGAGTCGATTTAGCGATATCCTTCCGTCCGTCTGTCCGTCTGTGTTTCCATGTAAACCTTGTAATCAAACTACAGGTCACAAATCTGTGGTTTTCTGGAATAACCGCGTATGTCCATTTTTATCAGTTTTGAGTTAACTATGCCAATTATTTTAATTTTTAACGCTCTTTACATGTGTTAAATTTAAAAAAAAAAAATATTGAAAAAATTATTTCTTTAAATAACGACGTAACTTAAATGTTTATTTAATTAATTTGCAGCAATAACGACGTATGTCAACCTATGTTTGATCGCTGACAAATTATTTTCCCAGAAAACAACACATAGCGACATACGTTGTTATTAATGAAAAAAAAAATAAAAAATAATTTTCAATCAGTTTTCAGTTTATAACCACTTGTAAAAATTTTGTGTTTATTTCTGTTATTTTTTGTCACTATTATTCTTGATGCGTTGTTATATTCTCATCCTAAGTCCCGTTAACTTTTTGTTGACGAAAAAAAAATCCATTTTTCGAGCAACAACAACTTATGTCTATATGGGTGGTTGCTTTGGTAGTTTTCTTTTTCAAAGAAAACTACGTTTGTCGACATAAGTTGTTTTGTCTGCACACACTTTAACTGTTATTTACATATTGTTTTATTTCGTCCTTCTCCATGATCTTTTCCTCTGAAGATTTTTGACTCAAAATTTTATATAAAGTATTTATTGTCCATACCTAAAGAACTGTTAAATAAAAAGCTCTAAAATCTTTATATCGAGCCCATAATTTCAAATATAACGTTTTTTGGCTCCCGTGAACATTTTGATTTTATGACATACGTGGTTATTCTAGGAAACCACAGAAATATGAATATAAGCTTCTATCGGCCATAGGATGAACGCTATTGAAACTGGTGAAATTCGGTCTATTTTCATACAAATGACACTTATTAAAACGACTGAAATTGCCATAAGATCCCAATTATCATAAAGATCTTGGTCAAATTGGGTTTATGTGTGTTTATTACATCCATTTATCAGTTGTCCAAAAATATACCCCATATGGTAATTCTTTGTCATAGCCCCCATATAAAGCTGCTTCCCGATTTTCACTTAAATCTATCAAAAAACAAAAATATTGCACATTTTTTTCTCAAATTTGGTTTGTTTATATTTTTTCGAAATATAAGTGACTTTGCCCAATATGGTCAGGATCGGTCCATTTTTCGACTAAGTCGCCATACAAATATAGCTTCCGATATGAACTTTTTCATATCTGCAGCCAAAAAATTAATAACAATGCCAATCAAATGTGGTTTATATTTCTTTTCTATATCCACTTAGTTGGATCGACGAGATAGGGTCTCTTAGCCATCGTATAGGGTATCGTATAGTCGGTCTAGACCGACTATAATATTCTTACTTGTTTAAGTAAAGATACTTTTTAATAAATGATGAATTTTTATTCGACCTTTGAAATTTATGACTTTTAATAAAATAGTTGAGCTCGAGGGGACGTTTTTATTTGTAAAATATCTTTTTTTATTTGAAATCTCTCCAATATTTCGTCATTCTTTGAATGACATCCTCAGGAAGTCTAAAATTGTTTCAATAATAATTTTAAAATAGTTAATTATAAATATAAAATCATATTCATACATAATAAATATTTTTTATATATAATACTGCCACATATAACGCAAACATAATATCAAACTAATATAATCAATCCAAGTTTTGTAGTGTACCAATATTTAATACATATTTTATTTTGTTGTTTATGTAAGCATATTTTCAAATTTTTGGTACCCTAAAAAACTTTGAATAAGAACAAGTACTTTTTTAATACACAAAAAACAAGAGGCCTTTAAACCGTAATCAGGAGTTGTCAGTCTGTCTGTTCTTAAACGTAATTATTTTTTAAGAGTAAAATAAATTTTTTAGCAAGAAAAACTGAAATAAATTAAAAATAAGAAAAGCGTTGGCCTATATTTTAAACGACTGTGGAGGACTGACAAAATTAACCTTAACATCTGAATAATATCTTACTTTAAAGTCACCTCACTAACCAGTATTTTGGTTTATTCAGCCAAATACGAACACAAAACAAAAGAATCTTCTTATTCTCAAGAACAACAGAAAAGTTGTATTTATTTTTGCAGTTAGCGGTTAGCGAATGAAAAAGTAAAAAACAGAGTTAAGATAAAAAAAAAAAACAAATAAGTTCATTCACATTGATTTGTTAACTACGCACTAATATGGAATCTGAATACAAAAAAAAAGTTTAAATAAAATTGAGTAAATTATAAACCAAAAGAACAAAAATACCAAAAGCAAATTACAAAAGCTATGTATATGAGAAAGCGGTTTGTATGAAAAAAATTTTTTGGTCGAATTTTAAGGTGTGCGGGTCGGCTTATTGTGACACTGGATTTAAAACTTAAGTGCGCCAAATTCGAGCCAAATCGGACAATGCTTTCTGGACGCACATTGTGTTCAAATTTCAAATATGCATTTATATGTAAAAATTATCAAAAAAAAAAAAATTTCCAGAAAAATTTTGATATAAATAATTACGTTTTAATTAAAATAATTAATAGACCATAATCTAGAGTAAATTATCTTTCTAATAAAAAAAAATAAAATCTATTCTCGGTTGAAAAACTCCACTTATTCCCCAGGCAATAAATGCGCCGCAGACCACTTGATTAAGAAAATCGAGCTCACATTTTTAAAGACATTGAAATAATTTACAACAATAACATTTTTGCATTTTTCTGATCCCTAACTAATCACGCGGAAGGTATTTTGCATCTCGGCTATTGTACTGCCGTTCTAAATTAATGTCAAATCGCTACGTATTTTTTAGCACTATTTCAAAATCTCCAATTTTACTTTTTCAAAAATTTTATTCAAGAAACTTTTAGAAATCAACGATTGGACTTCAAGTTCTTATTAAAAAAATATATGTGATTGAAAGTGGCAAGGGTAGCGTTTTTATTTCAGCGGATTTGAAGAAAAATTTGATTTTTCAAACCTTTTCAACTTTTAGTCTTTTTGGTGTTTTCATATTTAAAATACCCTTTTGTCAAAATATTATACTACTTGATATAAGTTCTCAACATTTTAAATTAAGATTAAATCCCTCTTTAAGGTCAAAGGTCAAATTTAAGGAGATATAGATTTTTAGAAAACAAAATAAAAAAATAATATATATTTGTGGAAGGATTTCGATAAGACTTGTTGATAATATTTAAAAAACTCTAAAAAATAATATTCTGGACTTATTTTCTGAAATTAACCCGTGGGGTTCTCGATTTTTTTTTTATTATGGGTCAATATCAGTCTATTATAAAAAACGAAAAATCTTAACTAAAATATAAGGGTACTAAAGGGTTAGTTCTAAATAATATTATGGTAAACTTGTATTTTTATGCCATTTGTTAAAAATTTTTTTTTTCATGTAACAGGTGGTACAAAATTATAGGCAACAGTATTCGAAAAATGCAAATTTACAATCTCTACAAAAAGATAACGATTTATTATAATTTTTTGTTAATTAATTATTTTATTTCTGGAATTGAAATTTTTCATATACAATTCGCGCGTCCCAAAATGTGTCCTAGCTTTTTTTTCAGAATTACTATATAAAGGTATATCGAGGGCTTATATTAATAAAGTGCTATCTACATTTGACAGCAATATTAATTTTTGATTTCAAACTGTTCGAAATTCATCTATTTTGTTGTTAATGCGCAAAGTATCAACAACAAAATAGATGAATTTCGACTAGTTTTTGAAGGTTCTGGTGCCGATATAATAACAGTAGCTGAAACATGGTTTAAATCATCAACAACTGATAATTTTGTATCCCTTAACGGGTATAACATTTATTGAGCTGATAGAGAAGGAAAAGCTGGTGGAGTTGCAATCTATGTTAAAAGTGGTTTGAGTTGCAAAGTTAAATGCAAGTCTGATGTTGAAGGCAATATTGGTAATAGTAGATCTGAATACATAAATCTTATTGAATTCATTTTTCTTGAGCTGTTCAACTTAAACAGGAAGATTCTTATTGGCAGTGTGTACAGGCCTAATTGTAATGTAAACATTACTCCATTTATGAAAATCTTGGAAAGCTTAACAATGGCGTATGATGATATTGTGATTGCAGATTATTTTAATTCAAATGTTCTAATTGACTCTAGTCTTACCAACAGCATGAAATTTATTGGACTCACTGCTACCAATATGTACATGCCCACACATTTTACATCAACAAGCAGCACATTGATTGATCTTTTTTTTATTTCTCACGAATCGAATCTCTTATTGTATAATCAAATATCAGCTCCCTGCTTTTCTAAGCATGATCTCATCTTTACGGTGTATGATTTTGAAATACAAATTCCAAACCAAACATTTACATTTCGTGATTTCAAGAATATTGAATATATAACTTTGCATGATGAATATAGGAAAATTGACTGGAATTATATTTACTACATGGTATCGGATGATGAACCATTGAATTTCCTGGAGCACCATTTTAAAAATTTATTTAATCTAACTGTTCCTTTGAAAACGAAGATAATGAACGTTAGGCAAAAACCATGGTACACACCAGCAATTAGTCGTCTAATAGAACAACGTGACTTTGCATATTCTCGGTGGAAACGCTATAAAACTACAGAGTTACATGAAAATTATCGTTTAGCTAGGAGAATAGTAACCAAAAAAATAAAAGATGCTAAATCTAACTATTACGTCGAAAAATTCAACAACATTATAGACACAAAAAAAAGTGGAAATCAATACAAGAGATTGGAATTGGTAAAAATAAAAATAGCAATAATATTATTAATGAAAGTCCGGACGATTTAAACAAGAAATTTATCAATGTAAATATGCTGGAAGCGGATAATAAATTTTATGATGATTTCCACGTGAATTCTCTCCCAACACGCCTTTTTTCTTTTAACTGTTTCACACAGAACGATGTATATAGAAGTTGCATATCCATAAAATCCAATGCTACAGGCATTCATGGTATAAATCCAAAGTTTTTGAAGATGATACTTCCGTCACTTTTGCCTCAAATTACTTATATTTTTAATAACATTATTACTACGAGCACTTTTCCTTCACGATGGAAAGAAGCTAAAATTTTGCCAATACCAAAATCACCCACTGAATATCGACCCATAGCAATCCTACCATTCCTCTCTAAGGCATTGGAAAAAATACTACATAATCAAGTTACTTCATACGTTAATGATAATCGGCTACTTACTAACAGACAATCTGGTTTTCGGGCAGGGCATAGCTGCATCTCTGCTCTTACTGATGTATGCGAAGATTTAAGAAACGAAGTTGATGATGGTTTTTTTACCATGTTAGTATTGTTGGACCATTCCAAAGCATTTGACACTGTAGACCACAACATATTAATTCAGAAATTACAGAAAATGATGAATTTTTCTTCAACATCGGTCAGCTTAATGTCATCTTATCTTAAAAACAGAATGCAATGTGTGGAAACCCAGTCTGGAATGTCAAATTTACTTTATGTAAAACGAGGAGTTCCGCAAGGGTCAATTCTTGGACCTCTTCTTTTTTCAATTTACTCTAATGATCTTCCCAACCAGTTGTTGCTTGTATGCTGACGATGCACAATTATATATAAGCAACAGAAATGAAGGTGTTGAGGACTGTATCAGAAAATTGAATGAGGATCTTAACAGAGTTTTTCTTTGGGCCTCAGCAAATGGATTAAGTTTAAATCCACGAAAATCTAAATGTATTGTTATACGCAAAAGGACTAGCAAAATTATAATTAGGCCAAACATACTTATAAATAATCAGCCGATTGAAATTGTTGAAAGCGCAAAGAGTTTAGGAGTTATCTTCAATAATACGATTACTTGGTCTGATCATGTAAATGCAGCATGTGGCAGAACTTATTCTATGCTTAAAACACTCTGGCCCACACAATGCTTTACACCTATAAAAATTAAAATGTTACTCGCGAAAACATATTTGTTACCGATTCTGATGTATGGATGTGAGGTTTTCTCCTGTTGCGACTCAGAAAGTAAACGAAGATTAAACTTTGTTTACAATAACATTACTAGATATGTATTTGGACTGCGGAGATTTGACAGCATTTCATCGTATTCGAAGAAACTATATGTTGTACAATTTGAGGACCTATTGAAAATACGTATTTTAATCTTTTTACATAAAATTATTATTGCTCAAGAGCCTGACTATCTATTTAATAGATTAAAATTCAGTAGATTTAATAGAACCAAAAATATAACTCAAATCAGGCGTCATAGATTAATATCAGAATGGCAATTTTATATTAATGCTATTCGTCTTTGGAACATGCTACCAGTAAACATTAAAGATATAAGCAACGCACGTTTTTTTAAGAAAAAATTATTTGAGCTATACTCGTAAAAGTAATATATGTATTGTTTTTCTTTTTTTTTTTCTATTTTTTGTATTATTAAAATATTTATTATTACTATTTAAAATTTCAATACTGTTTTTGTTTATTTAACTAAACTTATTGATATAAATTTAAATTAATGCATTTTATATTATATTTTTTATTTTTAATTCTTAATTTTTAATTTTTAATTTTTGATTTTTAATTTTTAATTTTTATTTTTATTTTTAATTTTTAATCTTTAACTTTTGCTTTTTAATTTTTGATTTTTAATTGTTTAATTTTTGATTTTTAATTTTTAGTTTTTAATTCTTAATTTTTAAATTTTTAATTGTTATTTTTTATTTTTTTATTTTTTAATTTTTATTATTTTAATGTATTAATTTCTTCTGAGACTTTTATTACCAGTTTTGTTATTATTTTTATCAAAAGCAAATTCAAATTATCACATTAGTCCTTAATGTACCCCTGTGTTGTTTTAAGACTTCAGTCTTGTTACACAGGCTAACAAATAAATAAATAAAATAAAAAAAAAATAAAACAAAAAATAATATAAAATATAATATTAATTTTGATATCATGCATGATTAGTACGACTATTTCTTAATAGTTATTGTAGCAAATCGATTGACAAATACTTTCAGATCTTATTAATAAATTGGTTTTACATGCTCTCTTTAAAATAATTATTGATGCAGATAGCACTTTTTGAATATAAGCCCTCGATATACAAATTTGTTTGTACTGTATTAAATATAAAAACTAATTAATCTACATATTTTTTTATAAAATAACGAATAAATTTGTTTTATTTAAAAAAAAATCCTGATGAAGAAAATATTTATTGATTTTCATAGAGTCAATTTGACTTCAACGGTACCCCACGGGTTAATTTCGGAAATTAAGACAAGAATATTATTTTTTAGAATTATTAAAATATTATCAACAACTTTTATCGAAATCCTTTCACAAATATATATTATTTCAATATTTTGTTTTAAAAAATAGTAAATCTCCTTAAATTTGACTTTTGACCTTAAAGAGGGACAGTTTATAGTATTTCAATTTAACCTTAATTTACAAAATTGAGAACTTATATCAAGTAGTATAATATTTTGACAAAAGGGTATTTTAAATATGAAAACACCAAAAAGATGTAGCCTAAAAGTTGAAAAGGTATGAAAAATCACATTTTTCTTCAAATCCGCTGAAATAAAAACGCAGACGTTGAAGTCTAATCGTTGATTTCTAAAAGTTTCTTGAACAAAATTTTTTAAAATTTAAAATTGGAGATTTTGAAATAGTGCTAATGAAATACGTACCGTTTTGACATTAATTTAGAACGGCTTTACAATAGGCGAGATGCAAAATACCTTACATATGATTATTAAGGGATCTGGATAATGCAAAAATATTGTTCTTGTATAATATTTCAATGTCTTTCAAAATGTGAGCTGGATTGGTCTGCGGCGCATTTATTGCCTGGGGAACTTGATATAACTTGGCAGTTTTTCAACCGATAATAGATTTTGTTGTTTTATTAGAAAGATAGTTTACTCCAGATTATGGTTTATTAATTAATTTAATTGAAACGCAATTATTAATATCAAAATTTTTGTGAAAAATGATTTTTTTTTTATAATTTTTACTTATAACTATATGCAGGCCCAGGAAGAGGGGGGGGGTCAGGAGGGCGTTTGACATGGGCCTCTTAATTCAGGGGGGCTCCAAACAGCAATACATATTTGCAACAACACAAAACGATTAAAAAGTTTATTTCACACTTTTACGTAGGGCACAAAAAAAATCTTAAAATTTAAATTTTCAAATATAAAATAAAAATCGTAGTAGGCTTTGAGTTTTTACATGAGTTCAAATTTGCATAAGAAAAGTTTATTAAGTATTTAGTGGTCTATTTGCAGGTGGTTAAACCTTAAAAATATTGTTAAAGTGTTTTGTTTTGTTCATTATTAAAGTGTTATTGAATTTTATAACTGAATTCTTTAAACTTCCAAAAATTAAAATAACTGGTAATATTTTTTGTGTCTTTGATTATTGATAAAAAATAAAAATATATATACTAGGTAGGTAATTAAAACATGAAGAGATCTTTTGAAAGTGGCGCCAGCAAAAGGCAAAAGAAAAAACTTAAGGAGTCAGCTATTAAAAGTTTAAAACCGATTTCACATTTTTTTAATAAGGATTCATCAAATCAACCAATATTTAATACAGAAAAATCCACAGTTGAAACTGCAGTAAGCGATACGGTTATCGAAATAGAGGAACTGAATGAAAATACTGTTGAAATTAAGAGTATTGAAATTGTAACCACAGTGCGAGAGGATGTAGTTAGTGCAATGGAATTACCAGATGAAAATGATCAATTGAGGACCGTGCAAACGGAAGGTGAAGAACTTGAAGTAAATCTATTGAATACTGAAACATTAAAGTGTACGGATATTGGAGTGCTTGATAAAAATAATCAGGCGCAAATGAAATCATTTATGAAAATTACTCGGTTTGAAATCCCAAAATATATTTCGAAAGACGCAACCAACCGTGGATTTCCATATCGTTTACTTTGAAAAAAACTTGCAAATGGAGAATCGTGTGAAAGAGATTGGATATGCTGGAGTGTCCAAAACCAATCAATTTATAGTGCTCCATGTTACATTTTAAACAACAACACGTATTTCTCATATTTAACAGATAAATTGGGATACAACATAAAAAATGGTTGGAAGAAATTAAATGACCGGATAAAATCTCACGAGAATTCTATTTTACACAAGGAAATGTATATTTCATGGAAAAATGCGCAAAAAGCTGCTTTAGCTAATCATGGATTAGATAACTTACTGGTGAAAGAACTAAAAAATGAAGTTACATATTGGAAAAAGCTGTTGGAGCAATTTCTTGTTATAATATTTTTTTTCTCCGAGAGAGGACTAGTTTTTTTTGGATCTAATCGGCGTATTTGAAACCCAAATAATGGAAATTTTCTTGGCTTAGTTGCACTTTTAAGTAAATATGATTCGATATTATCAGAGCATGTTACAAAAGTTAGAGCATCACAAGAAAAATAAAAAAGATTGCAAGTTCATTATCTTTCAAATAAAATTCAAAACGAGTAGGTCTCATTTGTTCAAAGAAAAATTATTGATGAAATTAATAACGCTAAGTATTTTTCTATTATTGCTAATGCAACTCCAGATACATCTCATAAGGAGCAAACAACTTTGATTATTCGTTATGTTAAATTAAGTGAATTGGATTTTTCAATTGAAGAACGCTTTCTATGTTTTGATGATTTTTCGGAAAAAACCGGCAAGGAAATTGCTGGTCGCTTATTAAGTCTCTTAAAACATTTAACCTTGAATTTTCAGAACTGTGTCGGGCAAGGATATGATAATGGTGCTAATATGGCTCGAAAATATAACGGCGTACAAGCACTCCTTTTGCTCGAAAATTCGAATTGCACGTTCAGCAGCTGCGGCAATCATACTTTAAATCTTGTTGGAGCTGACTCAGCAGAATGCTGTAAAGAAGCAATAACATACTTCGGAACTATTCAACAAGTATATAATTTTTTTAGTAGTAGTCCAAAAAGATGGGAGGTTTTAAAAAAACATCTTCACGGAATTTCTTTACACAACATTTCAAAAACTAGATGGTCTGCAAGAATAGATGCTGTTAAGCCAGTTGCCCTTCATTTGAAATCCTTATTATCAGCTGTCAACGCATTTGAGCTATGTAGTCTTCCAGCTGACGCTCAGGCTCAGATTAAATCGTTTAAAAAATATCTGTCAACATTTGAATGTGTATTAATGTCTACAATTTGGATGAAGGTTTTGGTTTTATTGCATCAAACAAATCTAATTCTCCAAGCGCGGAAATCAACATTGACAACGGAAAAAATTAATATTGACAAACTTATTGAAGATATAAAGGAAATTAAAAATGCATGGTCTTCGATTCTTTCCGAGTCAAAGTAAATAGCAGCAACTAATGAAACTGTTACAGAATTTACAACAAATCGACAAATAAAAGATCAAGTATCTGCACAAGTATATTTTCACAACGACATTTTTAACAGGATCATTGAATCATTAATAGATGGACTTACGCGAAGATTTAAAGCTGTTTCCTCTATATGCAACTTATTTGAAGTTCTATGGAATTTTGATAAGATGGATGAGAAGAGCTTAATTGCAGCAGCAATTATTTTGCAGAAAAAAATATAAAAATCAAATTAATGAAGAAATTGTAGAAGAATTTAAATTTCTAAAAAGAGTATATAAATACAATTTTAAAGGCTGCACGAAACCGTGTGAACTTTTAAAAGAAATAATTGAAATGGGTTTTCTAAATATATATCCAAATATTGCTCTAAGAATATTTTTAACCTTGCCAGTTAGCGTAGCAGAGGCAGAAAGTAGTTTCAGCGTACTCAAACGATAAAAAATTATTGAAGAGCAACAATGGTGCAGGATCGTGTAAATGGTCTGGCGACACTAAATATTAATTGGAATATTGCAAAAAATGTGGACTATTCCGAACTAATAGCTTCATTTGCAGCTCTAAAGGCCCGAAAAGCTTTATTTTAATTTTTTTTTCATTATATTTCATTTTGTATTTTTTTATTTCATTATATTTTGTTTTTTTTTTTATATATTTTGAATTATGAACTATAAATTTTTTAAGTTAATAAATTTTTTTTACCAAAACAACAATTTTTTTAATTATGTAGAGGGCCACGTATGTTTCTTGACCCGGGCCTCCAAGTGGCTATCACAGGCCCTGACTATATGCATATTTGAACTTTGAACTCAATGCGCGTCCAGAAAGCATTGTCCAATTTGGCTCAAATTTTGCGCACTTAATAATAATCCAATTCGCACGTCTTGAAATTCTAAAAAAAAAAATTAGCTGTCACCCTAATGTTTATATTGAACAAAGTAAAAATAAATATTTATGTATTAAAAGGACTTAGAGTTTTACATTCAATTGTGCTGGGTTGTTTGGACTACAGTGTAGAGGGTTTTGACAATTAGTCCACATATTTTAAAGAATCTGAAAGATGAAACACTTTTTTTTATTCTTTTTAAATATAAAAAACAAAATTTAAGAAAAAAAAATGTTGGGTTTTTCAACAAAAACTAATAACCTCCTTAAGCAGAAACAACAACAAAGAATACAATTTGATAAAGCAAAATAATTTATTTGTTTAATTTATAAAATAATTTTTGATAAAATACTTATTTAAGTCAGAAATACTTCGTAATCCTTATAGCAAGCGAAGTTGATATAGAGATAACCAACTGTCCGTCTGTCAAGTTCCTTATTTTCCATTTTGTATCGGCTCGATACACTGTGTGGCCGATTTAATATTTGAGAATTATTTTTAAGATTTAAATAATTACTAGTATAGCCCAGCACTCGAAATTCGAGTGCAAATTGTAGGTAATATTTTTTCATTAAATTTTTGTCATCCAATGTTTTTTTAATCTAATATATAAAAAATTTATGAATATTTAAATGAGCCTAAAGGTATGTTAATCGATTTTAGTAATTCATAATATAATTTAAATCATTCGCATTAACAGGGCGCAACGAATTATTATAAATATTTTATTTTATTTAATTTAATATATTTTTAAGACAGATTAAACATAAATTTTATCATTCTCAGCGTCTCCTCCATATGAGCTATAACTATGCCAATTTTCACACACCTCCGTGCCCGCATATTGCTTAAAAAGGCAACTGAAAATTCTCGCATTAATATATAGATTGTTAGTTCGCAAACTCTAAGTGAAGATTCAATAAATAAACTTGGGAATCCAAAAAAAATCAAATTTATATGGGAAAAATGGCTTGAAATTTTGTTGTCTTTATTATTTTATTTATTATATTTTTTATTTTTATTTTTATTCAATTAAAATTTTTATTTTTATTCAATTAAAGAAAAAACATTTTTTTTCTTTGTGTTTCTTTTTTATTCAAATTAAATCCGACCTGTTACTTGTTTTATTTATAATTTTGGTTTTTAAATAACATCTAAATAATTAATGTCATTTTCTCTCTATAAATTTTATGGGAATTCTTTTATTTGTTGCTAACAAATATTAGAAATTAGTGTTAAACATTTTAAGCAGCCCATTAATTTTTCGCATTCAAAGTATTTGGAACAAAAAAAAACAAATATGTTTATAAATCTTATCAAATAATTATTTGCTCATTTGTAGCCATTTTGTTTCGTATTCTAAGCTAATTTTTACATAGATCGTGAATGGTCCGGTCTTAAATTAAAGAAATAAAAACATGCACACTTACAAGTGATAAATTAATAACAGATAATTTAACCGGTTTTATTGGGGGGATTTCAAAACCAAAAAATAGAACAACATTTTAATTAATTTATTTTTTTTTCTTGAATATTTTATTAAATAATTAAAGTTATGTATGTTAAACAAATAAAAACCAAAAAGAGAAAATTTGATAAAGAAGAAAAAAAGGTTTGAAGAAGATTGTGTGATAAAATATAAACCCATTTAATCCGCTGAAGGGTTTGAAGCCAAAACTTTATATAAATTGTTACAGCTAATATGCAAGCATTTCGAAATGACCAAACTTCACTCTCACTCAGCATGAACTCATTTCGAAATAAATAAATCTTTGAACAATAAATGGCTTTAGCTATACATCTACACATCCAGGTATTCTAGAAGATATTCCCTTTTCGGGTAATTGTTTCCTAGAAATATTTTAACAGCTCTTTATAGTCTTCTCGTGACTAAAACTATTTCAACTGTTTCTGTAATTTTTTTCACTTTGTTTTACAACAAAAACATCCTAGATTTAAAGTTCGTCTTATTAATTATGCTCCAGGCTTGCTTATATCTTTTCAATGTTAATGTTTCAGGATCGGTTGAGGAACCAATGGTCTGGCTTTATGTCCATACCGTGATGGCGGCACGACATCAATATTCCAATAAAATGAATTTATACACCATTGTTTCGTCCAGTATTTGTGGCAGTTGTGTCAAAGCTCATGCATTTGATTTTTTCGTTAAGATTGCATTCTAACAAAAACCGCAGCCGTAGCTGCCATTCCTGTTCCAGTAGATAATTTTGACACTGAAAGGAGTTTACGTTTTCACTTCCGCTGATATCTTTTATACATTTTTCCATCCCAGTAAATAGTGAGTGGAATGTCAAATTTAAACTTACTTTTCAAGGACTCCGCCATCGTTTTTCGAAATTCAATTCGTTATAGACGATTCGCTTCACTCATCGTAATGATATAAAAAACTGGGAAAACATTTTATAGAAAATTTTGGCCATTTTTGATTTTGTCGGTTTTTGTTTTTGCGACTTTAGATTTCAGCGATTTTTGATTTTGGCTATTTTTGACTTTGGCTTTTGCGATTTTTGATTTTTGATGTACTTTGTTTTTGGCGATTTTTGTTATTCGTGATTTTCGGTTTGGCAATTTTTGATTTAGACGATAATTGTTTTTGGCGATTTTCGTTATTCGCGATTTTCGGTTTTGGCGATTTTTGATTTGGCGATTTTTTTTTGCTATTTTTAACTTTGGCGATTATTATTTTTTGATTTTGGCAATTTTTGGCTTCAGCGATTTTTGTTTTTTGCGATTTTTGATTTTGCCGATTTTTGTTATTCGCGACGTTATTTGCTATTTTTGATTTTGGCGATTATTGTTTTTTGATTTTGGAAATTTTTTGCTATTTTTGGCTTCAGCGATTTTTATTTTTTGCGATTTTTGATTTTGGCGCTTTTTGTTATTCTCGGTTTTGTTTGTTCATCATCACTTGACGAAGAAGACAGTTTTATTTGACTGTGTTTATAAATAGAATCAATAGCTTTGATCTCATGTTCTAGCATTTTTTTCGAGAATATTTTTTATATGAGCCTTCTTTTCATATTTCGCAGTCACCGTTGAAAGTTTTAAGTCTATATTGCCTATTTTCCATACCGACTTATCTATTTATTTATTTATTTATTATTTATTATTTATTATTTATTATTTATTATTTATTATTTATTATTTATTATTTATTATTTATTATTTATTATTTATTATTTATTATTTATTATTTATTATTTATTATTTATTATTTATTATTTATTATTTATTATTTATTATTTATTATTTATTATTTATTATTTATTATTTATTATTTATTATTTATTATTTATTATTTATTATTTATTATTTATTATTTATTATTTATTATTTATTATTTATTATTTATTATTTATTATTTATTATTTATTATTTATTATTTATTATTTATTATTTATTATTTATTATTTATTATTTATTATTTATTATTTATTATTTATTATTTATTATTTATTATTTATTATTTATTATTTATTATTTATTATTTATTATTTATTATTTATTATTTATTATTTATTATTTATTATTTATTATTTATTATTTATTATTTATTATTTATTATTTATTATTTATTATTTATTATTTATTATTTATTATTTATTATTTATTATTTATTATTTATTATTTATTATTTATTATTTATTATTTATTATTTATTATTTATTATTTATTATTTATTATTTATTATTTATTATTTATTATTTATTATTTATTATTTATTATTTATTATTTATTATTTATTATTTATTATTTATTATTTATTATTTATTATTTATTATTTATTATTTATTATTTATTATTTATTATTTATTATTTATTATTTATTATTTATTATTTATTATTTATTATTTATTATTTATTATTTATTATTTATTATTTATTATTTATTATTTATTATTTATTATTTATTATTTATTATTTATTATTTATTATTTATTATTTATTATTTATTATTTATTATTTATTATTTATTATTTATTATTTATTATTTATTATTTATTATTTATTATTTATTATTTATTATTTATTATTTATTATTTATTATTTATTATTTATTATTTATTATTTATTATTTATTATTTATTATTTATTATTTATTATTTATTATTTATTATTTATTATTTATTATTTATTATTTATTATTTATTATTTATTATTTATTATTTATTATTTATTATTTATTATTTATTATTTATTATTTATTATTTATTATTTATTATTTATTATTTATTATTTATTATTTATTATTTATTATTTATTATTTATTATTTATTATTTATTATTTATTATTTATTATTTATTATTTATTATTTATTATTTATTATTTATTATTTATTATTTATTATTTATTATTTATTATTTATTATTTATTATTTATTATTTATTATTTATTATTTATTATTTATTATTTATTATTTATTATTTATTATTTATTTATTTTATTTATTTTATTTATTATTTATTTTATTTATTTATTTATTTTATAACTTCTACAACAAAACATTTGTCTTAAAAAGCAGAAATCTTATGGTGTTATAATGTAAATTAACAAGTAAAATAAATTTTTTTTTACCTCTTGCTAAGGTACCAAAAAAGAAAACTGTGTTATTGAAAAAAAACATGTAGGAGTGTTAAATTCAGCTGCGTCGAATCTTTGGTATCCTCCACATCGGTTTTACTTTACATTAATGTCTGCACTTATTGCACTATTTAAAACAAATGTATACAAAATATTTTAAAAATCATCAATTTGATAACTTGATAAACAAATACACTGAATTTTTAAATTTTTTTTAGAGGTGTCCGATTTATCCCATTTCAATATCAACCTGCTCAAAATAATGACAAATAATATTGTTATAACTTTACTAGAGCTTGCAATAACGGACCACTTTTTCAAAACTGGTATTTCGGTATTTCATTATATTAAAACAAAAAAAGCAAAACTACACTGCAAAAAATAGAAAAAAAAATTAAAAACAAACTAAAATACTTAATTCAGTAATGTATAATTCAAAACAATAAACTTTTTTTTAAAGTGGCACAAAAGAGAAGAAAAATATAAAATAAAAAAGAGTAATAAAATAATTAATAATACATAAGTATAATAAGTCCTACGTCCTATTATAGTGTTAATTGCCTTTAAAATGTGGCCTTAAAAATTTTAAATTATTAAGAGTTTTATCGCTTAGGATGGATCAAATTTTTGTGTGCAATAGCCCTGCTGCTGAAAAGGCTTTTTCTGACTCGATGCTAGTTGGTGGTATGGACATAAGGCAGTCTTATACTAGTTGAAATATTTTCCTCTTATAATTTCTTTTTCGAAGTATGCTAGTTCCTGTCTCATAATTTATAAATTATTTAGAATTCATCGTTTTTGAAATTCCACTCGCAATCTTCACCACAATAACTTTCTTGGAAATTGCCAATTCTAGCTTTTTTTTCATTGTATCAAAATTAGAATTTTTGGCTCAGAATCAGCAGATGACTTGGAAACGTCGATGGAAGAGGCTTCTATGTTTTCAATATCGTCATCATCGATATTATTGATATAAGCATTCCAATAAATTTATATTTATTTTTATAATTGTTGCTTTGTTAATTCGATTAAAAATTTCATCTTCGTCGTCATCTTCTGATTCAGTAGGATCCTGCAGGTATTGCAGTAGACTCGATAAATCAGTACGCCTTTATTTTATACGAATAATTAGCTCTGCCTTGAATTCATTACTTAAAGCAGTATTCTATTCTGGAAATTGATTAAACATAAATAGTTAACCTGCATTTGCGCTAAGAAGAGTAGCATCTTTAAGACAACAAGCTTCAACAGTTATTTCGATTGGAAGAACTGAAATAACTGATGATGCTAAAGAAAAATCAATTTCCGAAATTGATATTTCAGCATTTAAATTTAAATCAATTAAAGTCTTTTGTATACAGTTCTTTAATTGGACGAAGCATTCTAGAATGGCCAGTAAGTTAATCCAACGTGTTTTAGAATATAGAATTAAATTCAGTTCCTTTCCAACTTATTCTTTAACATGTTTCTGTAAAGCTTCATCATTATACCCTATACCACTATGTGGTTTGGGTATAATGACTTTGTGCTGCTGTTTGTAACAACCAAAAATATTTGACCTAGACCCATCTTTAATTATACCGATCGAATCAGAATCACTTTCTGAGTTGATTTAACAATGTCCGTCCGTCCGTCCGTCCGTCTGTGTGTCCATGTAAAGCTTGTAGTCAAACTGCAGGTCGCAAATATGAATATATTTTGATGAAATTTGGTATATAAGCTTTTATCGGTCATAGGATGAATGCTGTTGAAATTGGTGAGAATCGGTCCATGTTTAGACCTAGCCCCCATACAAATTACCCATATGAAATCGACATAAATTGCCATAAGATCCAAATTGTCATATAGATCTTACTCAAATTGGGTTTGTATGCGTTCATTACATCCACTAATGAGTAGTCCAAAAATGATACCTTTGACCCCATATAGAGCTGCTTCCCGATCTTCACTTAAATCTATTAAAAAACAAAAATATTGCACTGATTCTTCTCAAATTTTGTTTGTACATATTTTTGCAAAATACAAGAGACTTTACCAAACATGATCAGGATCGGTCCATTTTTGGACCTAGTCCTTTTATAGATATTGCATCCGATATGAACTTTTTCATATCTGCAGCCAAAAAAATTAATAAAAATCCCACTCAAATTTGGTTTTTGCTTATTTTCAATGTCCAGTTAGTTGGGCCTAAGATAGGGTTTCTAAACGCATGGTATAGGGTATCGTATAGTCGGTCTAGACCGACTATAATTTTCTTACTTGTTTTTCATTGCCGAACGTCTGAAGAGCTTCACAACTTTTCTTATTTTTTAAGAATGGACCTATCCGTTCATGAATTATTAAACAGTCAATTGTATTGTTTTGTTGAAGTATGACTAAACAATTATCATCAAGATCACTGTCATTTGCATCACCTGTATACTGGTTACCATCTTCGTTAGAATTTGAAAGTTCTGCATCAGATTTATCTGTGGTGTTAAATTCAACTTCATTTTCTAAATTTTGATGTATTGAATTCCGTGAACTAAGCAAATTTGCTGCCTTGCACAAATCAATTTTCCAACTTTGGTCATGACAGATGCACCATCGGTTGTAATGCACACAATGTGTATATTTAAGGAAACTTGGAATAATTTGGGCTTTTCTTCAATGAGGGCAGCACACTTTTCTGCAGACAATCATCTTTGCACGTGAACTAATCCTAGGTTCAAAAATTTCTTGATGTCAGCGTGAATATTTATATTTAAATAAAGTCGGTATTTGACCGATGTTCATTCATCAAATTTTAGACTAAATCTTTGTCCTAAAAGAATTTGAGATTCTAACTCTTTAATCATATTTGCACGAATTTTTTCACTGTGCTGCACAACCTAATTTTTTATAGAGTTTATAGTTTTTTTTTGTATATTTTCATACCCCTTGGCAGCTAAACCTTTTCTGATATCCATGGAAGTGCATGGATATTAAATAAAAAAATAATTAAATAAAAATTATATGAATGTTAACTTAACATTGGTGTTCCAGAATCGAGTCGTACTTAATTCCGAAGAATTAAAAGACGAATTTAAGCGAAAAGAACTGTTTACTTAAAGAGAACTGCTATAAGAAAACACTTACACCCGTATTCATAAAAGTTAAAGTGTACTTCAAGTAGACTTTATCAAAAATTTTGTATTAAAAACAGGCAATAAAGTCTACTTGAAGTACACTTTAATTTTTATGAATACGGGTGTTAATGTATAATGGGTAGGGGATAGCTTGTATTGAGGCTAGTGTCGATTCTAATCAATTTTATAAGGGTTTATCTTTGGGATATATTCATATTTGAAACTTCCACCTTGTCAAAAGTTTAATTTAACAAGCAGACGGACGGACAGAGAATATTAACAAAATCAACTAGGAAAATGATTCTCAAAATAATCTTATGCCTTTTTATGTTCAGATTTTCATTCAAAAATGGTGCGCATAAAAAATTTATTTTAAAATTTTATTATGACCTACAAAAGTGGTTTTTCTAAAAATGCAAACTTCACGACCGAGAAGCGACCCCGACCCTAAATGAAAAAATTTTAAAAGAAAATATTGGCTATTTTTTCATGAGTCTTAATACATATTCAGGGTGGCCCATTAAAAATTTTAAAAAACACAATAAAAAAGTCTTACATGAACCACCCAATTATACAAGTAATAATAAATTCAATATAAATTTCAAATTATTCACTGTTTTTATGAATAAAACATGATTTTATTTAAGAAAATTCATTCTATAATTTAAAACATGATTTCATAAATATTCTTTATACTTGCAACTTATTTGTCAGCTTAACCTTCTCTAAATATTTCTTAGAATTTCTAAAACCATTACTTTTGTCTGAAACTGCAAACAATTTAAATTCCTTTGATTTGCTAAGAAAATACGAAAAAAAATAAACGGCGTACAACAAAAGACTTGAGCAACATACTTGCGTTCTTAACATAATATTAAATTTATCTGTGAAAATCTATAAAAAAAAAAAGAATAAAAATATAATAAAGCAGACATATTCCAAATGCACCAACAATGCTTTGTAAGAATGTAAAAATAGTCAAGCCAGTCATAATATTCAAATATATAGTTGGCTGCCCTGTAAAAGGGCTTAAACATATTATTAAAAATATATTCCAAAACATAAGGAATTTTGCATAGTTATTGAAAAATTCCTTCATATATATTGTGTGATTTTTTTTTCCAAACGTCTAAAAAATATCTAAAATTTCAATATGCTCTTTATGCATTACAGCCAACGTAATTCAACAAAATTGTGTCATATGTGACATATAATAAAAAAAAAATATATTTTTATTTTTAATTATTACTCTTAAACCTGAACTGCAAAGTAATGATTCTAAAAAGACTTTGAGCGAAAAAATGTATATAACAAACTCTATTAAGAACAAGGTGAACATCAAAGGCCTGTTTAAAAAAAAATATATAAATATTTTATTTAGCATTTTTTTAGTTTTAAAAATAGAAAATTTAGTTTAAGAAAATAAAACTTGTGGGAAAATTTCTTTAAATAAATATTTTACATTTACAATATTATTTTAAAACCACTAATTCTTCCAAAAAAGAAAAAAACAACAACAAACTTTTCCATTCAAACTACTTTCTTGCCCTTTATTAACATAAAATCATTCCATGTCTTCATATTTAAATGAATCGGGTTAATTTGCTGTGTTTATTGTTGTAATTGTTTATTTTTTTTTTTTTTTTGATTTTTTTATGACTTTAATTAAAATAAATGAAACGTGTTTAAGCTTTTAACCCAACCCGAATAACAACAACAACAATAGTAATTAACAAACTTTATTATAAGAACTAACACACTTTGTCTGTTTGTAGAAGTCATTAACAAAGAAAATAAAACGAAAAATGAAAGTCAGTTTAGAAAAAAAAAAAAATAAGTTAAGAAAATTTATTGCTAGAAAACTAAAGTCATAAATATAGGGCAAGACTGGTCGAAATAAATATTAATAACGCATAAAATGTAGGCAAAAGTTAATTAGCAAAATATAAAGACAGACCAAAATGTTTACAGTCGAAGTTAATTAGAAACAGTGAGAGGATACGATGGCATATAAAATTCGAATACAAAGCTAAATTAATAACAAGCAAGTGAACAAATTTTAGCTCAAACTAAAGCGCATATACAACAAGTAAGAAAATTATAGTTAGTCTAGACCGACTACACGATACCCTATACCATGCATTTAAAGAAATGATCTTAAGTCCAACGAATTGAATATAGAAAATATGCATAAACCAATTTTGATTGGCATTGTTATTCATTTTTTTGCCTGCAGATTTGAAAAAGTTCATATATCCGATATATGTATATATTTTTATAAGACTTACCAATTCTGAACAAATTTGGTAATTTGCTATATTTTGCTATATGTTTGACTTTTGATAGATTTAACTGAAGATAGGGAAACAAACTTATAGGGGGGGTAGGGTGGCCCTTAATAAAAAAAGTGTTCAAACTCTCGGTTACACCCCCTAGAAATATGCGAATAGCAAAAAACTGAGAAATACAAAGTTTTCGGCCAATCAAAAAATATTTGGTCGTGCCTCAACGCGATTGAAAATTTCAAGTGTGTTTATATGGGGAAAATATGACTTTTTTTTTTTTTTTTAATTAATCAACACTCAGATGCAGTGCATTGTGTTAATCCCAGGAAAATAGGTTAAGGAGGAAAGAGAGAGTAGTGTGTTTATTTTTATTTTTTTTTATTTTTTTTTTTGCAGCGACAGACCAAAGCCTCTGATGGGAATCGAACCCATGACCCCTCGCATGATAGGCGAGCACGCTACCTACTCACCTACCGGGGCGCTTAAGATTTTACGAAAATTTCGTTCTATAGTTTAATTCTTCCAACAAGTTGTTATATAATTCGGGATCGGTATTAAATTATCATTTAAAAAAGCTATTAAACTTCAAAATCGAATAAAACCTCGCCAAGAAAAAGCAGACCACTTTTGTGCCTAAAAAAAACTAGGCCAAGAAATTTGATAGCATTTTTTTCAACATTTAGAAATAAATTAAAGCCACCATTTTATTTTAGTGTCTCTACCTGTAAGTACATAGATATGAAGTATTGTTTTATTACCACTTTGTGAATTAAGCATATTAAGCATTGAGACCTAAAATGGAACATTTTTTTGATAAAATTTTGAAAACTCCTTTTTCTTAAACAAAATTTAAAAACTGTATCTGGCACTTTAAGGTTTTGTTAAGTACATGTTACAGATTAACTGTGTGAATTTTTAAGTAAATCCCTTTACCAGAATGTTTTTTACAAGGAGTTTATTTTTGCGGATTTCAAGAAAAATGGGATTTTTGTAAAATATTCTGTAAATGTACTCTTTCCAAATACTTTGTATCAAAAATTCATCCCTTTTCTACTTCTAAATGTTATATTTTATCCTAATAGCCTAGGGTTTCGGAAAAAAGTATTATGACTCCATTAACCCTTTTTTAATTGGGGTCACATATGACCCCAAGCTAATAAAAGACAATTTATTCAAAAAATTCAAATATTTTGTAAGTGCTGTTGAATTTTGAGAAGCGACGCTTAAAATATAATAACGAAATGTATAGAACTTCCGTTCCTAAAATTTAGGATAAAGCCGAGAACGTTAACCCATTACTTGCCAAGGCCAGCTTTGGATTTTAAGATATTTTTAAATAAAAATTAGCGAAAACGAATTTTTCTATTAAATTTGATGAATCCGCTATTTTGAATTAAAGAGAAATAATTTGGTTAATTTTTCTTTATTTAACCCTTCAGTGCTCCTGGGATCAAAATAATGCATTGTGATATACCTTTTCTGCAATTATCTGCATATTGCTCGCGAATATAAATTAGTACAACTTTTAACCAATTTTGTTATAAAAGTATTTCATCTATATTTTTCTAAATAAAATAATACAAATGACCCAAAGCTAATAAAAAACAATTTATTCAAAAGAATATGAAATATAAAATTAATTCTATTTATTTTGGTGTATTTAACGATGATTTCGTGTGCGATCCAAATTGTTTTCTGTAATCACTTACGACTCGCAATAAGTATTGTTTTTCTTGTTCATTCTTTGTTAATATGTTATTATACTCTTCTATCAATTTAACACCGCGTTCAGCTGTATTATTTGCTACTTTTATTTTTGCAACAATTTCACTTCCGTTTTAGAAAAATATAGATAGTTTTTATACATAAAGTAATTTTATACAAAAAAATTGGTTAAAAGTTGTTTTAGTTTATATTTGCGAGCAATAAGCAGATAATTGCAGCAAAGATATATCACAATGGAGCATTTTGATCCCAGGAGCACTGAAGGGTTAAATAAATAAATATTAACTGAATTATTTTTCTTAAACTCTAAATAGTGGTTTCATCGAGTTTAATAGAAAAACACGTTTTCAGTAATTTTAATTTAAAAATATCTTAAAATCCAAAGTTGGCCTTGGCAAATAATGGGTTAACGTTCTCGGATTTATCTCAAATTTTACACATTTAGTTATTATATTTTAAGCGTCGCGTCTAAAAATTCAATAGCACTTACAACATATTTGAATTTTTTGAATAAATTGTCTTTTATTAGATTGGGGTCATATATGACCCCAATTCCAAAAGGGTTAATGGAGTCATATTATATTTTTCTAAATTTTTCTATGAACTTTTAAGATGAAATATAACATTTAAAAGTAGAAAAGTGAGGAATTTTTGATACAAAGTACATTTACAGAATATTTTACAAAAATCCCATTTTTCTCGAAATCCGCAAAAATAAACTCCTTGTCAAAAAAATTCTGACGCAGAGATTTACTTAAAAATTCACACAGTTAATCCTTAACATGTACTTAATAAAACCTTAAAGTGCCAAATCCATTTTTTTAAATTTTGTTGAGGAAAATTTTTTAAAATTTGAAAAAGAAGTTTTCAAAATATTACCAAAAAAAATTTTCCATCTTTAGTCTCATTGCGCAATAAGTTAAAAACGTGGTAATAAAACAATACTTCATGTTTGAGTGCTCATAGGCATAGAGACAAAAAAAAATGATGGCTTTAATTAATTTTTAAAAGTTGAAAAAAATTTCGGCAAATTTCACGACCCAGTTTGTTTTGGCACAAAAATGGTCTGGGGCATTTGTTATTTCTTGACGAGTTTTTATGCGATTTGGAAGTTATATAGCTATGTAGAGAAAATTTAGTACTGAAATCGATTAAGATAACAACTTGTCGGAGAAATTAAACTTTAGAACGAAATTTTCGTAAAATCTGAAAAAGTCATATTTTCCCCATATAAACACAATTAAAATTTTCAATCGCATTGAAGCACGACTAAATGTTTTTTGATTGCCCCAAAACTTTGTATTTCTCAATTTTTTTTTGCTATTCGCATATTTCTAGGGGGTGAGACCGAGAGTTTGAACACCTTTTTTTCCTCCATATAATGAACGACCACCCTAATGCGGGGGGCTGTAAGACGGCATTTACTTTTGGACTACTTATCAATGGATGTATAAGACACACAAACAAAATTTGATCAATGTCTATATTATAACTGCATCTTATATCTATATGAGTCGATATCATAGGAGTAATTTTTATGGGAACTAAGTTTTAACAACGACCGATTTTTGCCAATATCAACAAAGTTCGTCCTATGGCCGACTAAAACTTACATGCCAAATCAAATTATATTCATATTTGCTACCTGTAGTTTGATTGCAATGTTAATCTGGGTACACAGACGGGCAGACGATGTCGCTAAATCAACTCAGAAAGTGATTCTGAGTTGATCGGTAAAATAAAAGGTTGGTCATTATTCACAAACCATAAAGTGGTATAGGGCACTAAAAGCATTTGTGGCGGAAATCGGACTGAGCATTGATCAAGCAAAACCAAGAACTAGACAGAATTGGAGTTAAAAATAAATGATATTGCGCTGCATTAAATCAATATCTATAATATTAATAGGATAGGCGATTTCTTGTGACTGATGTTTTGTTCTACCATTTTATCCCGATTTTGACCAAACGTATATTATTTGAAAGGTATTTTTTTTTTAGCCGTTTCGCAGATTTACAGGTTTTTAAATTTTTTCCTTTATTTTGAGTATATTGCATTTAAAGTTGCTACTAACATATACATAAAATTATACAATGCTATGTGTGTGTTTATTAAATTTGTTAATGTGTTTGTAATAAAAATTTTTAATGATAATAATAAATCATTAATGAGTCTGTTTTTTGTGTTTATTTGTGAATCGGCTATTATTGATTAGCATACTTTTAGGGTCTTTATTTAATGAAAAAATAAAATTTCGTAGAATTTGCGCTCGAATGTCGAGGGCTGGAATCTGCTAGTTAATATAAATCGACAACATAATGTACTGTCGGATTTCAGAAAATGTTTGAGTAGTGTGGTTCATGTCTGTGCCAAATACCGTGTAATGGTTTAAATTTTAGCTACATTAATGCCCAAGGTCTAGGTAATAAACTAGACGAGTTTTGTTTTATATTTGAGAATTCCGGTATTGATACAATACGTGGTTTCATCTGGATATAGATGATACTATGTTTAAATGTCGTTAGGTTAGATGGGTTGCCCATTCCCCATTGCGATACCCTTCAGATAGTGTCGGAAGGTAAAGATAGGAATATAGATTATAAAAGTATCGATAGAAGATATAAAGAGTATGGAAAGGAAAGGAAAGTGAATTGTTTCTCTTGAACCAAACTGATTCCTTTACGAAGACCACAACGTTGTCGAGTGGAACATCTACTATGCCACCCAGGTTATCGAAGAATCTTTGGCCTAGATAACTAAGGCGCCATTCCTTCATTGTTGGACATTCACACAGCAAATGTTGTACTGACTCCTCCTCGTCCACATCCATAAAGCTTCTATGCAGTGGCCAGTGAGTACTCCTACAAGTAGACGTCTTGTCCTTTTATAAAAAAAAGAACAATATTAATGGCCATTGGATCTATATCCCGCTCCAGAACTATTTTCGTTGCTATGAGAATTGCGTGAAACTCTTCGATACAGTTCATCATGGAATACTTTGTTCAAAGTTAAGCTTATTTTCCATTTTTATCTATTTGGATTAAGTTAATTTCAATGTATTTGAATATTCTTGATCCGTCTGTCCGTCTGTTGAATTGTTAGCCATTATTTCGAGCAGATTGGTATTTAAGATAGGGTATGCTAAGTTATGACACAAAATATGAAGACACCTCTAAAAAATGCTAAAAATGTAGTGTGTTTGTTGGATTAGTTTAGTATTAAGTTTATCAAATTGTTTACTTTTTCAAATATTTTATTAACTTAAGTCCAGATATTAATGAAAATTTAAAACACAGGTAGAGGGTAACAGAAATTCGGCATAGCCGGATTAAACACTCTTACCTGTTTTTTAATATATTTTTATATAAAAATAAAGAAATCATTTTTCAAAATACGTATGTATTTGTCACATCAAATCACGCTCATTCAAAAAATAAATCATCTACCTGGGTAGACTTAGGATAATAATGTTTGGCATTATATCGAACAGGATGAAATTTAAAATCAAAAATTATTTTAGCTAACTCAACAACCTTCAACTATAACGACCGGTTGTAATAATAAATATTAATAAATAATTTTTATATTAGCTGAGCCCCTGCAGTTGTTTGCAATAAGTGATACATAGATGACGCTTTCTGTTTGATTTTAAAAATCAATGTAAACATCTAATAATCTAATAATAATTAAATAATTAATAATAATTAAATAATAATAATAATTAAATTAATAATAATTAACTAATTAATAAATTATTTTTATTACTAGATGTTTACAGATCTCCCCTGTGATCGGTTTTTAATTGATTTTTTTATTAAGTTATAAATTAAAAAATTTATTTACATTATAATTTTGTACTCTTACAAAATTATTTCAAACTTTTTTAAACGGTTTATCTGAGCAATTTCATGACCAACAAATTTTTCACCTGCCTAGAAATTTGTTTATATATAAAAATGATTTAAGTTATATTTTTTTGATAATTTATTCAAATTTAAAAAAAAATCTGTTTTGAATTTTTTTCTCTTACAAAATTACTCCTAAAAAGAATATTTAGTAAAATAATTATCACTAAAACATTTTTCACTTGCTCTAAAAATTTTTTTGTTTGAAGTTGTATTTCTTTTAATTTTTCACACTAATTTTTCCATTTTCTGTGCGTAATAATTTCTTTATTTTTACAAAATTATTCCAAATTTGTTTTTAAACATTTTTTTCAAAAGAAACATTTAATAAGAAATTTATCAATTGCTCTCAAAATTTGTTATAATTAGAATATTTTTCAAATTTTTTAAATTTTATTTTGTTTTTTTAACAAAATTCTTTAGCCGAATATTTTTTTATTGAAAATTTTTGCACTCTTACAAAATTAAAAGAGAATTTAAGTAAATTCTTCATCGCTTAAAATTTTTCAGTTGCCCTAATTTTTATTTTTTTTTAATTATATATATATTTTTTTAATTCTTCCAATTATTTTTTATTTTGTTTTTTTTGTATAAAAATTTTTTCACTTAAAAAATTATTTCAATTTTTTTCGAACGAAATATTTTCGATTAAATAATTCTTTAATGTTTTTATATATTTATTTATACTAGCAGATTCCAGCGCTCGAAATTCGAGTGCAAATTCTAGGCAACTTTTTTCTCTCAACTTAGCTAATTCACAAACCAACACTGTTTTGGTTTATTATTATTGTGAATGAAGAAAACAAACTTACAAACACATTAACAAATTTAATAAACATACACATAGCATTGTATAATTTTATGTATGTGTTAGTAGCAACTTTAAATGCAATTTACTCAAAATAAAGGCAAATTTTTAAAAATCTGTAAGTCGGGTGAACAGCTAAAAAGAAATACCTTGCAAAAAATATACGTTTTGTCAGAATCAGGATAAAATGGTAGAACAAAACATCGGTCACAAGAAATCGCCTAGTATATTAATTTTATAGATTTTTATATTATAATATGTTGTTATGAAAATTTTATATACCTATAAAAAATCTAAAGCTAAGATACATTATATCTTACTGCACTTGTTAAAATTTCAATAAATCTATATATTAATACGTGAAGGAAAATTTTTTCAACCAATTTTAAGCATAACGAGGGTATGGGAGAGTGTGAAAATCAGCATAGTTATAGTTCATATGGAGGAGAAGAGCAGAATTTTAAAATTTATATATAATATGTGCTAAAAATATATTAATTTAAATAAAATAAAATATTAATAATAAATAATTTTATAAGAGCCTAAAGGTATGCTAGTCAATTTTAGATAATTCACAATTAATCGAATTTCATTATAATTGTATATCACACGCACTGTGTTGAATTGTGGATTTCATGAAATTGATTAGCATAACTTTATGCTCTTATAAAATTATTATTTATCATAAATTTTTTATTATATATAGATTTAAAAAACATTGAAAGAAAAAAATTTTATAAAAAATTAAGTTTCCTATAATTTGCAGTCGGTTATGCTGGGTTAAGCTGTACAAATAAATAAAAATACAAAAAACAAGTGGTTCTGAGTCAATTGATATACTTAAAGATGAGAGTATGTTAGATAGTGTTGATACTTGAAAATATCAGCATATGCTCATTATACCTTGACTACAGAGTGGTATAAAGTAAAAAAAAAACTTTCCTCTATAAAATTTTCATTATATCACTTAAGCTATTTTCGCTATCATGGCTTAATGTTACTAACAAATATTTAAGCCAATTGATGCCAAGCCCCTTAAACTAAAAAATTTGCAATTATGTATAATATGAGCCAAAAAGAAGAAAATTTGCTTAGAAAGTATTTTTTGGATTTCTATCTAGGTGAGTACAACGCAAAAATAAGGGGTAAATACACAGTACCTAGTGGGTTTCAAGGCACCTTAAGCACCCATTAAAAAATGTCGCTGATAACGAAAGTAATGAATAAAAATCAAACAGAAATTAAAGTATATTTTAGGTCATAAATAGACAAATAAAATATATACGGTGCTAGCGGCATCTTACAGGCCAATCAGTGATGAGCACATATATATTATCTATTTCTGAGACTGCCTGTGTATGATATTTGATGTTTTGACCCTACCCAGAACAAAAAAAAAAAGAGAAAGTATAACTTTTCACTTTAAATTTGATTTTAAAATAAAAAAAAATATATATTAAAATTGCAGACATTAAAAAAAAATTAAATATTTTCGTTGAATTAAAAGACAAATCACCTTAAATAACTAATGAAAAATAAAAAATACAGCAAAAATGCTGTGGTCAAATATTAGTAATATAAAATTTATGTTTAATCAAAATTAACACCAACCATTTCATTAACAATTTCACACAATGTTGAACATTTTTGTTTACAGTTTTGTATGTTTTCTTATTTTTTTATTTTATTACTTATTGTGCATAGTTTCCAACAACACCTTTCTTTTAACAAACAAAAGACTTAAGCCACAAAACTTTTTTAAAATGTGGCTTTAAGTCAAGCAAATGAGCATGAAATTCAGTGCGTGTCTATAATTGTCAAAAGCCAAACAAAAATAACAACCTTGTTGAAAAGATAGCAACAAAAAAAACAGTTTTAAAGATGTACAAAAATAATCAAAATCCAATCTAATTAATATATGAAAATATAAAAAACAACCTTCTATTAAATAAATTAAAAGAAAATTAACCCATAAATTAAAAAGCTATATCTAAATTATCAAAATACATATGTTAATTAATTAGCTGTAAATTATGAACAGATTTTTTTAAGAAAAATTTTTTTTTTAATAATTTGTATTTTTTAAGAAGTTACTTTTTTGAAAAAAGATAACTTTTACGAAGTTAATTTTTAAGAAAAGTTTTTTTTAAAGAAAATTTACTTTTTTAAGAAAAGGTAATTTTTAAGAAAAGGTACTTTTTTCTGAAAATTTACTTGTTTGAGAAAAGGTACCTTTTTAGAAAATTTACTTTTTTAAGAAGAAATACTTTTTAAGATAAGGTAATTTTTAAGAAAGATATTTTTTCAGAAAATTTACTTGTTTAAGAAAAGGTACCTTTTTAGAAAATTTACTTTTTTAATAAAATATACTTTTTTAAGAAAAGGTAAGATAACTTTTACGAAGTTAATTTTTAAGAAAAGTTTTTTTTAAAGAAAATTTACTTTTTTAAGAAAAGGTAATTTTTAAGAAAAGGTACTTTTTTCTGAAAATTTACTTGTTTGAGAAAAGGTACCTTTTTAGAAAATTTACTTTTTTAAGAAGAAATACTTTTTAAGAAAAGGTAATTTTTAAGAAAGATAATTTTTCAGAAAATTTACTTGTTTAAGAAAAGGTACCTTTTTAGAAAATTTACTTTTTTAATAAAATATACTTTTTTAAGAAAAGGTAATTTTTAAGAAAAGGTACTTTTTTCAGAAAATTTACTTGTTTAAGAAAAGGTACATTTTTAGAAAATTTACTTTTTTAAGAAGAGATACTTTTTTAAGAAAAGCTAATTTTTAAGAAAGATATTTTTTCAGAAAATTTACTTGTTTAACAAAATGTACCTTTTTAGAAAATTTACTTTTTTAATAAAATATACTTTTTTAAGAAAAGGTAATTTTTAAGAAAAGGTACTTTTTCAGAAAATTTACTTGTTTAAGAAAAGGTACCTTTTTAGAAAATTTTCCTTTTTTAGAAGAGATACTTTTTTAAGAAAAGGTAATTTTTAAGAAAGATATTTTTTCAGAAAATTTACTTGTTTAAGAAAATGTACCTTTTTAAGAAGAGATACTTTTTTAAGAAAAGGTAATTTTTAAGAAAGGTATTTTTTCAGAAAATTTACTTGTTTAAGAAAAGGTACCTTTTTAGAAAATTTACTTTTTTAAAAAGAGATTCTTTTTTAAGAAAAGGTAATTTTTGAGAAAAGGTTCTTCTTTAAGAATAGGTACTTTTATAAGAAAAGGTACTTTTTCAGAAGAGACACTTTTTAAGAAAAGGTATTTATTGAAGAAAATTTGCTTTTTAGGAAGAGGTAATTAGTAAGAAAAGGTAATTTTTTAAGAAATTGTACTTTTTTAAGAAAAGGTACTTCCTAAGAAAAGGTACTTCCTAAAGAAAAGGTACTCTTGTAAGAAAATACACTTTGTCAGGAAATGTACATTTTTAGATATAGTACTTTTTTTTTAGAAAATTTGTTTTTTTTTTTTTTTTTTTGGAAAAGGTACTTTCTTAGATAATTTACTTTAAAAAAAACAGGTTCATTTAAAAAGAAGTACTTTTCAGAAAAAGGTATTTTTTAAAGTAAATTTCGTTTTTAAGAAAAGGTACTTATTTGAAAAAATTTACTTTTTTGAGAAAGGGAACTGTTTTAGAAATTAACTTTTTTATAAAAGGAACTTTTGTAAGGAAAAGAACACTTAGAAAAGGTATTTTAAAAAATACCTTTTACGAAAAGGTACTTTTTTAAGAAAATTTCCTTTTTTGAAATAAAGTTTTTTTTTGACAACTATGCTTTTTTAAGACAGACAATTTTTGCCAGAATAGGTCTTATTTAAGACAAGGTCTTTTTTTAAAAAAGGTACTTTTGAACAAAAGTTACTCTTTGAAGAATATGTACTTATTTAAAAGAAGGTACTTTTTAAAGAAAATTTGATAATTTAAGAAACGGAGTTTTATTTCAATTTACATTTTAAGAAAAGTTACTTCCTTAAGTAAGTGTACTTTTCTAAAAAAAGGTGCTTTTTCAAGAAAGAGTAATTTTTTAAGAAAAGCGTATTTTTTTAAAAGTACTTACTTTCTTAAGAAAAAGTACTTTCTTAGAAAGCTACTTTTTTATAAAATATACTTTCTTAGAGAGCCACTTTTTATAAAATGTACCTTTTTAGAAAAAAACTTTTTATATAACACATTTTTTAAAAAAAGCAGGTTCTTTTCTAAAAAAAAATATACTTTAAAAGAAGGTACTTTTTTTAATAAAATTATTTTTTTCAGAATTGGCACTTTTTTAAGAAAATTTACTGTATAAGAAGTTTAGCGAATGTACTTTTTAAAAAAACAGGTTCTGTTGTCAAAAAAAAGGTACTTTTTTAAACAAAATTAAATTTTTAAGGAAAGGCAGATAACGTACTTTTTTAAGAAAAGTTACCTTTTTAAGAAAAAGTACTTTATAAAAAAGTTTAGATAATGTACTTTTTTAAGAAACAGGTAATTTTTTTAAAAAAGAAGGTACTTTTTAAATAAAGTTATTTGTTTTTTTAATTGGCACTTTTTAAAAAAACTTACTTTTTTAGAAAAATTTACTTTTTTAAGAAAAGGTACTTTTTTAAGAAAAAGTACTTTTTAAGAAAAGGTACTTTTTTAAGAAAAGGTACTTTTTTAAGAAAAGGTACTTTTTAAGAAAAGTTACTTTTTTAAGAAAAGGTATTTTTTTTAAGAAAAAGTACTTCTTAAGAAAGTTTAATTTTATTCAAAAATTTCATTAAAAAAATCAATTTTTTACAAAGGGTACTTTTTTAAAATATTATTTTTTTAGGAAGTTTGAATTTTTTAATAAAAGGTACTTTTTTAACAAAATTTACTTTTTAAGAAAATGTACTTTTAAAAGATGCTTATTAAATAAATTAGCTTTTTTAAACTATTTTAAAAAATGGAATTTTTTTTCAGAAATGTACTTTATTAATAAAATGTACTTTTTCACAAAATGTACCTTTTTAGAAGTTCTTTTTAAAGGTTCTTTTTTAAGAAAATTAACATCTTTAAGAGTAGGTGCTTGTTTTAGAAAAGGTTCTTTTTAAGAAAAGGTAATTCTTTAAGAAAATTTACTTATTTCCAACATGTACTTTTTAAGAAAAGGGACTTTTCAAAACAATTTACTTTCTTGAGAAAATGTTCTTTTGTAAGAAAAAAATATTTTTTTAAAGTAAATTTACATTAGCATGTTTTGAAGACAGGGTACTTTTTTATTAAAATTTACTCTTTTAAGAAAAAGCACTTTTTACAGAATAGGTAGCATTTTAAGAAAAAATAAAGTAAATATGACCTTTTTTGAAAAAAATTACTTTAAAAAAAAAGGAACTTTTATAAGAAAAGTTACTTTTCGACGAAGGATGTTTTTTGAAGAAAAAGCACTTTTTACAGAAAAATAAGAAATTTTAAGAAAAAATAAAGTAAATATGACCTTTCTTTAAAAAAAATACTTTTAAAAAAAGGAACTTTTATAAGAAAAGTTACTTTTCGACGAAGGATATTTTTTGGAGAAAATGTAGCTGTTTTTTAAACCAAAAAGGTACCTTTTTAAGAAAATGTGTTTTTTAAGAAATGTAACTTTTTTAAGAAAAGCTACCTTTTTATAAAAGGTAGAGGAACCAATATTCCCAGTATTGTATTTCAAAAAGTGGGGAAATTTTTTAGAGAAAATGTATCTTTTAGAAATACACATTTTTCAAATATTAAAATTTTTAAAGTAATGGGCAAATTTATATTAAAAAATCTTTCAATGTTTTTTCATACAAATTTTAATCGTTTTCTTTTATAGAATGAGCCTCTAAGTATTTCTTTGCATTTGCTAAACTTACATTAAATTATGATAAATTGTTTTTAAAATTATTTAGTTATCATCTATACATTTAAATGACTATCTTCATCTCTTTTTGAATTAAGAATACATTTGCAGCCAATTTAAAAATTTACAAAAAAAAATTGCTTGGCTGGTAATTTATTTATACATTGTTGCACATACTTCTAAATATTTTTTTTTTATTTTTACGTTGGCGTCAGTGTCAAATTGTTTTTGATTAGTTTAGCTCCTCTTTTCTTTTTCTTTTTCTTTTTTGCTTTCATACTAGTATCTTCGCAAATAATCTCCTATGGTGCGCCAATTACTTATTTAAATGCTATATTTGGTTACTCATCTCTGTAGTGAATAATTTTTCTAAGGTGTCATTTACAAGCCCACTTTTTCTGTCTCTCTTGTAACGTACTCATACACTTTATGTTTGTTTATTATTCAAAGGCATGCATTTCTTAGGTATGCTAGACTTACATAGATTTATAGTTTTCGTTAAATTGCTTGACAAAAAATTCAATGGAATCAGTGAGTTTTTTCTGTTGTTTTTCATTTCATAAATTAAACCAGTTTAGATTACTAATGAGTATTGAAATAAACGTGAAATATTATTGATATTCTTTATGAACACATTTATGCTTAGCAGCCGGACCCATTATACGTGATAATTTATAAACAATTAAGTCAATTTACTTCTTTATATATTATTAAATTTATAGAAGAATGTTGTTATTATATAAGTCTTATAAAGATTGTAATCTAGAACATTACAACCAATAATTTTTGTAAATAGCTTTAAAAAAGCTCAATAAAACCATTTTCATATTTATGAGTATTTCAAAATGAAATGAAATTTTAAATATTCCAAAATTCCGGCTCTCTATTTCAAAGCAATATATAGAATGAAAAAATTTATTTTTATTTTTTTGTTTAGGAATGTGTTTCATAATTAACAGAAGATTATTCATGTAATTAGGCCATCTCGATTTAAGTGGGCTAACATTTTCTCTATCTCCATGTTAAACCACATTCCGCTTTAAAATATGTTTTAACTATAGTTATAAATAGCAAAATAAATTCTTTAACATCTTTCTTATTTTTAATCCATATAAAACAAAAGACTTAAGAAACAGTCATTTAGTTTTGTTTTCACCATACGAATTGAAAGACTTAAGAAGCAAACTTGTTTCTCTCATATTTTCAAAAATAATCAAAAGACTTAAGAAACAAACCTTAAAATTTTTAACAAATATTGTAAACGAAAATTAAACCAAAAATTGTATTAATCCTATAACGCCGGAATTTTTTTTAACCCCTTAACCACGGATGAGCATTAAATAATTTGATCAATTATTCACATTTTAACTTTGCTCGATTAAAAATTCAAAAATATTTTTATTTTATTCTTTGATTAATCGATCAAGAAATTGAACTTTTTTAAGAAAAAATATTTTCTTAAGAAAACATATTTTTTAAAGATAACTTCTTAAGAAAAAGTACTTTTTTAGAGAAGCATCATTTTTATAATATGTACTTTTTTAGAAAAGGTAAATTTTTAGATAGGGTACTTTTTTAAAAAATGTTCTCTTTAAAGAAAAGGCACTTTTTAATAAAATATACTTTTTTAAGAGAAAGAAAATTTTTAAGAAATAAAAAAGTACTTCAAAAAAATTTTTTTTATTTAATGAAAGGTACTTTTTTAATAAAAGATACTTTTATAAATTATATGTATGTACTTTTCTAAGAGAAGGTACTTTTTAAGAAATGGTACTTTTTTAATAAAAGGTAGTTTTTTATAAAAGATAGTTTTTAATAAAAGGTTCTTTTTTAATAAAAAGCACTTTTTGACAAAAGGTACTTTTTTTATAAAAGGTACTTATTGAGGAAAATTTATATTTTAAGAAAATGTACTTTTCAAGAAAAGGTATTTTTTAAGAAACTTTACATTTTTTATAAAATATAATTTTTTAATGAAACGAAAATTTTTAATAAAGTAAAGAAAATACTTCCAAATTTTTAATTTTTAAGAAAAAGTACTTTTTTAATAAAAGTTACTTTTTTAATAGAAGGTACTTTTTTTAATAAAAGGTACTTTTTTAATAAAAGGTACTTTTTTAATAAAAGGTACTTTTTTAATAAAAGGTACTTTTTTCATAAAAGGTACTTTTTTAATAAAAGGTACTTTTTTAATAAAAGGTACCGTTTTAATAAAAGGTACTTTTTTAATAAAAGGTCCTTTTTTAATAAAAGCTACTTTTTTAATAAAAGGTACTTTTTTAATAAAAGGTACTTTTTTAATAAAAGGTCCTTTTTTAATAAAAGTTACTTTTTAATCAAAGGTACTTTTTTAAAAATATGTACTTTTTTAATAAAAGGTACTTTTTAAATAAAAACTTCTTTTTTGATGAATTGTACTTATTAATAAAAAGTGCTTTTTTAATAAAAAAAATGTGCTTTTTGAATAAAAGGTATTTTTTTAATATAAGCTACTTTTTAATAAAAGGTACTTTTTTAATAAAAGGTACTTTTTTCATAAAAGGTACTTTAAAAAAAAGGTACTTTTTTAATAAAAGTTACTTTTTTAATAAAAGGTACATTTTTTATAATAGGTACTTTCTTAATAAAAGGTACTGTTTTAATAAGAATTACTTTTTTAATAAAAGGTACTTTTTTAATAAAAGGTACTTTTTAATAAAAAGTACTTTTTTAATAAAAGTTACTTTTTAAAAATAGGTACTTTTTTAATAAAAGGTACTTTTTAAAAATAGGTACTTTTTTAATAAAAGGTACTTTTTAAAAATAGGTACTTTTTTAATGAAAGGTACTTTTTTAATAAAAGGTACTTTTTTAATAAAATGTACTTTTTTAATAAAAGGTACTCTTTTTTTAAAAATAGGTACTTTTTTAATAAGAAGTACTTTTTAATAAAGGGTACTTTTTTAATAATAGGTACTTTTTAATAAAAGGTACTTTTTTAATAAAAACTTCTTTTTTGATAAATTGTACTTTTTTAATAAAAAGTGCTTTTTTAATAAAAAAAAATGTGCTTTTTAATAAAAGGTATTTTTTTAATATAAGGTACTTTTTTATTACAATGTACTTTTTTAATAATATGTACTGTTTTATTAAAAGGTACTTTTTTAATAAAAGGCACTTTCTTAATAAATGGTACTGTTTTAATAAAAGGTACGTTTTTAATAATAGGTACTTTGTTAATAAAAGGTACTGTTTTAGTAAGAATTACTTTTTTAATAAAAGGTACTTTTTTAATAAAAGGTACTTTTTTAATAAAAGGTACATTTTAAAAATAGGTACTTTCTTAATAAAAAGCACTTTTTAATAAAAATTACTTTTTTAATAAAAGGTACTTTTTAAAAATGGATACTTTTTTAATAAAATGTACTTTTTTAATAATAGGTACCTTTTTAATAAAAGGTACTATTTTAATAATAGTTACTTTTTAATAAGAGGTACTTTTTTAATAAAAGATAATTTCTTAATAAAAGGTACTTTTTAATAAAAGGTACGTTTTTAATAATACGTACTTTCTTAAAAAGAGGTACTTTTTTAATAAGAATTACTTTTTTAATAAAAGGAACTTTTTTAATAAAAGATACTTTTTAAATATAAGGTACTTTTTTAATAATAGGTACTTTTTTAATAAAAATTACTTTTTTAATAAAAGGTACTTTTTAAATAAAAGGTACTTTTTTAATAATAGGTACTTTTTTAATAAAAGGTTATTTTTAAATAATATGTACTTTTTTAATAAGAGGTACTTTTTAATAAAAATTGTTTTTTAATAAAAGGTACTTTTTAAATATAATGTATTTTTTTTAACAAAAGCTACTTTTTTATTAAAAGGTACTTTTTCCACAGAAGGTTCTTTTTTATTGAAAATTTACTTTTTCAGAAGAAAATTTACTTTTTTCGAGAAAGTGTACTTTTTCCACAGAAGGTTCTTTTTTATTGAAAATTTACTTTTTTGAAGAAAATTTCAAGAAAGTGTACTTTTTCAAGGAAATGGATTTCTTAATATGAAGAAACTTTTAGGTACTTTTTTAAGAAAATATACATTTTTAAGAAAAGTTACTTTTGGAAGAAAATGAGTCTAACTACTCATTTATATTAAGATTATGACAAACTATTTCCTGATATACAAACATATTTGTTTCAAAGTTGTTCAAAATAAAGCTCTGCTTCGATTCTCATTAGGTTGGTTTCAACTTTTTTCCAAATAAACTATCTACTGCTTTTGGTTACCATCTCTAAACAGCTGTATAATCTCTTTTGCCGTATATAGATCAATTTTTGAAACAAATGTGCCAATATTATTTGCTTCATTTAAAGTAACTCATAACTCAATTATTTACAACTTGAAAATCGTTTTTGAAGTCCACAGCTTCCTTTCATCTATCTGTTTTGATATGTAAAGATATTTTGATGAATTTTGTTACATATTATTTTATGGTAAATATTATTTGTAAAAATCATATCAGTAACCCTGATTTGGCATTCATAGTCTATAAAAAGGACCCTTTCTGGTGAAAATTCCCTAATAAGAAATAAACCATCCATTTGTGAAGTCTTCAACTTAAAAAGATAAGGAACCTAAATTTTAGCCTTACCAATTATTAAAATATTAATATGTCATTGCCATTTTTATACAGGAAACGTTTCCATAATGGACATCAATTTGTTGTAAGCAAACTCTTCGAATTTAAAAACTACTCCTGACATTAAAATCATTTTTAACTTCCCGCTTAAAACATCATTACATTTTATTGCTAAAATTTTCAATAGAGCCGAACAGGTTCATCAACATTTTGGCCATAAACTTTAATTTAAACTCAAATCAAACTAATAATTATTTAACCAAAATGGTTATTACAGAGAAATTTAATTTTTTTTTTTTTTTTTTGCAAAATAATTTTATTACGAAAAAAGTTTTATCCATAAAAAAATTATAATAAATAATTTTCCAGAAAAAGTACTTTTTTAGAGAAGCATCATTTTTATAATATGTACTTTTTTAGAAAAGGTAAATTTTTAGATAGGGTACTTTTTTAAAAAATGTTCTTTTTAAAGAAAAGATACTTTTTAATAAAATATACTTTTTTAAGAAAAAGAAAATTTTTAAGAAATAAAACAGTACTTCAAAAAAATTTTTTTTATTTACTGAAAGGTACTTTTTTAATAAAAGATACTTTTATAAATTATATGTATGTACTTTTCTAAGAGAATGTACTTTTTAAGGAATGGTACTTTTTTAATAAAAGGTAGTTTTTTATAAAAGATAGTTTTTAATAAAAAAGTTATTTTTTAATAAAAAGCACTTTTTGACAAAAGGTACTTTTTTTAATAAAAGGTACTTTTTGAAGAAAATTTATATTTTAAGGAAATGTACTTTTCAAGAAAAGGTATTTTTTAAGAAACTTTACTTTTTTTATAAAATATACTTTTTTAAGAAAACGAAAATTTTTAATAAAGTAAAGAAAATACTTCCAAAAATTTAATTTTTTAAGAAAAAGTACTTTTTTAATAAAAGTACTTTTTTAATAAAAGGTACTTTTTTAATAAAAGGTACTTTTTTAATAAAAGGTACGTTTTTAATAAAAGGTACTTTTTTCATAAAAGTTGCTTTTTTAGTAAAAGGTACTTTTTTAATAAAAGGTACTTTTTTAATAAAAGGTACTTTTTTAATAAAAGGTACTTTTTTAATAAAAGGTACTTTTTTCATAAAAGGTACTTTTTTAATAAGGTACTTTTTTATTAAAGGTACTTTTTTAATAATGGGTACTTTTTTTAATAAAAGGTACTTTTTTAATAAAAACCTCTTTTTTAATATATTGTACTTTTTTAATAAAAAGTGCTTATTTAATAAAAAAAAAATGTGCTTTTTTAATAAAAAGTATTGTTTTAATATAAGGTAATTTTTTATTACAAGGTACTTTTTTAATAATATGTACTGTTTTAATAAAAGGTACTTTCTTAATAAATGGTACTGTTTTAATAAAAGGTACGTTTTTATAATAGGTACTTTCTTAATAATAGGTACTGTTTTAATAAGAATTACTTTTTTAATAAAAGGTACTTTTTTAATAAAAGGTACTTTTTTAATAAAAGGTACTTTTTTAATAAAAGGTACTTTTTTAATAAAAGGTACTTTTTAAAAATAGGTACTTTCTTAATGAAAAGCACTTTTTAATAAAAATTAATTTTTTAATAAAAGTTACTTTTTAAAAATAGGTACTTTTTTAATAAAAGGCACTTTTTTAATAAAATCACTTTTTTAATAAAAGGAACCTTTTTAATAAAAGGTAATTTTTTAATAAAAGGTACTTTTTTATTAAAGGTACTTATTTAATAATGGGTAATTTTTTTAATAAAAGGTACTTTTTTAATAAAAACTTCTTTTTTAATATATTGTACTTCTTTAATAAAAAGTGCTTTTTTAATAAAAAAAAAATGTGCTTTTTTAATAAAAGGTATTTTTTTAATATAAGGTAATTTTTTATTACAAGGTACTTTTTTCATAATATGTACTGTTTTAATAAAAGGTACTTTCTTAATAAATGGTACTGTTTTAATAAAAGGTACGTTTTTAATAATAGGTACTTTCTTAATAATAGGTACTGTTTTAATAAGAATTACTTTTTTAATAAAAGGTACTTTTTTAATAAAAGGTACTTTTTTAATAAAAGGTACTTTTTTAATAAAAGGTACTTTTTCAATAAAAGGTACTTTTTTAATACAAGGTACTTTTTTAATAAAAGGTACTTTTTAAAAATAGGTACTTTCTTAATAAAAAGCACTTTTTAATAAAAATTAATTTTTTAATAAAAGCTACTTTTTAAAAATAGGTAATTTTTTAATAAAAGGTACTTTTTTAATAAAATGCACTTTTTTAATAATAGGTACCTTTTTAATAAAAGGTAATTTTTTAATAATGGGTACTTTTTTAATAAGAGGTACTTTTTTAATAAAAGGTAAATTCTTAATAAAAGGTACTGTTTTAATAAAAGGTACGTTTTTAATAATAGGAACTTTCTTAATAAGAGGTACTATTTTAATAAGAATTATTTTTTTAATAAAAGGAACTTTTTTAATAAAAGATACTTTTTAAAAATAGGCACTTTCTTTATAAAAAGCACTTTTAATAAAAATTTCTTTTTTAATAAAAGGTACTTTTTAAATAAAAGGTACTTTTTTAATAATAGGTACTTTTTCAATAAAAGGTTATTTTTTTAATAATATGTACATTTTTAATAAGAGGTACTTTTTTAATAAAAATTACTTTTTAAATATAATGTATTTTTTTAACAAAAGCTACTTTTTTATTAAAAGGTACTTTTTCCACAGAAGGTTCTTTTTTATTGAAAATTTACTTTTTAGAAGAAAATTTCATTTTTTTTAAAGAAAGTGTACTTTTTCCATAGAAGGTTCTTTTTTATTGAAAATTTACTTTTTAGAAGAAAATTTCCTTTTTTTAAGAAAGTGTACTTTTTCAAGGAAATGGATTTCTTAATATGAAGAAACTTTTAGGTACTTTTTTAAGAAAATATACATTTTTAAGAAAAGTTACTTTTGGAAGAAAATGAGTCTAACTACTCATTTATATTAAGATTATGACAAACTATTTCCTGATATACAAACATATTTGTTTCAAAGTTGTTCAAAATAAAGCTCTGCTTCGATTCTCATTAGGTTGGTTTCAACTTTTTTCCAAATAAACTATCTACTGCTTTTGGTTACCATCTCTAAACAGCTGTATAATCTCTTTTGCCGTATATAGATCAATTTTTGAAACAAATGTGCCAATATTATTTGCTTCATTTAAAGTAACTCATAACTCAATTATTTACAACTTGAAAATCGTTTTTGAAGTCCACAGCTTCCTTTCATCTATCTGTTTTGATATGTAAAGATATTTTGATGAATTTTGTTACATATTATTTTATGGTAAATATTATTTGTAAAAATCGTATCAGTAACCCTGATTTGGCATTCATAGTCTATAAAAAGGACCCTTTCTGGTGAAAATTCCCTAATAAGAAATAAACCATCCATTTGTGAAGTCTTCAACTTAAAAAGATAAGGAACCTAAATTTTAGCCTTACCAATTATTAAAATATTAATATGTCATTGCCATTTTTATACAGGAAACGTTTCCATAATGGACATTAATTTGTTGTAAGCAAACTCTTCGAATTTAAAAACTACTCCTGACATTAAAATCATTTTTAACTTCCCGCTTAAAACATCATTACATTTTATTGCTAAAATTTTCAATAGAGCCGAACAGGTTCATCAACATTTTGGCCATAAACTTTAAGTTAAACTCAAATCAAACTAATAATTATTTAACCAAAATGGTTATTACAGAGAAATTTAATTTTTTTTTTTTTTTTTTGCAAAATAATTTTATTACGAAAAAAGTTTTATCCATAAAAAAATTATAATAAATAATTTTCCAGCCATACTTTTTTGTTGTGTTTGTTAAGAAAATGAAAAGAAAAAATTTAAAAATTTTTTAAACACTTGTTTTTGCAACATTCAATTAAAAAAATACCATAGATAAACCCACATACAAAATATTTCAACATTTTACATAAAACAAAAAAAAAAATCAAAAATAAACTCAAGAAAAACTAGTTTTTTTATAAGAAAAAAATCTTTAGTTTAACTTTTATTTTCAATAGAGATTATTTTTTCTTTTTTAGTTTTGAGGAAAAATATTTGAAACTTTTGCAAAGTGGTTTTCTTGGCAAATATCTTTAGTGATTTAAAAATGCAAAAATCTTCGACTACCGTATTCAAAATAGCAATAAACAAGTTAACTAACAACTTTCAATAACTTTGCAAACATGTTAACTTATTTTTTTTTTTTATAAAATTATAAGATCATTCTTCTATACAAGTTGCTTATATGTTTTACTCTGATTATCAGTATTTTTTATTTATTTATTTTTTTTTTTTGTAAATAATACACAAAACGTTTTGTTTTGTTTGCTTAAATTAGAAGCAAATATTACGCTGCGTTTTTTTTTTTTTTTTTTGCTTTCTGAAATCTTTCAAAATAACGTACACACAAATATTTCAATTATCAATTATGATTTCATATTAAGATTTAATTATCATTTATTATGTCGGCTGCGGTAATTTGTTGTTATATATTTTTATATAATTTTATGTGGAAAACCAGTAATTTTTTAAATTAACCATTTCAATTATTAATGATTTTATTTGCTACATTATAAATATTGTGATATAATATAAAAATAAAAGTTACATTATTTTGAAATTAGTTTCGATTAACATTCTTTAGATAATTATTTTATGCAGCAATTAGTCGAAGCTGTGAATGGGATTTTGTTATCATTAAAGGCAATATTTGTATTGCAAAATAATATTAGTAATGTTGATAGATTCGCTAAATCTGTAATAATGTTACAATGTTTCACTGTGGTTTGATGCGAGATCATATTATTATGGATTTGTTCCAAATTAATTCAAATGTTTTTTAGGTTTTATAATTATAGAGAAAACACTGTGAAAAAGTTTATTTGGGACTTTATTCGATTGTGCTAATAATAATTATTACTTTTTTAATATAAAACTGAAATAATCTTAAATTAAAAAAAAACCAAAAATATTTTAAAAAAATTTTTTACTTTCCAGTATAAAAAAAAAATTTTTTTTAAATTTGTGGAAAAAATATTAGTTAAAAAAAATTTTTTAAGCAAACAAAAGAAAGTAAAATATAAATAAAAATATATATTTAAATAATTCTAATATATCATATGGTCAAAAAAGAAAAGTTTTTAACATGCCTTGATATTTATTTCACTTGCTAATTAGATATGATATTAGAAAAATGGATGATAAATGTAGACTATAAAAAAACGTTAAGATCAAAAAAAGTCTTTATCTCTTGTAGTTATAGCCTCTTAAAGTTTGAAAATATTCAACTTTGGCTTAAAGCCAAGCGGAGTTTTGTAATATTTTTTAAACTTATACGAGCAACACATAGATGACTGCGGCTACACGACTAAAAATGCAGCTGGCTGCAATTGTAGTCGTGTAGACAGCTACTTATTCTTCTTGAAAATTACAGCAACATATAACAATAATATAAACAGCTGTTTTTGTACGAAAGCATTTTTATTTCAGTAGTGCCAATTGTATATTTTTGATGGGTAAACATCTATACGCGCAGGGGGGTAAATTTCTATTTCACAATACAATCGCAAAAACAGCGTAACACATCGGTGTGAGCTGGAGTGTAAATCGGTGTGACTTTATCTGATTGTATTTGTGAAAAAATTATGAAATGTTCTTTTCTAAACATTTTCCAATTGTCTTTCAAAAAACATCAATTGTATTTCAGAAAACATCAATTGTATTTCAGAAACCATCAATATAATTTCAGAAAACATCATTTGAATTTCAGAAAACATAAATTTAATTTCAGAAAACATCAATATAATTGCAGAAAACATCATTCGAGTTTCAGAAAACATCAATTGAATTTCAGAAAGCATCAATAGAATTTTAGAAAATATCAATTGTATTTCAGAAACCATCAATATAATTTCAGAAAACATCAGTTGAATTTCAGAAAACATAAGTAGAATTTCAGAAAACATAAACTGTATTTCAGAAAACATCAATAAAATTTCAGAAAACATCAATTGAATTTCAGAAAACATCAATATAATTTCAGAAAACATCAATTGTATTTCAGAAAACATCATTTAAATTTCAGAAAACATAAATAGAATTTCAGAAAACATCAATTGTATTTCAGAAACCATCAATATAATTTCAGAAAACATCAATTGTATTTCAGAAACCATCAATATAATTTCAGAAAACATCATTTGAATTTCAGAAAACATAAATATAATTTCAGAAAACATCATTTGAATTTCAGAAAACATAAATAGAATTTTAGAAAACATCATTCGAGTTTCAGGAAACCTCAATATAATTTCAGAAAACATCATTCGAGTGTCAGAAAACATCAATTGAATTTCAGAAAACATCAATAGAATTTCAGAAAACATCAATTGTATTTCAGAAAACATCAATTGTATTTCAGAAAACATCATTTGAATTTCAGAAAACATAAATAGAATTTCAGAAAACATCCATTGCATTTCAGAAAACATCAATTGTATTTCAGAAAACATCAATTGTATTTCAGAAAACATCCATTGCATTTCAGAAAACATAAATAGAATTTCAGAAAACATCAATATAATTTCAGAAAACATCATTCGGGTTTCAGAAAACATCAATTGAATTTCAGAAAACATCAATAGGATTTCAGAAAACATCAATTGTATTTCAGAAAACATCATTTGAATTTCAGAAAACATCATTTGAATTTCAGAAAACATCAATTGAATAAAAGCATCATTTGAATTGCTGAAAACATTAATTGTATTTCAGAAAACATCAATTGAATTTCAGAAAACATCAATTGCATTTCAGAAAACAGTAATTGAATTTCAGAAAACAGCATAATCGACTTATTTTTTATGCACTGGAAAATATGATGTTGATGTTTTCTTTAATTATTAGATGTTTACACATCTCCCTTGTGATCGGACTCACATGATTTTTTTTTTCTTTATAAAAATAGACTCGTATATAAACTTGACTTGAATATACAATTACTTATTTATACTACATTATTATAAAGTAAAAATCAATAAATAAATTCATTTAACCCCTTTTAATTATTAATGCATTCAATTTTGCAATGTTTTTTTTTTTAACAAAATAAAATATTTCATAGCACTAATTTCTTTTACATATTTTGTTATATTGTCAACACTATTTTTGTTTTGTAGCCAACAAAACTAGAAATTATCCTAAGTTGACTACAGCAACAAATGTTGTCGTGTAGCCGTGTAGCTGTGCTGGTGTCAAAATAATCGGCCGTAGGCTATGTGTTTCATGCATTAAGCTTAATATCCCGTTTTAAATTATCATTATTGTTTTATTTTAAATAATTATTTTTAACCATAAACGGATAATAACACTATGGAACATAATGGGGGTTATGAGCTTAATTCTGAGTTCGGATGTGTGCAATGAAATTACATGCGGACTTTTATTTTTGTAGAACATTTTAACCATCTGTTGGCCCGTTTAATGGATAATTTAAGACCTATTTTAAAATATATACTAAAAAAAAGTCCTCTAAAACTGGCGATTAGAGGGTTAAAATGTTCACCGAATATGTTCAGCTGAAAATTCCCCTATGGGTTACTGAAGACGAAAAATTCATTCAACGATGGTAAATTATACTAAGTTGACTACAGCGACAAAAGTTGTCATGTAGCCGTGTAGCTGTGTTGGTGTCAAAATAATCGGCCGTAGTCTATGTGTAGCATGCATTAAGCTTAATATTATACCATTTTATATTATCATTAAGCTTTTTAAATTATTAGCCAGCTTAGTTCCATTTTACATCGCATTTTTAACCACAAACGGATAGTAATAAAAATAACTTAAATACTTTTTTAAGAAAAGGTACTTTTTCTAGAAAAAAACGTGTTTTTAAGAAAATTTAGTTTTTATAAAAGAGTACTTTTTTAAGAAAAGGCACAAAAGGTAAAATGCCAGGCCCTATTTGAAGAAAATCCCCTTTTTCTAAAAAGGAATTTTTTTAATGAAAAGTACTTTTTAAGAAAAGCTAACTTTTTAAGAAAAAAATACCTTTATAAGAAATTTTATTTTTTAAAGAAACTCTATTTTTTAAAGATTTTCTTTTTTTTTTTTTTGCATAGAAAAGGTACTTCTTAAGAACAGCGTTATAGAAAATGTACTTTTTTAAAAATTCTACTTTTTATGAAAAGATACTTTTTGTATGAAAATATATTTTTTTTTATGAAAAAAACACTTTTTTAGGAAAAAAAATAGAAAAGTGCTCTTTATGAAAATTCATTTTTTTAAATGTACTATTTTGAGCAAAGGTACCTTTTTAAGAAAAGATATTTTTGTAAGAAAATATACTTTTTAAGAAAATTAACTTTTAACAAAAAGTCCCTTTTTATGAAAAGGTATCTTTTATGGAAAGGAACTCTTTTATTTAAAGGTGCTATTTTAGGAAAATTTACTTTTTAAGAAAAATTAATTTTTTAGGAAAAAGTACTTTTAGAAATGGTACTCTTTAAAAAAATTTACCTTTTTGAAAACAAGGTACTGTTCTAAGAAAAGTTTCTTTTTTGATAAAAAATACTTTTGAAGAAGATGTACTTTATAATAAAAGGTGCTTTTTTAATAAATAACAAAAAGATACTTTTTTAATAAAAGTTACTTTTTTTGATCAAAAAGCTATTTTTTAAGAAAAAAACTTTTTACAGAAAAGTTACCATTTTAAATAAAAGGTACTCTTTTATAAAAGGTACTTTTTAATAAAAAGTAATTTTTTATAAAAAGTAAATTTTGAATAAAAAGTGACAAAAAGTACTTTTTTATAAAAAGTACTTTTTTTACAAAAAATGCTTTTTTAATAAAAGTTAATTTTTTAATTAAAGGTACTTTTTAACGAAAGTTACTATTTTAAGAAAAGGTAATTTTTTTAAGAAAAGCTACTTTTTGAACAAAAGGCAATTTTTTAAGAAAAAAACTTTTTACAGAAAAGTTACAATTTTAAATAAAAGGTACTCTTTTATAAATGGTACTTTTTAATAAAAAGTAATTTTTTATAAAAAGTAAATTTTTAATAAAAGGTGCTAAAAAGTACTTTATATAAAAAGTACTTTTTTACAAAAAATTCTTTTTTAATAAAAATGCTTTTTTAATAAAAGTTACTTTTTTAATTAAAGGTGCTTTTTAAGGAAAGATACTTTTTTAAGAAAAGGTACTTTTTTTAAGAAATGCTACTTTTTGAACTAAAGGCAATTTTTGTAGGAAAAAACTTTTTACAGAAAAGTTACCATTTAAAAAAAAGGTACTCTTTTATAAAAGGTACTTTTTAATAAAACGTAATTTTTATACCCTATACCACTATGTGGTTTGGGTATAATGACTTTGTGCTGCTGTTTGTAACAACCAAAAATATTTGACCTAGACCCATCTTTAATTATACCGATCGAATCAGAATCACTTTCTGAGTTGATTTAACAATGTCCGTCCGTCCGTCCGTCCGTCCGTCTGTGTGTCCATGTAAAGCTTGTAATCAAACTGCAGGTCGCAAATATGAATATATTTTGATGAAATTTGGTATATAAGCTTTTATCGGCCATGGGATGAACCGTATTGATATTGGTGAGAATCGGTCCATGTTCAGACTTAGCCCCCATACAAATTACCCATATGAAATCGACATAAATTGCCATAGGATCCAAATTGTCATATAGATCTTACTCAAATTGGGTTTGTATGCATTCATTACATCCACTAATGAGTAGTCCAAAAATGATCCCTTTGACACCATATAGAGCTGCTTCCCGATCTTCACTTAAATCTATTAAAAAACAAAAATATTGCACTGATTCTTCTCAAATTTTGTTTGTACATATTTTTGCAAAATACAAGAGACTTTTACCAAACATGATCAGGATCGGTCCATTTTTGGACCTAGTCCCTATATAGATATAGCATCCGATATGAACTTTTTCATATCTGCAGCCAAAAAAATAAATAAAAATCCCATTCAAATTTGGTTTTTGCTTATTTTCAATGTCCAGTTAGTTGGGCCTAAGAGATAGGGTTTCTAAACGCATGGTATAGGGTATCGTATAGTCGGTCTAGACCGACTATAATTTTCTTACTTGTTTATAAAAAGTAAATTGTTAATAAAAGGTGCTAATTTTATAAAAAGTACTTTTTTAATAAAAGTTACTTTTTTTATAAAGAATTTTAGAAAATATCAATTGTATTTCAGAAACCATCAATATAATTTCAGAAAACATCAATTGTATTTCAGAAACCATCAATATAATTTCAGAAAACATCATTTGAATTTCAGAAAACATAAATATAATTTCAGAAAACATCATTTGAATTTCAGAAAACATAAATAGAATTTTAGAAAACATCATTCGAGTTTCAGGAAACCTCAATTGAATTTCAGAAAACATCAATAGAATTTCAGAAAACATCAATTGTATTTCAGAAAACATCAATTGTATTTCAGAAAACATCATTTGAATTTCAGAAAACATAAATAGAATTTCAGAAAACATCCATTGCATTTCAGAAAACATCAATTGTATTTCAGAAAACATCAATTGTATTTCAGAAAACATCCATTGCATTTCAGAAAACATAAATAGAATTTCAGAAAACATCAATATAATTTCAGAAAACATCATTCGGGTTTCAGAAAACATCAATTAAATTTCAGAAAACATCAATAGGATTTCAGAAAACATCAATTGTATTTCAGAAAACATCATTTGAATTTCAGAAAACATCATTTGAATTTCAGAAAACATCAATTGAATAAAAGCATCATTTGAATTGCTGAAAACATTAATTGTATTTCAGAAAACATCAATTGAATTTCAGAAAACATCAATTGCATTTCAGAAAACAGTAATTGAATTTCAGAAAACAGCATAATCGACTTATTTTTTATGGACTGGAAAATATGATGTTGATGTTTTCTTTAATTATTAGATGTTTACACATCTCCCTTGTGATCGGACTCACATGATTTTTTTTTTCTTTATAAAAATAGACTCGTATATAAACTTGACTTGAATATACAATTACTTATTTATACTACATTATTATAAAGTAAAAATCAATAAATAAATTCATTTAACCCCTTTTAATTATTAATGCATTCAATTTTGCAATGTTTTTTTTTTTAACAAAATAAAATATTTCATAGCACTAATTTCTTTTACATATTTTGTTATATTGTCAACACTATTTTTGTTTTGTAGCCAACAAAACTAGAAATTATCCTAAGTTGACTACAGCAACAAATGTTGTCGTGTAGCCGTGTAGCTGTGCTGGTGTCAAAATAATCGGCCGTAGGCTATGTGTTTCATGCATTAAGCTTAATATCCCGTTTTAAATTATCATTATTGTTTTATTTTAAATAATTATTTTTAACCATAAACGGATAATAACACTATGGAACATAATGGGGGTTATGAGCTTAATTCTGAGTTCGGATGTGTGCAATGAAATTACATGCGGACTTTTATTTTTGTAGAACATTTTAACCATCTGTTGGCCCGTTTAATGGATAATTTAAGACCTATTTTAAAATATATACTAAAAAAAAGTCCTCTAAAACTGGCGATTAGAGGGTTAAAATGTTCACCGAATATGTTCAGCTGAAAATTCCCCTATGGGTTACTGAAGACGAAAAATTCATTCAACGATGGTAAATTATACTAAGTTGACTACAGCGACAAAAGTTGTCATGTAGCCGTGTAGCTGTGTTGGTGTCAAAATAATCGGCCGTAGTCTATGTGTAGCATGCATTAAGCTTAATATTATACCATTTTATATTATCATTAAGCTTTTTAAATTATTAGCCAGCTTAGTTCCATTTTACATCGCATTTTTAACCACAAACGGATAGTAATAAAAATAACTTAAATACTTTTTTAAGAAAAGGTACTTTTTCTAGAAAAAAACGTGTTTTTAAGAAAATTTAGTTTTTATAAAAGAGTACTTTTTTAAGAAAAGGCACAAAAGGTAAAATGCCAGGCCCTATTTGAAGAAAATCCCCTTTTTCTAAAAAGGAATTTTTTTAATGAAAAGTACTTTTTAAGAAAAGCTAACTTTTTAAGAAAAAAATACCTTTATAAGAAATTTTATTTTTTAAAGAAACTCTATTTTTTAAAGATTTTCTTTTTTTTTTTTTTTGCATAGAAAAGGTACTTCTTAAGAACAGCGTTATAGAAAATGTACTTTTTTAAAAATTCTACTTTTTATGAAAAGATACTTTTTGTATGAAAATATATTTTTTTTATGAAAAAAACACTTTTTTAGGAAAAAAAATAGAAAAGTGCTCTTTATGAAAATTCATTTTTTTAAATGTACTATTTTGAGCAAAGGTACCTTTTTAAGAAAAGATATTTTTGTAAGAAAATATACTTTTTAAGAAAATTAACTTTTAACAAAAAGTCCCTTTTTATGAAAAGGTATCTTTTATGGAAAGGAACTCTTTTATTTAAAGGTGCTATTTTAGGAAAATTTACTTTTTAAGAAAAATTAATTTTTTAGGAAAAAGTACTTTTAGAAATGGTACTCTTTAAGAAAATTTACCTTTTTGAAAACAAGGTACTGTTCTAAGAAAAGTTTCTTTTTTGATAAAAAATACTTTTGAAGAAGATGTACTTTATAATAAAAGGTGCTTTTTTAATAAATAACAAAAAGATACTTTTTTAATAAAAGTTACTTTTTTTGATCAAAAAGCTATTTTTTAAGAAAAAAACTTTTTACAGAAAAGTTACCATTTTAAATAAAAGGTACTCTTTTATAAAAGGTACTTTTTAATAAAAAGTAATTTTTTATAAAAAGTAAATTTTGAATAAAAAGTGACAAAAAGTACTTTTTTATAAAAAGTACTTTTTTTACAAAAAATGCTTTTTTAATAAAAGTTAATTTTTTAATTAAAGGTACTTTTTAACGAAAGTTACTATTTTAAGAAAAGGTAATTTTTTTAAGAAAAGCTACTTTTTGAACAAAAGGCAATTTTTTAAGAAAAAAACTTTTTACAGAAAAGTTACAATTTTAAATAAAAGGTACTCTTTTATAAATGGTACTTTTTAATAAAAAGTAATTTTTTATAAAAAGTAAATTTTTAATAAAAGGTGCTAAAAAGTACTTTATATAAAAAGTACTTTTTTACAAAAAATTCTTTTTTAATAAAAATGCTTTTTTAATAAAAGTTACTTTTTTAATTAAAGGTGCTTTTTAAGGAAAGATACTTTTTTAAGAAAAGGTACTTTTTTTAAGAAATGCTACTTTTTGAACTAAAGGCAATTTTTGTAGGAAAAAACTTTTTACAGAAAAGTTACCATTTAAAAAAAAGGTACTCTTTTATAAAAGGTACTTTTTAATAAAACGTAATTTTTATACCCTATACCACTATGTGGTTTGGGTATAATGACTTTGTGCTGCTGTTTGTAACAACCAAAAATATTTGACCTAGACCCATCTTTAATTATACCGATCGAATCAGAATCACTTTCTGAGTTGATTTAACAATGTCCGTCCGTCCGTCCGTCCGTCTGTGTGTCCATGTAAAGCTTGTAATCAAACTGCAGGTCGCAAATATGAATATATTTTGATGAAATTTGGTATATAAGCTTTTATCGGCCATGGGATGAACCGTATTGATATTGGTGAGAATCGGTCCATGTTCAGACTTAGCCCCCATACAAATTACCCATATGAAATCGACATAAATTGCCATAGGATCCAAATTGTCATATAGATCTTACTCAAATTGGGTTTGTATGCATTCATTACATCCACTAATGAGTAGTCCAAAAATGATCCCTTTGACACCATATAGAGCTGCTTCCCGATCTTCACTTAAATCTATTAAAAAACAAAAATATTGCACTGATTCTTCTCAAATTTTGTTTGTACATATTTTTGCAAAATACAAGAGACTTTTACCAAACATGATCAGGATCGGTCCATTTTTGGACCTAGTCCCTATATAGATATAGCATCCGATATGAACTTTTTCATATCTGCAGCCAAAAAAATAAATAAAAATCCCATTCAAATTTGGTTTTTGCTTATTTTCAATGTCCAGTTAGTTGGGCCTAAGAGATAGGGTTTCTAAACGCATGGTATAGGGTATCGTATAGTCGGTCTAGACCGACTATAATTTTCTTACTTGTTTATAAAAAGTAAATTGTTAATAAAAGGTGCTAATTTTATAAAAAGTACTTTTTTAATAAAAGTTACTTTTTTTATAAAGTTACTTTTTTAATAAAAGGAACTTGTTTTTATAAAAATCACTTTTTTAATAAAACGGTACTTTTTAATACAAGGTACTTTTTTTATAAAAAGTTTTTTTTTAATAAAAACTACTTTTTTAATAAAAGGTACTTTTTTAATAAAAGGTACTCTTTTAGAAAAGGCACTTTCTAATAAAATGTACTTTTTTTATAAAATTAAATTTTTAATAAAAGATTCTATTTTTATAAAAAGTAGTTTTTTAATAAAAGTTACTTTTTTATAAAAATTACTTCTTAACAAAACGTACTTAAAAAAAATTTAATAAAAGGTACTTTTTTAATAAAAGTGCTTTTGTAATAAAGGGTACTTTTTTAATAAAAGGTACACTTTTAGAAAAGGCACTTTTTAATAAAATGTTCTTTTTTTATAAAACTTAAATTTTTAATAAAAGGTTCTATTTTTATAAAATGTCCTTTTTTTAATAAAAGTTACTTTTTTATAAAAATTACTTTTTTAATAAAATGTACTTAAAAAAAAATATAATAAAAGGTACTTTTTAATAAAAGGTACTCTTTTTGAAAAGGCACTTTTTAATGAGATGTACTGTTTTATAAAATAAAATTTTTAATAAAAGGTTCTATTTTTATAAAAATACTTTTTTTAATGAGACTTATTTATAAAAATTACTTCTTTAATAAAATGTACTTTAAAAAAAATTTAATAAAAGGTACTTTTTAATAAAAGGTAATCTTTTAGAAAAGGCACTTTTTAATAAAATGTACTTTTTTATAAAAATTAAATTTTTAATAAAAGGTTCTTAATAAAAAGTACTTTTGTAATAAAAGTTACTTTTTAATAAAAGGTACTCTTTTACAAAAGGCACTTTTTAAGAAAATGTACTTTTTTTTATAAAAGTTAAATTTTTAGTAAAAGTTTCTATTATTATAAAAAGTACTTTTTTTAATAAGAGTTACTTTTTTATAAAAATTACTTTTTTAATAAAATGTGCTTTAAAAAAATTTAATAAAGGTACTTTTTAATAAAAGGTACTCTTTTAATAAAGGCACTTTTTAATAAAATGTACTTTTTTATAAAAATTAATTTTTTAATAAAAGGTTCTTAATAAAAAGTACTTTTGTAATAAAAGTTTCTTTTTAATAAAAGGTACTCTTTTAGAAAAGGCACTTTTTAATAAAATGTACTTTTTTGATAAAAATTTAATTTTTAATAAAAGGTTCTATTTTTATAAAAGTACTTTTTTAAATAAAAGTTAATTTTTTATAAAAATTACTTTTTTAATAAAATGTACTTTAAAAAAATATTTAATAAAAGGTACTTTTTATAAAAAGTACGTTTTTAATAAAAGTACATTTTTAAAAAAGTAAATTTCTAGTTAAAGGGTACTTTAGAAAAATACTTTTTTAATAAATGCTACTTTTCGAACAAAAGGCAATTTTTAAGAAAAAGTCTATTTACATAAAAGCTACTGTTTTAATAAAAGTTATACTTTGTAAGAAAATATACTTTACAAAATTCTAATTTTGTAAAAAAGGTAAGTTTTTAAGCAAAAGTCTTCTTTTACTTATTTAAAATACTTTCTTAAAAAAGATACTTAATTAAGAAAAGTTCATTTTCGAAAAAACGTAGTTTCAAGGAAAATGTACTTTTAAAGGAAAGTGAACTTTTTTGAAAAAATGTGTCTCTTTAATAAAAGGTTTTTTAAGAAAAGATACTTTTTTTAAAAGGTACTTTTTTACGTTTTTTATAAAAGGTACTTTTTAAGAAAAGTACTTTTTTAATAAAAAGAACAAAAGTCAATTTTTTAAGAAAAAGTCTATTTACAGAAAAGTTACTGTTTTAATAAAAGTACACTTTGTAAGAAAATAAACTTTTTTACGAAATTCTAGTTTTTTTAATAAAATTAACTTTTTTTAAAAAAGGTACTTTGAAAAAAAAATTTTAAAAAGGCATTTTTTAAAAGAATTTACTTTTACAAAAAGGTAATATTTTTATAAAAGCTACTTTATTTAGGAAAGTTACTTTTCTAAGAAAATCAAATTTTTTTAAGAAAAAGTTCCTCTTTAAGTTCCTTATTTTAACTCATACTCTCTGTCTGTCTGTCTGTCTGTCTATCCAATTGATCTGAAACTTGACCCATAGTCTTGTTGTGAAAAAAGATTGATTTTGGGGTAGTCTCGCGCAGTCACGCATAATCACGCACAGTGTTCTAAATATAATTTCCCTCATCCAATCCATCTGAAACTTGATCCATACACTTGCTGTAATAAAATATTAACTTCGACATAGTCACGCACAGTCAGGCATAGTCACGCACAGTCACGGAGATATTAAATCCTCACTTCCCCTCATCCGATCGATCTGAAACTTTGTGGCTAAAGATTAATTTTAAGATCGTCACACACAGTCACGCACAGTCACGGAGATATTCAAAACTCATATGCATAAGGAAAGAAAGAGTTTTAATTAAAACTTTGTTTTTATTGGTTAGATTATTTAAAAAATAACTTTTAAAGAAAATTTACTTTTTTAAGAAGAAGTACTTTCTTAAAGGAAAGAGTATGTTTGAAGAAAATGTATTTTTTAAGAAAATGTGCTTTGTTTTAAAAGTACTTTTTGACAATAGGAACTCTTTTAACAGAAGGAAATTTTTGAAGAAAATGTAAATTTTTAAGAAAAGACATTTTCTTTAAGAAAAGTTACGGTAATGGAACCTACAATCTAATTTTCAAATTCATTGCTTCCATATTGATTGTATTAATATTTGGACGTATGACTGATAGTTTTGTGAAATTAAATATTAATCATACAACTTTACATATCAGTAAGTCAGTCAAATCTTTATAATAATTATCAACTAGAACTTGATATTATTCAAATTAATATTGGGAATTAAAAATTGGTGGTAAACAAAAGTAAAAAATGTTTTGCCAGACAATATTTTTATATATTAAAACTGGTAAATTTATTAAAATTGAATTACTTATTTGGGAAAAGAAAAAAATATATATTGAAAATAAAAATGTTAAATTGATAAAAGTCCTATTTTAGAGAAACACAAAATCCGTTAGAGGTAACTTCCATCCTATAGAGAGCCCATGTTAAAATCATTGGTGATGGATTCAACATTTCAATTGGCTAATATATGATACTTTTTCTAAACAAGCAACAAATTCATGACATCAGAAATTCATTCACCACTTCAAGATTTAATAAACATAAACATAACATTGTATTATTTTATGTGTGTGTTATTAGCAACTTTAAATATAATTTACTCAAAATGAAGGCAAAAATTTAAAAATCCGTAAAAATGGTGAACAGCTCAAAAGCAATACCTTTCAAAAAATATACGTTTTGTCAAAATTGGGACGAAACGGTGGAACAAAACATTGGTCACAAGTAATCGCCTAGCCTATTGATATTATAGATGTCAATTGCCAATATAAGTTCTTGTTATAAGAAACAAAGATTTAATTATTCTTATTATTCATTATTTATTTCACTACTTTATCTTACTAGTACTTCATAGAACACCAATGAAATTCATTAGTTTACGCAACATAAGAATTTTAGAAAACTTTTCTAAAATTATATATTTCTTCACAATTTGAGTTAATAATGCTTCCAAGCTGAAACTAAGTTAAAAATCGATTGAAAATTGCCCAAATAAAAACTTTTTTAAATGGGGGAAAATTTGAAAGAATAGTAAAATTTTTGAATACGGTACTCCACTACACCTTCAATCTCAATCTAGCATAGTATAATATGAGTAAAACCTTTCTTTTACTAATAATAATTTTTATTGTAAAAACAATTTTCGGTAAAAAAAATAAATTTCGAGAAAAGGATTTTGTATAGGATTAAATTTTTTCGCAAGGCCGTGTTTGAAGTTTCTGCGATGAGACAGCTTCAATTTTGGACGTGCATGCCAGTCTTCGCTTAATTTGCGGTTTGTTTAATACGTGATGCTAAATTAATTTGCAGTTTATAAGATTAAATTTATAATATGATCTCTGATGTTAAGAATATATTTCTTCTCAAAAACAAGCTCCCGATGTTTTTCTTTTTTGTTTTAATTGCTAGCAAGTGTTCTCAAAAAACACTCTGGCCTTTAATTTATTGTTTTCAACAAAATATATCAATAATCATTTTGGAATTTTTTTAAGTTTCGTTTTTTTTTTAATAATCTATTATTAATTGCAAAACTTGAGAAGATTATACAAAAATCTAAAAACAGAAAACATTCCAACGATTTAATGGATTGATCTTCAAGTGCCCGTATATGAATTCATTTTAAAATTCATGAAGAAACTACAGAGTTTAAAACAAAAACCTAAGAATGTTGTTGCTGCTAAAGTACATTTATACGAGTAGTTATGGTATTCTGTAAAAGTGTATTTCTTTAAGTATGTATGTGTATTTGAAAGGTATTTGCCAAGGTCACATAGCTGAATAATGAGACAAACTGTGATTCTGTTCAACATTTTTTTATTTATATTTTTTGCAAATAAAAAGCAGAAAATGTACAGTTTTGTTGTAAAAATGATTGCTGAAAATAATTTTAAATTATTTTTTGTTTTAACATAAAAAAGGAGAGAAAGAAAGATTAAAAAATTTAAATGATGATTAAACGGATGCTGTTTATTGGTTTCTTTAATGATATTTTATGATAATCAATTTTTTGTTTGTTTGTTTCTTTGGACAAATAGAGGGAGAAATCTTTGGTTAGGAGTATGTACTTAATCGTATATAAAAAAATATTCCCACATTCGTATGTTTTTGTAGACATAAATGCTGCTTGTTAAAAAAGTAAATGACAGCAAAATGTTGTTTGGGGAATAACTACGTACTTTCATGTTTTTTTTTTAGTATACCCTGTCGTGCTTCGCTACGACTTATTGAGACTTATTGGCATGTATGTTTTCATAATCAATTTTTCCTAAGAAATTTGTATTGCACAATTAAAACATTTTATTTTATTTATTTTATAATGTTTTTATTTCAATGCTTGTTTTTTCATTCGATGCAAAAATTATAAAATTTTTCGGCGTTCTTATGCAAGAAACACATAGACGACTGTGGCTACACGACTACAGCCTGTCAAAAATAAAATACACACGTTTATATGAAAACGAATATTTTGACACCAACACAGCTACACGGCTACACGACAACTTTTGTCGCTGTAGTCAACTTATGATAATTTCTTTTTTTTTTTTTTGGCTGCAAAACAAAAATAGTGTTGATAATATAACAAAATAAGTAAAAGAAATGAAATGTTTTATTTTGTTAAAAAAAAACATCGCAAAATGAAATGCTATAATTGCATTAATAATCAAAAGGGGTTTAATAAATTTATTTATTTTGTTTATTAATTTATTTCATATTTATTGCCGTTAGTCGTGTGTGTGTTTTTCAACTAGTAATAAAATCCAAAATATTTCAAAAAAAAAAGAGAAAATATGACGAAAGTTATATGAATTTCGGATTTACATTTGTAAAAAATAACGATATTGTAATGCCTCAGTGTGTAATTTGCTTCAAAACCCTTTCCAGTGATGCTATGAAACCAGCAAATTTACAAACCACCCACAATTTAAAGATAAAAATTCTGACTTTTTTTGCTTCTAAAATCAGATCACTGAATAAAGTAAGATTGGATTCCACAGGTGATTTAAATGTTGAACAGGAAAGGGCTATGGAAGCTTCCTATAAAATAGCAATATTAATTGTTAAAACCAAAAATCCACACACAATTGGATAACACTTGATCAAAACTTGTATTGCCGCAGTTGGTAACGTAATGCTTGATACAGCCATTAATGCAATTTTTAATAAAAAGAGGCAACACATTTTTGGAAATTGTATAAGACTTTTTTTGTATCTAAAATTTTACGGATTTTATTAAGTTTTTTCTTTCTCCTGTCAGGCAACAAAAAATCAAGTTAGGGCCTTTTTACATTAAGTCATCGATATATTTTAATTTTTATTTAGTATTCCTGAAATGGGATAAATCCATTTAATTTGAATTGTTTTGTTCCTTTTTGAATAAGTATCTTATTGAACTTTAAAAGTTTCTGTTATTTTTATTTATTTTTGAATTATAAATGTTTTTTATTTATAAATTTAAACTGATTTTTTTTTTCTTTTCTACAAAACATTTTTAAAATTTTTTTTTATTTAATTTTTAACGTTTTTTTAATAATAAACATATATTTTTTCGTTATTTTCACATTTGTTTTATTAATTTTTTAAGATAAAAATATTTGGGGGTCCGCGAGCTTGTAAAAATATCTCAAAATGACCATCACAAATAACAGTAAATTAATTTGTTTCAGGTCATTGGTTTGTTGACTGGTATGCAAGGATGTTTCACATAATATTGTTGTTTCCTTTGTCTATGGGATAGTCGCGCTATATGTCATCATTACGTCAAAACAGAGTGGCCAAAAAGAACTGAGTATTCACCAGGAAAACAAAACATTTCAAATAAACCATTAATTGATCCAAATGACGTTCTTCTTCCGCCGCTTCACATAAAATTGGGCCTTTTTAATAACTTTTTCAAGGCTCCGGACAAAGATCGTGCAGCATTTAACTACTTTTAAGCGGCTTTTCCTTAAATTTCATATGCTAAAATCAAAGAAAGCATATTTGTTGGCCCTCAGATTAAGAAGCTATTGAATGATGACAATTTTTCACTATGTTTATTGGAGAAAGAATACGCAGCCTGTAAATCTTTCAAGACCATCGTGGTCAGTTTTCTTGGAAACAATAAGAGTGAAATCTACAGACAAATTATTGAAAAATTATCACGAATTAGGCATTTAGATTTTTTCCCACAAAACCTAGGTGTGGTGAGCGATGAATAAGGGGAGCGTGCTCACCAAGGTTTAATGAAAATTGAAAGAAATTATCACGGATTTTAGGAAAAAAGCATGCTGCGCTTCTATTGATAAACTCTAATACGTGAAACCGAACCAACAAAATACAAACGACGTTCAAATAACGCCATTCACTTTTGAAAATTTATTGATTTTTAAATAAACTAATAATTATTTTTGTAAAAAACGAATAAAAACATTTTTTTTTGTATCCCGAAAACCTGACGTGATAGAGAAAAACCAATTACAGATTCGAATTCAGCCCACTAAATTACCCTAGGAAAGGTATTTGGTTGCTCCAATCCAAAACCTTGTTGTTGGTGTACAGTTAAGAACCAGATTAACAAGATGTTGGTCTTAAGTAAAAAAAAATTTGTTAGCAATATTCTATGAATAAATCAACGACTCAACATTTAGGTGGCAGGCCCCGTAAAAAGAGTCTAAGACAGAATAATTTAATAGCAATAAAAATGTCGAAAAAAGGTACCTAAAGAGGTCATTAACAATCTGAAACTTAAAATATGTTCGCGAACTTTTTCTCGACGAGCAATTAAAGCTGATATTGGTTGTTATCGTCCTGTGAAGAAGACACTGCAGTCAGAGAAAAATCGTAGGGCTCGCATAAATTTTGCTTAAGAACACATTAACTGATCAAGACGGAATTGTAATACTGTTGTCTACTCAGATGAGTCTAAATTTATTGATGAAAGATCGTATGTACGACGACCAAAGGGAAAAAGACTAGACCCAAAATATACAAAAAAAAAAAATTGGTAAATTGGGTGGTGGTAATATTTACTATGGTATGGGGTTGCTTTTCGGGCCAGGGAATGGAGCCAAATCATATAGTAAAGGATACTCTAACTGGAATTGGATATAGGCAAATTGTAAATGATGTAAGTTATAGGCCCCCAACATGACAATGACCGAAAACACACTTCCAAAGTTGTAACTGAATGGCTACAATTTACTGCAGTTAGAAAATCCCATAGAAAATCTATGGGAAATTGTTGATCGAAAAATATGGACACGAAATAACACAAGCAAGACAGATCTCAGAAAGGCAGTTAATTCAGTGCGGCAAAAAAATTATAAAACATATTGAATACCCAACAAAATATTGAAACCAAAACTAGAGGGCAGGTTTTCAATTATTGTATAGTACAGGTTTCCAATATTTTGTCAACAGCATAATACTTTGAAGTTCTATTATTTTTTTCTGAAGTTCAGCTAATTTATTTTCATATTTTTTTATTTTTTAAATAAATAAAACATACAAATTTTAAGATTAATAACAATAACGCTAAAATCGTAAAAAAAAATCACTTCAGAGCATCATCTCAAATATATGTAAAAAGTGCAATATGTAACCTTCTCCGAGAAAAGGGACCTAGTGTGTCAAAAAACGGGTTGTGTCAAAAACGGTGGATTCTGGTACCTAAAAGGGTGTACGGGTTGTGTCAAAAACGGTGGATTCTGGTACCTAAATGCGTTTTTTCTCAAAACTTAATTTTGACACACTAGGTCCCTTTTCTCGGAGAAGGTCTCATATGTAGAATGTACAAACAATACTTCACATATGGAAACTCTTACGTAACTGAGAATAGTGGAAATTTTAAGTATAAATGATATGCTTTCTTCTTCTCTACCACGCACCATTTAGTCAAAACTATATTTTGTTAAAAGTTTCCATTGTATTGTCACTCGCTATATTTAAAATACTTAAAGTTTCTATTCTGAGTTTTGTCGACAAAATAAATAACTTGAATTCATCAAAAGATTATAAAATGTATACAAACAATTTTAAATTAGGCAAATGGAAAGCTTGAAATGAAAAAACTTGTAATATGGAAACTTTTGTATAGGTCAATTTTAGAGTTCTTAAAAGAAGAACTGCTAACATCTAAAGTGTTGCAAAAAAAACGATGAAAATCTGATTAATTTTTTATTTTATCAAAAATAAATAATTTGCTACTTTTTGCAGAAAATTGGAGATTTTTGTATTTATTTCGGCATAACGATAAAATTGTGTGGCAATACCAGCCCAAGCTAATCTGGCACGATACATATACACTCATCCAGCAAATGCTTGAAAAAAAATAAAAAATTTAGAATAACCACAATAACAAGAGAAACATCGAAAAGCCATATTTTTTCAAAAGTTTTTTACATTTTCATTGAAATCTCTTAACCTACTGAAACGATTTTGATGGTGTTAGTAGATTGCTATTCAGAATGTTATGAAATATTGTCACTAAAAACTAGCAACCCAGCTGACCTATTGAGGGCTTGATATTGAATTCCACAGACGGACAGACGGACATCGCTTTATCAACTCCGCTTGTTATAATTATCAAGAATATATGTATATTTTTTATGGGGCCAACTTTCTTATAATTATTACAAACGGAATGGAAAACTTATATATATCCTCTGCTCACTGTAGTGGAGGGCATAAAAAAATTTTATACGAGGGCGTATCAATAAATCAATGACTTATATTACCGAAAAAAAAATTTTTTTTCCGTTTTTGATATGACGGCGTTTCAAAAAAAATTTTAAAGAAATTTTATAATCGGTTACTGTATTAACATGGTAACCGTATCCAATAGTGGTTATAATATTGACTTTAAGATACAGGTAGAGGGTATTAAAGATTCGGTACAACCCAATTTATTACATTAACTTTTTTTGATTAGACTTTTTTAATTTTAAATGTCTTAAATTATTTATATTTCTTCGTATTAAATCGGTTTTACTTTTGTTGATATATCTATAATATTAATAGGCAAGGCATTTTCTTCTACGCTTTTAGTTTTCAACCGATTGACAAAAAATATACCATTTGAAAGGTATTTCTTTGCAGATGTGCACCATTTGGTAAATTTTTTTTAAGTATTAATAATTTAAAGTTGCTACTAACACATACATGAAACACAAAAAACTATACAAAGCTGTGTGCGTGTTTATTAAAATTCTTAATATGTAAAAATTGTATATCAAAAGCCCTGTATTGAATTGTGAATCTGCTTAAATTTATTAGCGTATCTTTAGCTTCCTATAAAATTATTTATTAACAAACCCATTTATATATCTTCTGTGCGTTCGATAAATATTTATAATGAGATTTAATGAATTTTATTTAAAAATTCACAATATAATGTATTTTATTGAAATATTAATTTTTTATGTATATAGATTAAAAAAAAAATATTGCAAGAAAAAAATTTAATGAAAAAATAAAATTTCCTAGAATTTGCACTCGAATTTGGAGTGCTGGGCTCTGCTAGTAATTATAATTACACTTGACTTCAGATTAAGCTTTCGAATGAGGTATAAAATAATTGAAGTTATAAACTTATTTGAAGAAAATTTTTGAAAAATATCCCAGCACTAAAATCTTTACTGAAACTTCTTTTAAATAAAACCGAAAATTTTAATAAAATTATTAGCTGAAGTTAAAAGCCCCTTTTTTAAATCTTCATACCAGGTACTTCAACGGTCAATGACGATTTTGTTCAAACTTAGTTAATCAAAAAAAAAAATAAAAAATATAAAATCAAAAGATAACCTTAAGGCCAGCTATCGTTAGAGTTAATTATTGAAAGCGTGTGTCTAAAAAAAAACAAAATACGAAAAAAACGAGAAAAAAATATGAAAAATATACTTTCGCATAATTTTTTTTGGGTAATATTGATTGCTTTTGTTGTTTATCTCACTAATGGCAGACAGACACAATTTACATCAATGTTAAATATTTATAACAAAAAACACAAAAATAATAATTTTTTCATTCATATAACGAGACCGTTACAAATTGACTTTCAATTTCAGTTTTAAAAACTAATTTTCAAATTGAAAAAAAAAACTTATGTATAACAGCAGATTTTTTTGCATTGTATTCAAAGATAAAAGGAGGAGATTTTGTTAAACAATTGATGGTTAAAAAAATATATGTTTCTTTTTATTTTTACAAATATCTAATGTGTATCATTTATTTTGCTTTTCTTCGAACTTACATACATAGGTATGTACATACGAGTACATATGTACATATTTTGTTAATAAGCTTAAAAATCCAAATTCAGGTTAAAAGAGCAACAAAAGCAGTTGCAAAGTGTTTAAAAAAAATTTAAATTGCATTGCTGGTGCAAAACTAAACAAAAACATATAAAAATTGAGGTTGCATTTTTCTTTTTCTTTTTTGTTATTGTTATAACAAAAAAATTTATATATTAATTCAATTATTTTAAAATTTTATTGAAAGAAAAAAAAAATAAATTTAAATTATTTTTTTCAATATATTTTTTTAATTTCTTCAATAATTATCGCATTTTGCTTACATCAGTTTATTGAATTTAACCGAAGAAATGAAAAATTTTACTTTCACTTGCAATTTGCCACTCAGCTCAACTGAACTCTACTCAATTTGCATCATTACTGTTTTTTTTTTTTTCATATGTATTGAATGTCTGCTGCATAATGTTGCACATATGCCCCCTAAACATTATCGGTTCATTCATTGTTGTTTTGTAAAAATTTTAAAAACTTGTTATTCTCAAAGAAAAAAATTAAAAAAAAATAACAAAAGAAGTTGCATCAGTGTTTAACAACAACAAAAGAAATATAGATAAATAAATAAATATACCCAGCCAACAAATTTTCAAGCTTTAAGTAATAAAATCTCATTTTCAAAATGTTTATAAATTGACAATAAATTTCCAAGCTTTATCAACAAAATATCTTCAAATATTCTTAAAGATTCAAACTTTTATAGTCTTTCTCCATTATTTGAGGAAAATTTTCAATTCATGAGGGCGGCTTGCTAAATCCGTGACTTATTGAATGTTATTGTACAATACAGTCTCCTTCTAGCTCGCATGTTTTTTCAAAATATTAGTAAATTTCCTTAAAATAAATTTATATCACATATTATTTTATACATCATTGGAAAGCTTATTAAAAAGTTGCATAATCTGAAGTGAAGGTTAATCATAGATATACTCCAATCAACAAAAGAAAAATATGTCAGAAAACTTGATCTTTTATATACAAATATCGGCGTCTTAAATTTAAGATATATTTTACATCATACACACAGAAAACAGATTAGTTCGAATTCCATTACCACTAGAAATAATTAAGCAGTCCATAAGCATATTTATTGTAACTAGCAGATTCCAGTGCTCAAAAATCGAGTGAAAATTCTAGGCAACTTTTTTTTCTCAACTTAGCTAATTCACAAACCAACACTTTTTTGGTTTATTATTATTGTGAATGAAGAAAACAAACAAACATATTAACAAATTTAATAAACACACACATAGCATTGTATAATTTTATGTATGTGTTAATAGCAACTTTAAATGCAATTTACTGAAAATAAAGGCAAAAATTTAAAAATCTGTAATTCTGGTGAACAGCTAAAAAAAAATACCTTTCAAAAAATATACGTTTTGTCAAAATCGGGATAAAACGGTAGAACAAAACATCGGTCACAAGAAATCACCTAGCCTATTAATATCATAGATTAATAACTGTTTTAAAATGCAACCGGATTTTCTCATTATCATAATTAAATATATAATTCTCATAGAATGAATATACTTTTAATAGAAGAGTAAGTGCCCTTTACCAATCAAAGTTTTTATACAAATTATTATCCTAATGTCCTATGGAAAAACCGAAAATGTTTTTACAGATATTGCGACAAATTTTTGGTAAATATTGTCCGTAGGATTCTGTTGTGCCCACAATAGCTTTGTTACAGCTTATGTGACCCCCTTAAATGGAGAGATGTCTGTCTGGAGACGGACAGATATCGCTTAATCGACTCAGGAAGTGATTCTGAGTCGATCGGTATAATAAAATATTTCTCGAAGTTACATGCATCAGCACAAACTCACTATACCCTGATCACATACTGGTATAGGTTATAAAAAGGAGCTCAAAATTCAAAGCTCCATGACTGAAGTTCCAAAATTTCGGAAAACAAACCGGATATGGGGTTTCTATTTTGTTTGTAAATTTAGTGTTATTATGTTTACTATGAATAAATATTTAATCTGAAATCTTTCTTCTTCATTTAATTTTTTTTTTTGGTTGAAATTTTCCATATTTTTCTTTTTTATACCCACACCAGTGTTATTCTTTCATTTTGAACTCGAAAAAATATATATATATTCTTACTCATTATAACAAGCAGAGTTGATATAGCGATGTCCGTCTGTCCGTTTATAGAACTCACGATGACGCTATCAATATATTAGCAAGAGTACTCATTTTTAGTGAAAAAAAACTCATGCACATCCTGACCAAGTTGCTCTTTAAAATCATAAAAAACCGTTCAACACGTTTCGAGATTTCGATGAAAATAAAAATAAACCCTTGAAAATATATGATTTTTCTATACTGTTTTCGCTATTGCTGTTATTTTAAATTTTCTAGTTTCTTTGTGGTAGCTATAATTGTTGCTGTTGTTGTTGTGGTCATTGTGTTTGTAGCATTTGCTTAATGCGAGAGTATGTATCGTTATACTACACGTGTCAGATTAGTTTGGGCTGGTATTGTTACAGGGTTGGCATGATTTAATCATTTTGATTTAAATCATGATTTAAATCATGATTTAATCAAATGATTTTTTCGATAAAAATCAGTGATTTAATCAAATATATTTATTTTTTTTTTTTTCACAAAAATATATTTTTTTTACAGAAATTAACAAAAAACAAACAAATATATACATGTTAAAGACAGGAATCGTTGACATCTGAGAAATCAATATCATTATTATAATGCTTAAACAAAAACACCAGCTTTCCAGCTTTTTGAATTCCCAGTCGGTTTCTTAATTTACTATGAGCAATGCCAAATGTAGAAAACACTTTTCGACAGCAGCTGAAGAAGCTATCGCCCCAAACAATTGCTTAACAATTGGAAAAATCGTAGAGTATTCTACTTCGGTAAATATGTTCTTCTGTGAAATCCACCACTCTAATGGTGTTACATTTTTTAACACTGCTGGTACGAACATCATACTTTGGAATGGTTTTGATTTTGACTTAAGTTTTACTATCAATGGTAGCAAAACTGAACCATCATAGTGATTTTGTGCTTCCTCCAACGCACTTTCTTCTTCTATATCTGTAAGTGTGAATTCTGTTTGGGTTGGGTCTAATAAAAATGCCAAAAAGTGACTGGGAGTCATTGCTTGTTGATACCTCTTTTGAAACTTCGACATTTGGCTGACATTTATATCAGCATCATCAAATTTAGCTTCAAGTTTCTTCCAAGCCGTTACCGCTGTAGACAGATTTGCATTATTCCTTTGTAAAGTATCCAGTGCTACAGATATTGGCTTCAAAATTAAGAGAAAATCTTCCACTGATCGCTTTATGACCATGTTTTCAACTTTTGTCCTAATATCAGAATCGATAACGTCCCTATTTTCTTCACACACTTTCAGTAGCTTCTGCCACTCCGACAAAAAAACTTCGAAACAGTCAGATACAGTATTCCAACGAACATCTTTTGGCAGCACTAATGCTCTACCTCCTTCTGCTTTGTACAATGCGCTAGCTGCATGATTGTTTCGGAAGTATTTAACTATTTGCACTACGTGTTCCTTGATAATGCCAATTTCGAAATCTTTGGAAAGTAAGTTCAACAAGTGTGCTGAACAGCCGTATGTGATTATGTCGCTTTTTTTTAAATCGTTCCGCATTTTAGCCATATTGTAAGCGTTGTCGGTGACCAAACTTGCCACATTGCAATTGTACTGAGACTTCAATTTTTTTATTAAAACTTCACAAATTTCAGTAAGATATTCACTAGTGTGCGGTTTTCCTGTTGTATCCACCGATTCAAAGAGGATCACTTCACTTTGCTCAGTAGTAATAGCAGCACAAATTACCGGTTCATTATGAACGTTTGACCAACCGTCAACAGACATATTGACAAAACTATCAAATAGCTTAGAGAAGCACTGTTCTCTTTCTTCATGGTATATTTCATCCAATAATTTGCCTGAGATATCCTTCCGAGATGGGGGGATATAACCTGGACGCAATAATGAAAGAGCTTTTTTTACTTGTGGATGTTCGATAGATCTGAAACTACAGTTGGTGGCAAACATAGACCTTGCTATTTGTAGGTCAAGCTTTTTTTTCATAAATGTGGGCGTTTTTACAATAAACGGACTTAAACTATTTCCAGATAGCTCCTTTTTTTTAAGAGATGGTGCCGCGCATTCGTCGCCTTTACCAGAAGAACATACAGAGGTGGTAGGTTCAGAAGGTGGCGCAGATTCTGAAAAATAAATATTTTTTATTCCAAAAATACAATGGTGAAAACTGCATTAACTTACCTGTAACTTCATCATCGTCATCCGGAATATTATTTTTGCATTTTTCATAATGGCTTTTCATCCGCTTCACCAAACCTTGCATTTCTTTTTTACAATTTTTGCATATCGCTCGACAGCCAGTTTTAGAAGTCTGTTTTATTGTGAAATGCTCCCAAATCACATCCTTATAGCGAGGCATCTTTGTAAATATTAAATTAATTTATTCAAGCACACCGCACAACAATATCAACAGGCAACAAAAATAAACGATTCTTACTATCGTTCAACACAGTCGTTCGCTTTTCAGAACGCACATTCTTTCTTTTCTTTCATCAAATACGCAAAGTTTACAAAACCGGGATTCCCCATTTCTTTTACAGCCAGTTTTATCTCAAAATATAATTAAACTCAGAGTTGCCACTGTGGTAAAAATCCACCAAAGTTGGTGGAAAACTTTTAGTTTGGTAGAGGCATGGATTATTTTTCGGTGTGGTCGATTTTTTTTTGAGGAAAGTTGTAGCAAAATCGAAAAAATCGAAAAAATCAAAAAAATCAAAAAAATCGCAAAAAATCACAATTTTGTATGGATTTTTTGAAAAAATCTGATTTTTTGATTTTTTCCGAAAAAATCATGATTTTTTCCAACCCTGTATTGTTACACCTTTTTCAACGTTATTCCAATAAAAATACAAAAAAATCAGCAATATGAAAGAAAAACCAGTAAGAAACTTATAGTCGGTGTAGACCGACTGTACAATATCCTATACCACGTTTAGGTCCAACTAATTATCTCTTAGGTCCAACAATTAGATATAGAAATTGAGTATAAACCAAATTTGAGTCGCATTGCTATTAATTTTTTTGCCTTCGGATATGAAAAAGTTCATATCGGATGCTATATTTATATGGGGACTTGGTCCAAAAATGGACCGATCCTTACAATATTTGGTAAAAAACATATGCAAAGCAAAATTAAGAAAAATTTTTGCAATATTTATGTTTTTTGAAGATTTAAGTGAAGATCGGGAATCAACTTAATATAAGGGTTTATTTTTGGAGACTACTGATAAATGTAAACCAAATTTGACCGAGATCTATATGATAATTTGGAAACACATTAACAAATTTAATAAAACACACATAGCATATGTGTAATTTTATGTATGTGTTAGTAGCAACTTTAAATGCAATTTACTCAAAATAAAGGAAAAAATATAAAAATCTGTAAATCTGCAAAATGCCTAAAAAGAAATACCTTTCAGAAAATATATGTTTGGTCAAAATCGTGATAAAATGTTAGAACAAAACATCGGTCACAAGAAATCGCCTAGCATATTAATATTATAGATTCCAATTGATATTTGAAACTAGTAGGTGAATTCCGTGTAGAGTGTTTATACTTGAACCAGAATTGTCTATCGTTTTCGTAATTATTTTTCTCGCAAAAATTAATAATATTAGTATTTACACAAATTTCAAAGATCTTTCTTATATTCGGTAGCAAACTAATAGCTCTCAAATTTTTTGGATTGCTGGTGTTTTTATTTTTCTTGGCCAACACTACAATTTTTGCAAGTTTCCAAGCTCGAGGGAAATATGAGTTGTGCAATGTGCAATATTCAAGAATTTAAACTTCCGGAATATTTTTCAATATCATATTGGGAATAGTATCGACACCTGATGACAATTTGTTGCTCAATTTTTTGAAAATATAAAAAAGTTTTTCTTTTATTATAAAAAAAGTGATCAGACTGTGAATCACTTATTTGATTTGCCCTTTTATTTGTATTGAAGATTGCGTTGGATGATTGATTGAGTTCATATTCAGATTTTGTTTCTAAAAATCTGGTGAAACCATTGTTAACTTCCACATGCAATTTATTATCTATAATATTAATAGGCTAGGCGATTTCTTGTGACAGATATTTTGTTCTACCGTTTTATCCCGATTTTGACCAAACGTATATTATTTGAAAGGTATTTCTTTTAAGCCGTTTTGCAGATTTACAGATTTTTAAACTTTTTCCTTTATTTTGAGTAAATTGCATTCAAAGTTGCTACTAACACATACATAAAATTATGCAATGCTATGTATGTGTTTATTAAATTTGTTAGTGTGTTTGTAATAAAAATGAGTTTGTTTTTTCTGTTGATTTGTGAATTAGCTATAATTGATTGACATAATTTTAGGGTCTTTATTTAATGAAAAAACAAAAATTTCCTAGAATTTGCGCTCGAATTTCGAGGGCCGGAATCTGCTAGTTATTATCAATCTCCTTAAAAGAGTGAGTCTTTTCTAGAGAAGCTCCTATTAAGTTTAAAAATTGCTGTTGCTCCCTTATAATGAAATTCTCATTATCCTTCTCCGTATTGAGAGGATTTATACCAACATATTCAAATATATACCAAAATTTCTTCTTCTTGTCCAATTTCTAGTTTATCTATATCCAATGACAATTTTGTTTTTAATTGTTTTTTAACCTCGCTAAACATACGTGATGGGTTTCTTTGATCTAAATATGTTAGTTTATCCTTATAGTATTGATTAACTGATAAGTTGAAATTATCATTATTATAATTAGCTTTAATTTATATTTTAAGTGATTAAGTTATTGAGGAGTACATACAATTTCGAATCTATTGTGTTTTTTTTATTGTAGTTAAAGTTGTACTTTTTTCTGATTGTAATTTTTTATAATTGGATTTACAAATTTGTTTATGTATTATTATTTTGAAATTTCGAAACAATTTTATTGGTAGAATCTATAATTACATTATTTAATTTATTTAAGTAGTAGTCAATTTCAGCAAGTTTTCAAAATTTGTTTGCAACATGTAAACAGTTTATCTTTTAGAAACTTCAAATCTTAGCTTATAGTGTGTTTATATCTGAGGAAAATCTAGTAGATTTTAGTTGAAATCTATTTCAAAATCTACAGCGTTTACATCTACAGATTTTATAATTATATTATCCATCAAAAATGAAAAAAGCACAAACTGAAATAGAAATTTTGTGAAAAAAAACATCAGCATTTGTTAAATGTATTGTTTGAACAATAAAAACAATTTACTTTCCACAATTGTTATTTAGTAAATTGGAATGGGCACATGTCAGTATAAAAAGTTATAACTTTTCAATTACTAAATATTTTTTTATTATCGATTTGTCATTTGTCATAATTAATATTTTATTTCCTTTTTATTCAACTTGTTTGCTTTTGTATTTAAATGTCAATTTTTCAGTCACTGCGTTGTAATTTTCTACTACAATATTAAAAAACACAGTATTTTCGTTTGGTAGTGCCCAAGTTTGACTAGATTTTGTGAGATTTTGAACAAATCTAGTAACGAGCTAGATTTTGTTTTGTATTGTATTTTGTATGCTTAGATGTAAACGCACTATTATAGAAAAATGTCAATATTAGAAGTCCAGTATTAGAAGTTTATTAAAATTTTTATATACAATTTATCATGTATCTAAATTGTTATTTAAAGGTTGTTCTTTAATATTTGTCAGATTCTAATTTTTTCTGAAATGCAATTACAAAAGTTGTAGTTATGGAAACAGTTTTCAAATCGACAATTTTATAAGCAAAAAAATAAATGTGAAACTATTAATAATGAGACACTTTTGTAAACATCTTCTGTTAGGTTTGATCTTGTACTACAATTTAGGGCATCATAACTGAAATTATGGATTTATTTTAATCCATTGCTTTCATTTCATTTAACAACATACTCGTACATACTCATATACATTGTTAACTCTTATCTCTATTAGCAAAAAATAAAAAAAATAAAACAAAACCAGCAATTACTGGCACAAGTTTTAGCCATAAAAAAATATATATATATATATATATATATATAAGCAAACTCGAAAAACTGTAACACTAACTTTTAAATTGTGTTAAAGTTTTACAACAGTTTCTATAAAAATCTATATAAAGAGAAAAAAATTATTAAAATTCCTAAGAACCACATAACTAAGCAAGCAAAAATAAAATCACTTTGCAAGATAAAAGGAAACAGAAAATAACACGCCTTTTTCTAAATTAGTTTTTTGTATCTCTTCTTACAACTTTAACTTTATGCAGGCAAAAACGTGCTGTTTGTTGTAGTAGAAAAATATAAAAGACAAAAAAAAAATCTTAACTTATCAAATCGATACTGGTTATTGAAACAACTATTTACTTGGTGGCAAAAGTCATATTATATTAATTACATAGCTCTACGCCTAGGAATAAAGTTTCAGACAACAAAACAAAATATGTACATGTGTAATAGTTAGACACTACATAGTATACAACGATTTACTAAAACATATTCAACATATTCAAAGAGTTTAGAAATATTTTATAAAGCATACACAAAGAATAAAGATATCATGTTATATTCAATATAAAATTTATAAATACAGTGGGTCAAAGGAAAGTTTTTTTTTATACATTATATACATACATAGTTTTAAGATTTATAAATTTATTAAGCCTTTATCTAAAGATAATTAGAATTTGTAACAAAATATTTCCACTTCCAAAAAAAGAAAAAGTATGCGTACACTTGAAGAGGAAATTTTAAATATTAATAAAGGATGTTTTTTGCTTAGATAGAACTTACGAAAGGGTTACTTCTGTGGTTTTCTGGAATAACCGCGTATGTCCATTTTTGTCAGTTTTGAGTTAACGGTGCCAAATATATTAATTTTTAACGCTCATTACATGTGTTAAATTTTTTTTTTTTAAATATTGACCATTTCTGAGTTTTTATTAAATTAATTTGCAGCACTAACGACGTATGTCAACCTGCGTTTGATCGCAGACAAATTATTTTCTCAGAAAACGACACATAGCGACATAGGTTGTTATTAATGAAAAAAAAGCAAAATAATTTTGGATTATTTTTCAGTTTATAACCACTTATAAAAACTTGTGTGTTTATTTCTGTTATTTTTTGTCACTATTATTCTTGATACGTTGTTATATTCTCATCCCAAGTCCCGTTAACTTTTTGTTGACGAACAAAAAAAAATCCATTTTTCAAGCAACAACAACTTATGTCTACATGGGTTTTCTTTTTCAAATAATGCGACGTTTGTCGACATAAGTTGTTTTGTCTGCACACACTTTAAGTGTTATTTACATATTGTTTTTTTTTTTCCTTCTCTAGGATCTATTCCTCTGAAGATTTTTGACTCAAAATTTTATATAAAGTATTTATTGCCCATATCTACAGGACTGTTAAATAAAAAGCTCTAAAAACTTTACATCGAGCCCATAATTTCAAATATAATGTTTTTGGCTCCCTTGAACATTTTGATTTTATGACATACGCGGTTATTCGAGAAAACCACAGACTTGTCAAATTAACTGTCATACTGCTTTAAGTTTACTCTGTCAAATCATCATGAGTAGATTCGCGCTTGAGCAACACTATCTAATTATCCAAATTTCAGCAGGAATTAAAGCCACAAGACCAACATAAGCGTCGTTCTTTCGCCGATTGGGCTCTACAGCAATTGCAGATTGACTCCATGGTTTAACGCAAAACTGTGTTCAGGGATAAGGCTAATTTTTGGATTAACAGGTTTGTTAATAAACAAAATTGCCACTTATGGAGTGAGAGCAATCGACAACAGACCTTACAGACTCCATTACATTCAGAAAAAACGAAGCCTGAGATCGCATTACGGTCAATGTAGATCGCTATAGCGCCATGATCAATGATCTTTTGTTTGAAAATATGGACAACATCAATCCGGGCGGGATGTGCTTTCAACGTGCCGTACGGCGACCACAACCATCGACTTATTGTAATCAAAATTTGGCGATAAGTTGATATCGAGAAATGGCCTTGTCAATTGGCCTCCAAGGTCGTGCGATTTACACATCTCAATTATTGTTTGTAAGGGCTACTTAAAGTCACTAATTTATTCTGATAAACAAGCAACAATTGAACATTGTTCATGTTATTCGTGACATACGGCCAGCAATGCTCGAAGAAGTTGGCCAAAATTGGACGTCCAGAATGCGCTGCGTCAAGACAAGGCGCGTTGGCCATATGCCCGAAATCATTTTAAAATATTAATGCCATATAAATCTTTTTTTTTTTAATTAAAATTTAATTTTTGTAATTTTTAATAAATTCAAGTTCTATTGGGCTTAAAAACACCCCTTCAAAAACTTTAATTGACACATTGAGAATTTTACATGATTTTCGAAAATTTTACGGGACGTTTCCAGAATGCTAACTATTATAAATTTTAAAAAAAGGTATTCGTACATTTACAATTAGGGAATGCCATAATTTATGAGCTGTACAGTTACGCAAATTTTATTTTAGCGGAAGACAAATTTGTATAAAGTCGATTTGACTTAATTATACAAGGTGGCGCAAAATTAATCACCCTGTCGTTATAACTTTTGCAAATGGCGTCGTACGTCAATCATATTTGACATTTGTGAACTACACAGCAGCAGAATACAAACAGACAAATAATGGAGCGCTATACTCCACAAGAGCATGGAATAATTGTGTCGATTTTTTTAAGAATTATCGGTCGGTGCTGTTTGCACAGCGTGAATTTCGCCGTCGATTTCCTAATCGTGTCGCGCCAACTGGACACACATAACGCCGAACAGACTGGAACCACAAGAGATCTTCCAGGGCATGTCCGCCACCGGACTGCTTGTTCTGTCGAGTATATCGCGGATGTGGCTGCTGATGTTGCTGAGAACGAAGAAACATCAACCAGACGACGAGCCTCGTAATTGGGCTTCAGCAGACGGACCATACAGCGAATTTTAGTGAAAGACTTACATATGTTCCCATGCAAAGTGTAAACAGTGCATCAGTTAATGCCCGCTGACCAACAGTCGTGTGTGAATTACTGTAGTGCCATCCTCAATCTTAATAACGAAGTGGAGGATTTTCAGTTGAAAATCATCATGAGTGACGAGGCGCATTTTCATTTAAGCGGTTTCGTCAATAAGCAAAATCTTCGTTTCTGGGGCACTCAAAATCCGCGTGTGATGCACGAAAAGCCATTACATCCACTCAAGGCTACTGTGTGGTGCGGTGTTCACGCGGGGGGAGTGATTGAGCGGTTACTGTTACTGGCGAACGCTACAGGGCCATGATAAACGACTTCTTGAATAGGCGGGGCTTGGTGAACATGTGGTTTCAACAAGACGGTTCAAATGCACACACAGCAGGAGCCACAATGAATATTGTGAAGGAAGTATTTCCTGGTCGCGTAATCTCCCGTTTTTGGCAATTTGGCATGGCCAGCAAGATCGCCCGATTTAACCATCCCAGACTTCTTTCTTTGGGTGTACTTGAAGTCGCGGGTTTATGCCAACAAGTCTCAGACAATGGCAGAATGCGACAAGAATGCGAACAGTTATCACCAGAAATCTTGCGGAAAGTTATGGAAAATGCGATAAAACGGGCACAAATGTATATCAATACTGGCGGCAGCCACTTGGCGGATATCATATTTTCGAATTAACAGAAAAAATTGTAAAGGTCCAAGTAAAGATTTCCACCATTTAAAAAAAATTTTTTTTAGTTAGTAAAAAAGTTATTCAAAACTAAAATTGGATGATTAATTTTGCGCCACCTTGTACATCTTCTGGATTTTTGAGGCCCAAAATCAAAGTAACGCAGTACAACAGCCATTCCGTGGGGAGAGAAATTTCAAGTCAGGACGAAAGTACTGGGCCTGTACAGAAAAATCTCCAAATGGTTTGGCGTTCTCAGGCCAAACTTATCTTTTAAGCCTATTATATTTTTTCCTTATCTTGATGTTTTTTACTTAGTTTTACAGCTCTAACTTAGAAACCCTTGATGATTTCAAATAGCTCCAGCAAATCAAGGGACTAATTTTATCCAATGAAATCTTCAAAAAATTTAATTATTTCCCCTTTTTTCATCAATTTTTTGAATATATTCAGGGCGTATGATTATTTTTTATTAGTATAGTAGAAGAGATGTTTGAGTATGAGTGATATTTTTAATACAATATTTTTAATAGAAGCATACATCAATACTTTGGTTCTTTTTTTTACATGGATATATTAATAAAAATTACTTATTTTCAATTTTCCTGAAGCATGAAAATAGAAATCATCAATACTTTTTGAGTTACGGCTGAAAAACTAAGCAAACAGATATCACGAGAATGAAAAAAAAATATAAAAGATCATAAAAAAAATTTGGCCTAAGAACTCCAAAAGCTTTGGAGGTTTTCCTATACTGGCCCAGTACTTTCAGACTGATGAATATTTCTCGAAATTGTTCCGCAGTGAAATGCTTAGAAATGAGATAATATATCTTTCCTGAGTGCAGTAGATCGTTCATTTTTGGTCGAAACCTTCTTCTGGTCGCCCTATCAAACTAACAGAGCTCGAAAAGCAAACTATTTTGATGTCAGTAAAACAGAATTCCAGAATTACTTTTTCCCAAATTAGTTATAAAATCAAAAAATCCTTCGGCAAAGACATCCATGAAGATGTCAATCGCAAAATATTAAAAAAAAAACTGACTGTCATGGTCGATAGAAATTGTTATGGTCAATAGAAACAAGTAAAAAAATTATAGTCGATCTAGACCGACATTACGATATCCTATACCATGCATTTAGAGAAAGGTAGTGCGACCTTGGATTGGATGTAGAACATAAGCATTAACCAAATTTGATGGCATTGTTATTAATTTTTTTGCTTGCAGATATGAAAAATTCCATATCATATACTATATTTATATGGAGACTAGGTTTAAAAATGGACTGATACTGACCACATTTGTTAACGACACTTATTTTTTTATCAAAAATATATAAAACCAAATTTGAGAAAAAACATGAACCGATTTACGCCAATTTCAATAGAAGCTTATATACTATTCATATTTGCGATCTGTTGTTTGATTACAAGATTTACATGGAGACACAGACGGATAGACACACGGACGGACGGACACCACTAAATCGACTCAGATATAATAATAATTCATTAGCAGTTATAAAAAAATAAAAATAAAAACATAATAATAAAAATTAAAAAAATCTATATATTAATATGTGATGGTAAATTTTTAGTTCCCTTTTTAAGCTATATGCGGGCACGGAGGAGTGTGAAAATTGATATAGTTATAGTTCATATGGAGGAGAAGTTGAGAATGATAAAATTTATGTTTAATCTGTCTTAAAAATATATTAAAATGAATAATATAAAATATTTATAATAATTCGTTGCAACCTGTTAAAGCGAATTATTTAAATTATATATCAGACGCTCTGTGTTGAATTGTGAACTGCTAAAATTGATTAACATACCTTTAGGCTCATTTAAATATTCATAAATTTTTTTATATATAGATTAAATAACATTGGAAGACAAAAATTTAATAAAAAAAATAATATTTCCCAGATTTGCACTCGAATTTCGAGTGCTGGGCTATACCATTAAGAATATGAAGATAATAATAAAATAGAAAACAGAGAATTTTCATGCGTTGTTCTTGAATCTATTTCGTTTTTTTATTATTTTTTATTTTTATTATTATCTTTTTATTATTATTTTTTTATAACTGCTAATTAATTATTTTAGATTTTTTTTAAAGAATTTGGTTGAAACAATTGTTTCCGTTTTTATAGGGGTGTATCAGATTTTTCCGATCGCGAGTGGATACTGTTTTAATTTTTAAATGTACGCGTTCAAGAACACGAACTGAAAATAAAGCTATACTCGAACCTGTTGATTGTTCATGTTCTGTTTTTTGGCAGTACACATGCAAGAACATGTACTTAAAATAAAGCTACACTCGAACCTGTGTGGTTCATGTGTTTTCGAAACAAAAAATACGTGATAGAAACATGTTCGTGTACATAACCAAATAATAAAATGAAACACATTCATGATTGTGTTCGGCACCATACAAAATTTAGAAACCAACATAATTGATATGAAAATAAAAATATGTATTTGTTGGTCTGAGCTGTGTTTGTTTCATTCAGTGTGTGTTTTTTTTCTGAACTCTGGATAAAAGGTATAGGGTATAACAAGTATAAGTATCCACTTGTGTCTTAAACTCAATGTTATAACCACTGTTAGCTACGATTACCATTTTAAGATAGTTTCCGATAATTAACCTTTAAATTCTAAAATCATTTAAATTTAAAGTTATTTGTTTTTCTTGTTTGACCAGTATTTATTATCATTTCTTATTTATTGTTTTTTTTTTTTTATTATATAAAAACAATGATGGTTTTTTGTATAGAAAATGGTATTATTTTTCTAAATATTAGAGTAGAAAAACTATTATAATAGCTTGGTTCTTCATGAGAGAGGAAAGCGAAACACTTTTTTGACGTAGCCGAAGTAAGAGATGATACTTGGCAATGTTTTGTAGGATTTGGAATATTAACGTACTAAATTTTAATTTAACTCAAGAATGGCGAGATTAGGCTTTAACATTATTTTCACAAATGGATAATATCAACAGACAGATTTTGAAATTAAATTAGCCCAAGTAGGCTATGACTTTTGCTCTGAAGACGGATACAGAGGGGATATATAGTTTTAGGAAGCAAACCGACCAAAAAGTCTCACATACATAGATGCCAACCATTAAGCATGTAACGAACAATTGTTAAACTTTAATTTAATACAATTTAAGCTGATATTCTCAATGTTTAAAATTAATAAAAATCATTAATTTTGAATTCATATGTGTTTCACTACGGTTTGAGAGCTTAAATATTATGTGATTCTTATTAAAAAAAAAAATTAAATTAATCTTGCTTAAAAAACTTGCCTATCTATGTTTTGCTTTATACCATTAAATTGTTAAATATTTTTAACGAAATTAGCTTGTAATATGTTAATTTAAAGATCTTCATAATGATAAATTAATTACAAAAATACAATAAAAACAAGTTAGAAGTTATACACTTACAAACATACATAAACTAATAGTTTTTGAAAAGTAAAAAGTTTTGTAAAAAATAAAAATCATCTTTACGAGCTGTGATAAATAGTATATTTGGGGACACCTAAACAATTTTAAGCATTTAAATGAACATTTTATCAGATTTATTTGACCCATTTTTACAAAATAAAAAAAAAAAAACAAATTTGAAGCTGAAATAAATATCAAAACATTTAAAGAGAAATAGTGATGTACATATAACGTCGAAACAAATCGAGTGTTCGATTATTTTCAAAATCAAATCCCATATCTGTGGTTTTCTGGAATAACCGCGTATGTCCATTTTTGTCAGTTTTGAGTTAACGATGGCAAATATATTAATTTTTGACTCTCTTTACATGTGTTCAATTTTTTTTTTTTAATATTGACCATTTCTGAGTTTTTCCTTTAAATAACGACGTAACTTAAATGTTTTATAAATTAATTTGCAGCACTAACAACGTACGTCAACCTACGTTTGATCGCTGACAAATTATTTTCTCAGAAAACGCCACATAGCGACATACGTTGTTATTAATTAAAAAAAAATGCAAAATAATTTTGGATTATTTTTCAGTTTATAACCACTTAAAAAAACTTGTGTGTTTATTTCTGTTATTTTTTGTCACTATTATTCTTGATACGTTGTTATATTCTCATCCTAAGTCCCGTTAACTTTTTGTTGACGAACAAAAAAATCTATTTTTCAAGCAACAACAACTTATGTCTACATGGGTGGTTGCATTGGTAGTTTTCTTTTTCAAAGAAAACGACGTTGGTCGACATAAGTTGTTTTATCTGCACACTTTAAGTGTAATTTACATATTGTTTTTTTCGTCCTTCTCTAGGATCTATTCCTCTGACGATTTTTGACTCAAAATTTTATATAAAGTATTTATTGCCCATATCTACAGGACTGTTAAATAAAAAGCTCTAAAATCTTTATATCGAACACATAATTTCAAATATAACGTTTTTTGACTCCCCTGAACATTTTCATTTTATGACATACGCGGTTATTCTAGAAAACCACAGATATAAGCTATTCAAAAAAATTTTATATCGATTTTATTGTTAATCTCTTCGAGAAACTTTACAATATTTTTAATTTCATTTTCTGAAATAAAAAATTAAAATCACAAGTTATCCGCCTAATAACTGAATGTGTAACTAACAATAATATGAGAAATAACGAATATACATATGTGTATATTGTTTTCAGAAAAGGTTGCAAGCAAGGTTCAGAAAATACAACATCAAACACACAATGTTCTGTTCTAAAGCGGGCAATACATATTTTTATTTTCATATCAATTACGTGCGTTTCTAAATTTTGTACGGTGCCGAACACGAACATGTTTCTATCACGTATTTTTTTGTTTCGAACACACATAAACCACACAGATTCGAGTGTAGCTTTATTTTAAGTTCGTGTTCTTGCACGTGTACTGCTAAAAAAAAACAGAACATGTTCTTGAAAAATTAAAACACTATCCACTCGCGATCGGAAAAATCTGAAACACCCATATAATAACGACAACAATTGTTTAAACAAAATTTATTAAAGAAATCTAAAATAATTCATTAATAAAAATAAAGAGATAATAAAAATTTAAAAAAAAAAAATAAAAATAAAAATAGAAATAAAATAGAACACAGAGAAATTTTATATGTTGTTTATGACTTAATTTCGTTTTTTTTTTCGATCGCGAGTGGATAATGTTTTAATTTTTAGATGTACGCGTTCAAGAACATGTTCTGTTTTTAGCAGTACACGTGCACGAACATGAACTTAAAATAACGCTACACTCGAATCTGTGTGGTTTATGTGTGTTCGAAACAAAAAATACGTGATAGAAACATGTTCGTGTACATAACGAAATATTAAAATGAAACACAGTCATGATTGTGTTCGGCACCGTACAAAATTTAGAAACACACATAATTGATATCAAAATTAAAATATGTGTTTGTTGGTCTGAGCTATGTTTGTTTACATATATGTATGTACGAGTTTTTTATTTAGTGTGTGTTTTTTCTGAACTCTGGTTGCAAGACCTAGTGTTTTTTTTTTATCAAGTCTATGGGAAATTATCAGCCCTGTTCTTGAAACGTTGTTATTTGAATAAGAGTGAATTTAAAATCACATGAAATTGAAATTTTTGGTTTCTTTCAGCATCATCGCAAAAAGTGTGTTTTATTAACATCGACCACTTATTACGAGTTTTTTTTTTAAATCAGCGCAAAATGTAGACGTTTTTTAAAATCGTTTTTTTTTATAAAATTAATATCTAATTTTTTAAAATAATGACAAGGTTCAATAAAAAACCTATTAGAGTTTAAATAGCAATTAGTTTTTTTATCTCTTAAGTCCTGCTTAGTAGAAAAAAAGGGCATTTGTTTTGATTTCACAAAGCTATTCTATGTGAATTAAAACGAGAAAAAATATTCTTATTGAAATTAGAGAACAGCAAAAAACTCATAGATTTAAGAATTTTTTTCATTTTTTTTGTGATAGTGGTTTCAAGAACAGGGGTGTATATTTTTATAGCTTTTCTGAAGCCTTGTTAGATTAGCGGTGCTTCTATAGGAAACATATTAGAATCTGACATATATCAAAGAACATATTTAAACCTATTTAATGGGAAATATATATTTAAAATGTTTACAGGTTCTAATCGAAGAGTTTCTTTACAAAACAAATATCTTGAATTCATCGAAATATGATATGTATACACGATATATGACAACCCCCATTCAGGTCTAGAAATAACAGCTTTGGCCACTGGAAAATATTACTTATAAGAGAAATCTTTTTTTTTTATTGTGATAATATCGATCTTTTTTTCCTACACAATTGAATATAGGCGTTATGCCATTAGAATCTACTCCCATGGTGTTTTCACCCGATATATGACAACCCCCATTCAGGTCGGCTAGAAATAGGCTTTTTTTCACTTGAAGATAATACTTATAAGAAAAATCTGTTTTTTTATTTTGATCCTTTCTATCTTTTTTCCTGAGAAACAATTCAATATACGCAGTATGTCATTAGAATCTACTCTCTCCCATGGGGCTTTCAACCCCCATTCAGGTCGGCTAGAAATAACCGCTTTGGCCACTTGAACATTACATGCTGTTATATATAAATACGCATTATTTTTTATATGAAATTAAAAAATAATATAAATCATCTATAATATTAATAGGCTAGGCGATTTCTTGTGACTGATGTTTTGTTCTACCGTTTTATACTGAATTTGACCAAACGTATATTATTTGAAAGGTATTTCTTTTTAGACGTTTTACAGATTTACAGATTTTTAAATTTTTTCCTTTATTTTGAGTAAATTGCATTTAAAGTTGCTACTAACACATACATAAATTTATACAATGCTATGTATGTGTTTAGTAAATTTGTTAATGTGTTTGTAATAAAAATGGGTTTATTTTTTGTGTTGCTTTGTGAATTGTTGATTTGTGAATTGGCTATACTTTTAGGGTCTTTATTTAATGAAAAAAAAATTTTTTCTAGAATTTGTGCTCGAATTTCGAGGGCTGGAATCTGCTAGTTTTTATTATTTGTTAGAATTATGTTTATAGTATAAATTTAATTATTAAAATATTTAATTATTCCTTTTTTACTTAAATAAATAATTTCATTTGCTCATGTTAAGTACTTAACAAAAAATTTTAACCTCCTCGGTTGAAAATCTTAACAGATATTTATTTTGATATATATCTTCACATCCTTTTCCTTTTAAACTTTAAAATACTTTAAAGTTGAAACAAGATCACTTAACGAAAAACTATAAACGCAGTTTTACTCACTGCAAAAAGATGTCGATAATTTATTTTCAAAACTTTATCCATTTTTAGAATACCTTTCATACGTAACGAAAATTATTAAATTTTTTAGGGCGATTTATTCAATCTTTGTTTGAGAAACATAATTTAACTAATAAATCTAGAAGAATTAAATTTTGTTATGTGTTACTACATATTTAAGTCCTTAACATAATCGGGTTTTGAAAGAATTTATCGGAAATTTTGGAAGATATGGAACGATTAAGTTTTGGAAGACCTCTTTTTTTAGAATATGATTAAATAAATACATGCTTGATACTGCCAAGGTTATTTTCTTGCATTTGAAAGCGATACATATGATGATGAAGAATGTAATTTCTTTGAAACTTTGAAGCCCTTTAAGGTTGAAACAAAATCACTTAACGAAAAACTGTAAATGCAGTTTTACTCACTACAAAAGGACGTCAATAATTTATTTTCAAAACATTATCCGTTTTTAGAAAATTTTAATTTTTTCATACTTAACGAAAAAATTATTATTATTTTTTTTTTAAGTTGCTGTATTATTTATTTTAGTTTGTTAGATTTGTTGTAATACTTCAGACATATTGCAATTAATACTGTAATTAATATGCAAATTTAAATTTTGTTTCAATGGTGCGTGGTAGAGAAGAAGAAAGCATATATTTCAAAAATTCATAACTACACTGTTTTCTTAATCGGACCGGTTTTGGCATTTCAGCCTTCATCAACGATTTATTGAACATTGTGATAATTGTTATGTTATAATTGAATAGATTGTTTCTATATGAAATTTTTCTACTTAGGGCGGCCGTGAGGTTTGAAACATGAACCTTCTCATATACTTGCACTTTTTGGTCAGCGCTTTAACACACTCACCTAAAGTACTACGAGCAGTGTCGTTAGAATCAGTTTTCATACCATACAGCTTTTACTTCGTATTAATTTCAGAAGATACAACTCTGTCCAAACAAACAATCGTTATTTTTTAATTTTTTAATATTTTTGCATTTAAACTTCCAATATCCATTTTTTTTTATTTATTTACATAATTGACTTGCAATTAAAATTATAAGCTAATTGTTATATACTGAGCAATAGCGACCTAGGCTTTAGGCTCAACTTAAGTTCATAGTAATGTAAACTTACTTAGTTTAAATATAGTTATAGATACTGTATTAAATTTTTACTAGCAAAGCACAGCCCTCGAAATTCGATAGCAAGTTCTAGGAAATTTCATTTTTATTCATAAATAATTTTATAAGAGCCTGAAGGTATGCTAATCAATTTAAGCCGATTCACAATTCAACACAAATTTAATAAACACACACAGCATGGTATAGTTTTTTATTTGAATCTTATATATGTGTAAATGAATTTTCCTTAAAAAAAAAAAAAATTAACCAAATGGTGAACATCTGCAAAGAAATACCTTTCAAATGGTATATTTTTTATCAACATCGGTTGGTAATTGAAGATGTAGAATATGTCACAAGAATTCGCCTTGCCTGTCAATATATAAATTGTTATTTAAGGAGAAAAACTTAAATTTTTTTATTAACATTTAAATAATAAACTAGATGGGTGAAATATTGTTATGTGTTTTTACATATTTAAGTCCTTAACATAATTGGTTTTCGAAAGAATTTATCGGAATTTTTAGAAGACATTGAACGATAATGTTTTTTTATAAACCATTATAGGCCTCTTTTATTTCTAATGTGATAAAATAAGCAAATGCTTAATACAGCCAAGATTCTTTTCTTGTTTTTGATAGCGATATTGTAGGATAAGTATTAAATATATTTATCCAAGAATGAAGTCCTTTTATTAGGTAACAAAATCACGAAATAAAAAAACTATAAACGTAGTTTTAATCCATTTGGTGTCTAAGTTCAGACGTATATCATGCGGTTTGTATAAATTATGTACTATTGGATCAGTTTATAGTTAGTGCTTGTGCTGATGCTTTTAATACCAAAAATATTTGATCTAAACCGATCGACTCAGAATCACGTTCTGAACCGATTTAGCGATGTCAGCCCGTCCGTTCGTCCGTCCATCTGTCTGTCTGTCCATTCGTTTGCGTGTCCATTTTAACCTTGTAATCAAACTACAGGTCGCAAATATGAATAAATTTTGATGAAATTTATTATTTAAGACAAACGCTATTGAAATTGGTGAAAATCGGTGCATGTTCTGACCTAACCCCCATAAAAAAAATAACTTCTATCGAACCCATTAAAATTGTCGCAACATCCATATTCAGCCCTGTTCTTGAAACGTTGTTATTTGAATAAGAGGTGAATTTAAAATCACATGAAATTGAAATTTTGGGTTTCTTGAAACCACGTTTTTATTTATTTAATGGAAAATATGTTTGAGCTAAGAACCATATGTTTGAGTTAAGAACATATGTTATCTAGAAACCGAGGTGTCATATGGTTCTTTATTCAGTTTCACAAAAAACTTTTAAGTATTTTGTGCATGTTTTTTCTTAAGTTTATAGAAAAAGTATAAAAAAAAATATTTTCTTTTAAAATAACAACTTATTTGTTCATTTAATTGTTTTTGTTCTTCAATTTCACTCCATTAAAAATGACTTTTCTATTTTTAAAAAGTTAGGCATCACCAAAAAAAATTTCGATATTCAAATAAATTGGATTTGTCTGGCATCACTACTGTTTCGAACATATGCGAAAAAATAAAAATATGTGATTTGATGAAAAAAATTTTTTTAATTCCTTTATTTGCAATAATTAGTGCATAAGGAATCTATGTTATAATTGAAAAATTATAATGGAAAATAGATTTTGTAAATAAAAAGTTTTTATTATAGTTATAGAACAGCATCATCGCAAAAATGTATTTTATTAACATCGACCACTTATTACGAGTTTTTTTTTAATCAGCGCAATATGTAGACGATTTTTAAAATCGTTTTTTTTTTCCATAAAATTAATGTCTAACTTTTTAAAATAATGACAAGGTTCAATAAAAAACATGTTAGAGTTTAAATATCAATTAGTTTTTTTATCTCTTAAGACCTGCTTAGTAGAAAAAAAGGGCATTTGTTTTGATTTCACAAAGCCTTTTCTATGTGAATTAAAACGAGAAAAAATATTCTTATTGAAATTAGAGAACAGCAAAAAACTCGTAGATTTAATTTTTTCATTTACGAGTTTTTTTTTTTTTGTGATAGTGGTTTCAAGAACAGGGGTGATTATCAAATATATATCGATAAGATTTGGTGTATGTGTGTGTATTATTTCCATTAGTGAAAAAAAAAACCTGTAGAACCATTTTCAGTCATAGTCTCCATATAAAGCTGATTCCCGATCAAAAAAAAAAATAAAAAATATTGCATAAATTTTTCTTCAATTTGCTTCTATATGTTTTTGAGAAAATTAAGTAACTTTATTAAATTTGGTCATGATCGGTCGATATTTTGACCTACTCCCATTATCCATCCCATTATAAAAATATTAGCAAAGTAATAACAATAGCACTAACATTTGGTTTATGCTTATTTTGTACATCCAGTCATTACGTGAGCAAAATTGGATGCAAGACCCTCTCTCGAAACTTAAGTTATAAGGTATTTTATAGCCCATCTAGACCGACTATAATTTTCCCACTTGTTTTTTGGTTCATAAACGAATATTTTGCAAATATTTTGACTTTTTAATTTTTTACTATTTTTCACATCCCTTACTATAACAGACAGGTTGTGGATAAAATCTTTAATTTTGCTATTCCAACTTTGAACTAAGTTTCCAATTATAATAAAGATTTTCTTAATCTTAATATTGTGTCCAATTTATTGTAATTCCAAGCCACTGTCTTGGCTGGAAGCTAAGATCATAACATTTTAAAATATATGCTGAGCTGTTGTATGTTATATCTCAAAGATATTATATTGAAAAAAAAACTAATTGTAAGCACGGAGTTTTTAATGTTTACTTTTAAGATCTAAGCAAAATCATAGCTTGTCTGTTTTTATACATATTTCTAAGCACAGGCTAACAGCAAAGTTTGTTTCAGCTTTTTTTTTTTCAAAGTTTAATTATAAACTATGCAGCTGCTGCTATGGCAATCAAAAGAAAAAGGCTGCCAAAGCAGTGGTTCTAAGGCATAGTTAAGTAAAAAAAAGCACTTGCTATGCAAGAGTTATAAAAATAGTTTAAGACAAGTATACAAACAGACATACCCGTATTTAGATAATATCGGATTTGAAAGTTGCTAGAAAAATTCTATGTTCAGAAAAAAAAAAGTCATAGCTATAAATAAAGATAATTTTAAAAATAAATATAAGGATTTTATTTTAATTAAGTAATTAAAAGATACCGACTTACCTTTTGTAATCCTGCAAAATGTTTTGTTTTTAATGCTCATTTAATTTGCCTTAATTACAGTCATAATACAACAATTAAAACCGAAATACGAAATAATAAAATCGTAGAGAACAGAAAAAAAAATTATTAACTAAAAACCACCAACACACACCTTAAAAAGTGGTTCAATGCACGCAAATCGGATTAGAAGGTACGAAATGAGTACGTTTAAAGCCTAGAACCCACAACATACAAACATAAGCGTAAAATAAACAACAATAACAACAACACCACAAAAACTTAATTTAAAGCACTAAAAGTTTCGAAACACTAATTGATTAAATTTCGAAAATCAACAATTTTTTTCAAAATTTAGTTTTTCTATGAAAAGTCTTTTTCTCAGAAAAAATACATTCTTTAATTATTTATATTTTTTTCGGCTTTTATGTTCAATTAATAACACATTCTTTTTCAGAATTATTTAAAATTATTTTTTTAACATTAATATCTTACAAATCTTATAGATTGCGTAAATTTTTTTTTTCAAGAATTGATTAATTATTTTGTTTTGAATGTATTTGCACAAGTTTTTAAATAAAAAAAAACTTTTGAGTTAAACAATAAATTTTCCCGCTTTAAACAACCATTCGCCAAGAAGACCGTAACTCTACTGTAAGCAGCTTTATCGTGTAAAACCAAAAAAAAAAAAAAAAACAAGAAAAATAAAATAACAACAAACATCAAACCATTATTATTTTAAGATATGTACTTGTATCTTACAAATACCTTAATATGAACCATAAACACATGTGTATCTTTAAGATCTCTTTTAACAAAGTAACTGCTTTGTTATGGTGAAAAAAAAAGCTTTCGACTTGTTATTCTCGCCTCTTCTGTTTATCGTGCTCTTTCCAAATCGCAAACAGCTTTGTGGAAAAGTTTTTTCTTTTAGTTAAACGTATATTTTAGCTAGCAACCTTTTCTGTTACAAAGCTTTTGAAAAAGTTTTTTTTCTTAATATAATTTTCTGGATAAAACTTTTAGCGTAAAACTTTTAGCTTAAAAGTTTAAAATTTTGTTGCTCAGAGTACTTTGATTTTGTACTGATGACTTGATTTACAAGGAAGGCTCATGTGAGGCAGCCGCAGATCGTGATGAAATTTGAGTATGTTATAGACCACAGAAAAATAACTCTCTTTAAAGCTGTCCAACCTCACATATAGAGGTTAAAAAAGGTAAAAAGTAATCTAACCCATAAAAACAAAGTTTTTATTAAAACTGCGTGACACTTTTAAAATTAATCTTTGTTCGCAACAAGTCTATGGACCAAGTTTCAGATTGACTGGATGAGGGGAAATGGGGTTTAAATCACTCCGTGTCTGTGCGTGACTATGCGTAGCTATCTTTAAGTTAATATTTGTTTACAAGTCTGTGGACCCAGTTTCTGATTGATTGGTTAAGGGAAAATGGGGTTTAAATCACTCCGTGACTCTGCGTGACTATGCGTGACTGTGTGTGACTATCTTCAAATTAATCTTTGGCCACAAGAAGTCTATGGACAAAGTTTCAGATCGATCGGATGAGGGGAAGTGAGGTTTTAATCTCTCCGTGACTGTGCGTGACTATGTCAAAGTTAATCTTTTTTCACAGCAAGTGTATGGACTAAGTTTCAAATCGATCGAATGAGGGGAAATGACATTTAGCTCACTCCGTGACTGTCCTTGACAATGCGTGACTGTACCTGACTACCCCAAAATTAATCTATAGTCACAACAAGACTATGAGCCAAGTTTCAGATTAATTAGATGAGGGGGAGAGGGGCAGACAGACAGACAGACAGGGAGTATGAGTTAAAAGAAAGAGATTAAAACCCCCGTTTTTGGTACGTCATACGTCCACAATATAAGTCTGACAATAAAATTCTCTCAGGCATTTACTTACAACATTTTTTCCGTTTTGTATAATGCTCCATTCGACCAAAAAATGAAAACTTCGACCCACTGTAAAAAAAAAACTCAGACCAGCTGGACTATATGCTACAAAAATGATTTACTCAACATGCCCTTTCAGAATTCTAGGGTCGCTATTCTGTTCCCAAAATACGATTTGTATTTTTGTCTTTATGCTTTTAACTGTGAATTATATATAAAAACAAGATTGTTAAATTCGGCTGTGCCGAATTTTTGATACCCTCCACACTTTCCATTTTTAACTTTTCATTTTTCATTTTTAACTTTTAGTTTTTAGTTTTTAATTTTTAATTTTTAATTTTTAATTTTTAATTTCTAATTTTTAATTTTTAATTTTTAATTTTTAATTTTTAATTTTTAATTTTTAATTTTTAATTTTTAATTTTTAATTTTTAATTTTTAATTTTTAATTTTTATTTTTTAATTTTTAATTTTTAATTTTTAATTTTTAATTTTTAATTTTTAATTTTTAATTTTTAATTTTTAATTTTTAATTTTTAATTTTTAATTTTTAATTTTTAATTTTTAATTTTTAATTTTTAATTTTTAATTTTTAATTTTTAATTTTTAATTTTTAATTTTTAATTTTTAATTTTTAATTTTTAATTTTTAATTTTTAATTTTTAATTTTTAATTTTTAATTTTTAATTTTTAATTTTTAATTTTTAATTTTTAATTTTTAATTTTTAATTTTTAATTTTTAATTTTTAATTTTTAATTTTTAATTTTTAATTTTTAATTTTTAATTTTTAATTTTTAATTTTTAATTTTTAATTTTTAATTTTTAATTTTTAATTTTTAATTTTTAATTTTTAATTTTTAATTTTTAATTTTTAATTTTTAATTTTTAATTTTTAATTTTTAATTTTTAATTTTTAATTTTTAATTTTTAATTTTTAATTTTTAATTTTTAATTTTTAATTTTTAATTTTTAATTTTTAATTTTTAATTTTTAATTTTTAATTTTTAATTTTTAATTTTTAATTTTTAATTTTTAATTTTTAATTTTTAATTTTTAATTTTTAATTTTTAATTTTTAATTTTTAATTTTTAATTTTTAATTTTTAATTTTTAATTTTTAGTTTTTAATTTTTAATTTTTAATTTTTAATTTTTAATTTTTAATTTTTAATTTTTAATTTTTAATTTTTAATTTTTAATTTTTAATTTTTAATTTTTAATTTTTAATTTTTAATTTTTAATTTTTAATTTTTAATTTTTAATTTTTAATTTTTAATTTTTAATTTTTAATTTTTAATTTTTAATTTTTAATTTTTAATTTTTAATTTTTAATTTTTAATTTTTAATTTTTAATTTTTAATTTTTAATTTTTAATTTTTAATTTTTAATTTTTAATTTTTAATTTTTAATTTTTAATTTTTAATTTTTAATTTTTAATTTTTAATTTTTAATTTTTAATTTTTAATTTTTAATTTTTAATTTTTAATTTTTAATTTTTAATTTTTAATTTTTAATTTTTAATTTTTAATTTTTAATTTTTAATTTTTAATTTTTAATTTTTAATTTTTAATTTTTAATTTTTAATATTTAATTTTTAATTTTTAATTTTTAATTTTTAATTTTTAATTTTTAATTTTTAATTTTTAATTTTTAATTTTTAATTTTTAATTTTTAATTTTTAATTTTTAATTTTTAATTTTTAATTTTTAATTTTTAATTTTTTATTTTTAATTTTTAATTTTTAATTTTTAATTTTTAATTATTAATTTTTAATTTTTAATTTTTAATTTTTAATTTAGAAGTTTTAATTTTTAATTTTTAATTTTTAATTTATAATTTATAATTTATAATTTTTAATTTTTAATTTTTAATTTTTGAATTTTAGTTTTTAATTTTTAATTTTAATTTTTAATTTTCAATTTTTAATTTTTAATTTTTAATTTTTAATTTTTAATTTTTAATTTTTAATTTTTAATTTTTAATTTTTAATTTTTAATTTTTAATTTTTAATTTTTAATTTTTAATTTTTAATTTTTAATTTTTAATTTTTCATTTTTAATTTTTAATTTTTAATTTTTAATTTTTAATTTTTAATTTTTAATTTTTAATTTTTAATTTTAAATTTTTAATTTTTAATTTTTAATTTTTATTTTTAATTTTTAATTTTTAATTTTTAATTTTTAATTTTTAATTTTTAATTTTTAGTTTTTAATTTTTAATTTTTAATTTTTAATTTTTAATTTTTAATTTTTAATTTTTAATTTTTAATTTTTAATTTTTAATTTTTAATTTTTAATTTTTAATTTTTAATTTTTAATTTTTAATTTTTAATTTTTAATTTTTAATTTTTAATTTTTTATTTTTAATTTTTAATTTTTAATTTTTAATTTTTAATTTTTAATTTTTAATTTTTAATTTTTAATTTTTAATTTTTAAGTTTTAATTTTTAATTTTTAATTTTTAATTTTTAATTTTTAATTTTTAATTTTTAATTTTTAATTTTTAATTTTTAATTTTTAATTTTTAATTTTTAATTTTTATTTTTTATTTTTTAATTTTTAATTTTTAATTTTTAATTTTTTATTTTTAGTTTTTAATTTTTAATTTTTAATTTTTAATTTTTAATTTTTAATTTTTAATTTTTAATTTTTAATTTTTAATTTTTAATTTTTAATTTTTAATTTTTAATTTTTAATTTTTAATTTTTAATTTTTAATTTTTAATTTTTAAATTTTAAATTTTAAATTTTAATTTTTAATTTTTAATTTTTAATTTTTAATTTTTATTTTTAATTTTTAATTTTTAATTTTTAATTTTAATTTTAATTTTAATTTTTAATTTTTAATTTATAATTTATAATTTTTAATTTTTAATTTTTAATTTTTAATTTTTAATTTTTAATTTTTAATTTTTAATTTTTATTTTTTAATTTTTAATTTTAATTTCTTTTAATTTTTAAATTTTAATATTTAATTTTAACGAAAAAAAAATGGGTGGTAATACTTGCTTAGGCCAATGTGACACGTGCAGTATTAATATACACACCACTGCAAAAACTTCAACAATAAGAACAATTACAACATATACAACATATATTAAAAAAAACAACAAACACACTGAAAAACATTTTTTTTTTCAAGAGTTTTTTCAAAGTTTCATTCATATCTCGTGACCCCTTTAACCGATTTTGACGATTTTAAATATCAAATATCAACTCCTTTGGGATGTTAGTAAACCATTTTATATAAAAATAAATGGTCTAGCTTAGATATTGACAGCGTGATCGTGATTTTCACAAACAGACGGACAGACGGCCATCGCTAAATCAACTTCCCTTGTTATAATGATCAAGAAAATATATGGTTTTGGGGTCTCCGGAATTTATTTCGAAATGACAAACCTGGATATACCCTCTGCCACTGAGGGGTGGAGGGTATAATAAATCCTATGTTGATGAGTTTTTCTTCGAAAAAAATTATAATAAATAATAGGAACTCAAAGTTATTATGTATATATTTTGTACTTTTCTTATCGCATCTACAATTTCAGAAATAGAGGTTACAATTTTACTTAAAATATGTATATGAACTACCTAAATATACGCTTTAAAGATAAATAATATTAATGAAATAAAATGTTTCTAAAAAAATATGCTTCACGTATTGAATATAAATTTATAAGTTGTCTTAATCACTTGTCTTACTTCGACATATAACGCTTTTCCTTTAGCATTTCTACTTCAAGCAATTTTATCTCATAATCAAAATTGTTATTGCAATATTATCAGCATTTTCTTCTTCCTTTAATTTTAATGATCTTTCATTTGTCTTTAATATTAATAGGCAAGGCGATTTCTTGTGACATATTCGACACCTTTAATTAGCAACTGATTTTGACAAAAAAATATACCATTTGATAGGTATTTCTTTGCAGATGTTCACCATATTTACAGATGTGCACCATTTGGTAATTTTTTTTTTTGGAGTAAAATTCATTTAAAGTTGCTACTAACACATACATAAACATATATTTAAGCTTCAAATAAAAAACTATACAATACTGTGTGTGTGTGTTTATTAATTGTGTTGAATTGTGAATTGGCTAAAATTGATTAGCATACCTTTAGGCTCTTATAAAATTATTTATTAACAAACCCACTTATATATCTTCTTCTGTGTATTCAACAAATATATATAATGAAATTTAATGAATTTTATTTAAAAATTCACAACTTAATGAATTTTATTTAAAAATTCACAACTTAATGAATTTTATTTAAAAATTCACAATTTAATGAATTTTATTTAAATATTCATACTTTTTTGATATATATTGATTAAAAAAATATTTAAAGAAAAAATAAATAAAAAAATAAAATTTCCTAGAATTTGCACTCGACTTTCGAAGTCTGGGCTCTGCTAGTATTCAATAATCTATGAAGCTTACAGTTTTTACTTTGATGAGAATCTTGATATTTTTCTATGTGATGCCTTAGAAGTTATAAATTAGATTCACGTTAAGTGAATTCTTCTCTACTGCTTCAGGTTAATTTATATTTTCGTCATCCTCATCTGACATATCATTGAATACTTTTTCGACATGATCATCACAAATTTGTTTCGCGGTTTTAGAAGAGCCAAAAGATTTGTTCGATGGAAGATCATTGACAGCAAGTTCTATACCGGCAGCCTGAAGAATTTGTTTTTCAGCACATCTATAATATTAATAGGCCAGGCGATTTCTTGTAATCGATGTTTTGTTCTACCGTTTTATCCCGAATTTGACCAAACGTATATTATTTGAAAGGTATTTCTTTTTAGCCGTTTTGCAGATTTACAGATTTTTTAATTTTTTTTCTTTAGTTTGAGTAAATTGCATTTAAAGTTGCTACTAACACATACATAAAATTATACAATGCTATGTGAGTGTTTATTAAATTTGTTAATGTGTTTGTAATAGAAATGAGTTTGTTTTTTTGTGTTGATTTGTGAATTGGCTATAATTGATTAACATAACTTTAGGGTCTTTATTTAATGAAAAAAAAAATTTCCTAGAATTTGCACTCGAATTTCGAGGGCTGGAATCTGCTAGTGTTAATAATTTTTCCTCTTTCGTTATTGAACGATAGGTTTTTTTAACATTGCGCTTTTGGTCAACATAAACCTATAAAAATGCTAGATACATTTAAAAAAAAACCTTAAAATAATTGAACCTTTCTTCACTTTTTTCATCTTTAACTGGAGGACCAAACTTATTTAATTGTATTGGAAGCTGATCATATAATCCCTTTGAAACAGCTTTTCCCTGACCACAATTCGGTAAAATATTTTTTACTAAATTTGGGTGCTCAATCATAAATTCATCCATGAGTTCATTTTATTTGCCATTTATTTTAAATACATTTGTCTTGAAAATTTTCAATTACTTTTTTGAGTTTAAATTATCAAGTGATTAATATTACTTACATTTTAAGACCTTTTAGTTGTTTTTCTAAAGAAGTTTAATACATTTGTTTATGATTGGCGTCGCCGTATTGAATGACATATCGAAAGATATTCCATCGATTGTTGGTTATCGAATGCCATCATCTCAAATTTCGATACTACTCACATGATGACGGGAGCGGCCAGTTTCATCCGTGTTTGGAGGATAGCTGACAGGAACAGGGCAGGCTGGGTAACGAAGCCTCACCAAAAGCGTTAAAATGATATAACGGATTACGAGGATTATTCACGGAATTGCCCATATCAGAAGCAGTACGAACAAGAACACGAATCTGGAGGTATCAAAACCTACCAGAGAAATGGTTGTCACATCCTATAATTGTGCGATGTCCCAAGGTGTGTATGGTGTCCGAGGTGTCTAAAGATGTAACATTAGTTGAAAAATGAAGTTTGGAATGTTGTCGATGTTTGCTCGTGACTGATATCATTAGCAGCAATAATGGGTGAAATTGACGAGAATGTTCTAAATTGGAAAACGACGTCCGATGTTTTTTGTGTCAGCTGCAACACTGATAAAATTTCCATCGATTAGTTAGACTTAATTGATGGAACATGAGCGGAAAACGAGACCAGGAATGAGTGAAACAGCTCCCACTGACAAGATACCGTTACGGAGAAGTTGGAAGCAAGAGTGTTGGGTTGAAGATGAGTCCAAAGGCGCTTGAGTAATTGTGACAATACAGCGTTACGAGGATGAGTCGGATATCAGTGGAAACACGAGATCGGAACGTTGTCGATGTCAGCCTTTCCACCTGATACTGACGGCGGGAAGAATAAGTTAAAAAACGAGTTTGGAGAGTTATCGATGTCATCTCGCATGTGCAGCCTTAGGGATGATTTACGTAGCAGGAATAAGGAGTATAGTAGACGGGAGTGTCGAAATGAAGTACATGAGTTGGAAACGACTTCGGAAAGCTATCAATATTATCTCCGATGTGAAAGTCATGGATGGGCAGTATAGTGGGAAGGACTTGAAGACATGATGACATGAATTGGAAACGAAATTGATAATACTGAGTTGGCTAACACTTACAAGAGGTATTGAGAATGAGTGGAAGATAAGAGTGTTGAGTGCATGAGTTAAAAACGAAGTTCAAGAGTGTGCTTGAGCCGGCGACAAGAGAGCATTGAGGATAAGTTGGAAACAAGAATGTTGTTGGAAACAAGAATGTTCTTGCAAGTACTGCTGAAGATCGACAAGAAAGTATTGAAGCCTTAAATGGCCTTTTTGGGAACGGCCCCTCGTGGAGTTTCGTGGTGGCTGTGGTAACCCGAAATCGTGGAGTTGCGTGAACCGAGTGTTGCGATCCATAGAGCAACAGGATTTGAAAAGGGCCCGATCCTTCAGCAAATGATGGAGTTATGCCAAACACATCTCTTCTAGTTTGCGAACCGTCGCGTTGGGCAGACGCATAATATCGGGTACGTTCGTAAATGCAGTAGTTATGCATCACTGCAGCATAATAAAAGTAAAACGTTCAAAAAAGCATCACTTGGCAGCACTGATTTACGTCAAAATTTTTTTTATGCAAACAATTGACAGCGCTGCCGCAAATTTTTGCAACTATGGCATCATTTTAATTACTGATGCAATAGAGCGCGAAGCTTAAAAAAATTAAACGTTGAGGTAGAATGGAAGAGTCATTAGTGCTTTATATAAAAATTGTTAATACAAATTTAAATAATATCGTTTTATTATTTCAAAGTAATTATTTATTTTAGGAATCCGCCGTTAATTTAATTTTAATAATTTTAATTTTAATAACCAAAAGTCGTTTCATCTTTCTTTTAATTCTGTTTTTTATTATAAGTTAACACAAAGTTGTCATTTTTAGAATCAAGATTTTCAATAATATTTGTTAATGTTATTGTGGTGAACATGTTTTTTATCTTTTGCAAAAGGTTCTAAAAAGGAAACTCTGTGCAATTGTTGAGCAGTAACAAAGCATCTGCAACAACTTATCACGCATCAGCAACAAAACTTGGCATAACTGCCGCAATGATGCACAAGTAAGTAAGTAAGCACAAATTTACCGCCTTTACGAACGTAACCATCTGTCTTGTTTTTATTTACTGTGAGATATGTCTTCAAGACAGGAGCTCACGTTAAGCACAAGAGACTTACACGATTTCGAATGCCGTGATTTCAAACTGAAAAATTTCGATCAATTTCAGTTGATCACGAATGCGACGATTTAACCCTGAAAATGTTTTCATGCTGAATCGGAATCTGCTAGCAGAATTTTTCTAAGGTTCGATTTTAACTGTCATTTCGGCATGTTAACCAAAGTTATTGGACTCATTTCATTTTCAAGTTCCAGATGCAAAAAAAATGTGTTATTTTGATTTCTAAAAAAATATGATTTTGAAGAATTTAAAGATTTCATTTAATAAATACTAACAAATGCAGATTATTTTTGATCTACGGTCTTAAATGGGTTAATTAGAATTCTTCAAACATTTCCTTGAGTTTGTTAATACAAACTCTATATTTTTTATTTGTCTTTTTTATTACAATTTTTAAATTTAATAACCGTGTTTTTTTATAATTAAATATTTTCTTCTTTTGGTTTTTGTAATAAGTTCAATGTTTAATAATATTAATTAACCATTTAATTGTATCAATCACTTATTTAATAATATCAATGATTATTCGGTAATTGTTTTATTTATATATTTTTTATACTTTAAATAATTATAAAAAAATTAACATTTACAAAACATTAAATAAACAAGAACGAAACTGAATTTATTTAAAAATAAAGGAAAACGGATAAAATAAAACATTTATTGATAATAAATAAACAAATACCTATATAAGTTTCGAGACAATAATTAAGCTTTGGTATTCAGAAATTTAAATTCAATTGAAAGTGAAGTTAACTTATTGAAGTAAATATTTTAAAAAAATATTTAAAAAAAAAGCTTTGTGTTAAAATCAAATCTATGATTGAATCGTTCTCTAGAGGTGATAAAAAAATTAATGAATTTTGTTTGATTTTCAAATTGCTTAATTTTTTTATTATGTTTTTAAATATACTAAATGAGGTTCCTTTGTATTAAAGATGATTTTCTGTTGCTTTTCTTAAATGTTTCAAGGTGTTTTTCAAACATAAATTTAACTTAAAACTAAAAACAAAAACGCAAGTAAATTTCTCGTTCAGGGAGAAAACAAAGAGTCTTCTTTATGTGTTAAGAATTAAGGAATTTCTTATGTTATTTATAACATTTTGTTAAATCGGCAAAACATCTTGAGAATATTAAGAACCTCTCATATATTTTTATGAATTGTTTGTATTCTTTAATTCGGTGTTTTATTTAAACCTTATTTGTACAAACATACAAGTCGTATGTGGAAGTACTTGCGTTTTAAACGTTTTTTTAAAACAATAAATTCTTTTTATATATTTAGTTTAACTAAAAATCTTTTCAATAATTGAAAAAATTAAGTGCATTATTTAAAAAGGTGATTTCTTAAACAAAGCCGATGAGAGTTTGTGAATCTTACTTAATTTTAACTAAATATTAATTATATAACGGCAGAGTATTGTTTGATATTAGAAAAAAAAGTTTGAAATAAGTTTAAATAAAAAAAATACAAGAAAAAATTAATAATATCCAAGTTTAAAAACAAATAATAATAATAATAATAATTTATTAAAAAAATTAATATTTTAAAGAAATAATCTGAATTTTCAAATATAAAATTTATAATTTCAAATTAACAAAAAAAATATTGTATTAACAATTTACTTAAGTAAATTTAAGTTAAAATTTTGAATGTAAAATTAAGAAAAATGAGAATTTTAAATAAAAAAAAAATTATATCGTATTCAAAATTTGTATTTTTGAGTTAACTTAATCATTAAATTAAAAAAAAATTAAACTGTTAATTTCTAAATTAAATTTAAAAAATTTTAAATTGTTAACTTTAAAATTAATTTGTTAATTTAAGTAAAATTTTTGAATTTAATTTTAAAAAAATATATTTTATATTTTAAATTAAAAAAAAATTCATTTCACATTAAAAAATTTTAATTTTAAGTTAACTCAATAAATAAATGTAATAATTTTAAAACTGTTAAAAATTTAAATTAAATTTGAAAATTTTTTACTGCAACATTTACAATGAAATCTAAATTGAAATTTAAATTATACTCAAATTAAAAAATTTTAATTAAATTTTAAAAATTTAATTGTTAAATTTTAAATAGTTAAAATTTTAATTTTAAAATTAACTTTCAAAAAATTTTCCTTTAACTTAAAAATAACTCTTTATTTATTAGAAAACTTTAAATTTACAATTAAATTTTTAAAATTTTAGTCATATAAAAATATAAAATTTTAGTCATATGAATATAATTTTAAATTAAATTTATTAATTTTAAAATTAATTTAATTTTAATTAAAATTAAATTAATTTTAAAATTTAAAATTTTTTAGGTTCCAGGAGTACTATGAAAACCGCATTCGATAACTTCAAAAAGGTTATTAATTTATAAATTAAGAATTTTAAAATTGCTCAGATTAATTTTCAAATTTAATTTCAAATTAAAGAAAATAGAACTTTAAAAATTAATGTATAATAAAAATTCTTAATTAAATATAAAATTTTTAATTGTTTAATTTGAAATTGTTAATTTTTAATTTTCAAGTATTAGAATTGAAAATTTAAAATTAAAAAAAATCCTTTTGATATAAAATTTATATTTTAAAGTAAAATGTGATTTTCTAATAAAACAACAAATAATAAAACTGTTATTTAGAAATTTTAAATTTAAATAAATATAATATCAAATTAAAAATTTTAAATTATTAGTTTTTAAGCAAAATTTTGGTTTACTAATAAAAAAATAATCAAAACTATTTGCTTTTTAGTAAATTGAAAATTTTATATATATTTGATTTTTTTTAAATGAAAATATACGAATAAATTTAATTTAATATTTAAAATTTCTTTAAAGAATATTGAAATCACAAAATTATTATTTCAAAAATTTACAAATTGGAAAAAGAAACGTTGTATATAAAATTCTTAATTCAAATTTTTAAATATTAAATTTTGAATTAAAAAATTTTAAATTATCAAATTTGAAATTGTTAATATTTAATTTTAAAATTTTAAATTGTAAATTTTAAATTAAATTTTAAAATTTAAAAAAAAAAAAAACTATATATAAAATTCTTAATTCCAATTTTTAATCTTGAATTATTAAATATTTAATTGTCAAATTTTAAATTTTTAATGTTTAATTTTAAAATTTTAAAATTTAATTTCAATGGTGCGTGGTAAAGAAGAAGAAGAAAGCATATATTTCAAAAATTCATAACTACACTGTATTCTTAATCGGACCGGTTTCTGGCATTTCAGCCTTCATCAGCGATTTATTGAACATTGTGATAATTGTTATGTTATATTTGAATTGATAGTTTCTATATGAAATTTAAGTTTTAAATTTATATTTAAAAATTTTAGATTTTAAATTTTAACTATTATATTTAAAATTTTAAAATTAACTTTAAAAAAAATTTTCTTTAATATAAAATTAATTTTTTTAAGCAAATTTTGATTTTCTAATACAAAAATAATAAATAAACATAAATTAAAAATATTAGCTTTTTATTAATATCAATCAACAATTTATTTAATTATTTTTTTGCTTATTTTTCAATGTTCCTTATGATTTTAAACTCTGCTTTCATTATATTTATTTTTAAGTACTCGTACACATATTAAGTAAATCAGTTTGATATTTGCTGATCTTCCGTTTGTTTTTGTGGTTGAAATTATTTTCTTTCAAAACCTCCTACACTTAAACACAGCAAAAACATAATGGCCGCACTTAATAATGCTGTTACCGGTATCGTTACTATCCAGGCATAGGCTATATTTCTAAACAAATGCCAATCGACAGCACCATCGACTCGTGGTGGTGGCGTGGAAGTAGGTGTGGCTTCTTGTATTATGGCATTTTCCAAAGATTCCATTTCTTTTGTTACCATCAGCTCTTTTGTTGGTTTGACTTCATCTTTCCTATTGTTTTTAGTGCCTTTAGAGGCTATGTGACCGACAAATACGACAGAGCCCACCTTGCAGTGTGTGGTTGAAATTGGTAAACCAATTTTGCTGGCCAGCAGTACGGTGATAGCAGCACCAATTTCAATTGTAAAACCACTAAAGAGGAGGAGATTTTTAATAAATAAACATTTAAAAGGAGAGATAGGAAAATTTTAGGCTCCTGAATAATTAGATTAAATTTTTCGACTGATTAAGAGAAACTTTGATTTCTGGATCTAAGATCTTTTCCTGAAAGTCTTGCAATCATCGCCTAGGTTTCAATTGAACTTACGTTGATGAGGTAATTTTGGTTAAATCATTGCCAATCGTTTCAATAACTCTACGACCCCAGAGCCATAAGCCTATGGAAATACCAATGCCTCCATAGATTAGTATATAAATGGGACTCTCGGCTTTTTGCATCACAGAACCTTCACGATAAATCATATATAAAGCAATCAAGGGTCCAATAGCATTGCTGTAACAGATCAAAACACCAACCATTATTGTCTTAAATTATTAGGCCACTCTGTGTAAAGCGAACGAAAACCTACCTGACATCATTACCGCCATGGGCAAAACTACCAAATGTTGCTGTTAATATCTGTAAGAACGAAAATAACATGGAAATCTCTTCAGTTTCCTCATCGCTGTGTTCTTTGGAAGGTTTTGTGAACTCATTAATGGCTTCTTTACTCTCAATCAAAGGAACTTTACTGGAATTGGGCGAAAGTGTAGAAGATATCAACATTTCCAAGCTAGAACCACTTTCGACAACCTTTAAGTTTTTCTCGGCCACTAAAACTTTAACACATTCATCTTTCGTCACTGAGGAACAGCCAGAATTATCTTTGATAGTGCTGATATTATTGTTAGCAGCTGCTACTGCTGCTGCTGCCAAATTAGGAAGCTCATTTAATTGTGGCGTTTGGTTTTCTTTGTGAGGTTTAAAACAATCTTCTAGATTTGGTGGTGGCTCTTTGGGCAATGGTTTCTGTAAACCATTGCCATGTTCATCGATGAAATTTAAACTGGTTATGGTTAAATCGGTATTATCCAAACTGGCTTTACCCAAAAGATCTTCAGCTTTTTTGATAATCTCGGGATTAATTTTATAACCATCCACAGCAGAGCCATTTTTCTGTTTGCTATTTATGGTGAAAGGAGATAATTTAAAAGTTTTTGGCGAATTGTCTGTCAACGAGACCAGCTCGGTTATTTCGGCAATTGCAGGCAGTTGTTTGCCATCGCTCACCAACGACAAAGGGCGACGATTTTTCTTAGGACTACCGGACGGTGAAGATTCTGCAAAATTACCATAACTTAGTAAGTCAAAACTAAAAGACGACCAAACATACAAAAAACTTACCCACTGAATCCTCAAATTGAAATTTGACTGGATTTTGAGCTCTTAATTGTTTTGCAATTTTACGTTTCTGCATGGGCACTATAACTAGCTGAGTTAAAATGGCCACCAATAGACCCAATGCTATACTAACAGTCACAGCCAACCAGGTGGGTATATTATCCATATAAAGCACTTATCAAAAGAAAATATTAGAATAATTACATTTTATTTTTTAATAACAATAACTTTTTTCTTAAATACTCACATTTGGGACCATCTAACATAACGCTGATAACATTGATGAAAAATGTTACGCCATAGAATATGGGCAACGAACGAAAGCCGGCCTTAAGCGGTTCAGTGGCTCTAAGAATAAATTTTCGTATGGCCAGAAATAGCATAATACTAACTAAACCACTTAAAACCGGCGATATAAACCAGGAACCAACTATGGTACCCATTGTCGACCATTTCAAACCTTGGGTGCCTCTGGCTACCAACGAGAAGCCAATAGTTGAGCCCACTATACTATGGGTACCGGAAATCGGTAGTTTAAGGAAAGTAGCCACCAACAGCCACATGGCACTACTAGCCAAGGCCGCCAAACAACCCAGCATTAATTCATCTTCATAGCCTTCGTACAGACCTACTTCTAATATGCCTTTACGCATAGTATCCGATACTTTGTAGCCTGCAAAGGAAATTGTAAAAAATTAGAAGAAATTCATTATAAAGATTGTCTTTAAACAAAACAAAAAATTGAAAAAAGTTCATCATTAGTGGTGGGGACTGTTGGGCTTATGCTTTTTTCCTCATAAATAGGAATGAGATATAGGATTACTTAAGTCAGTTTGATGATGTACTAATATGTCCAAATGAAAACGAGCTAAATCGATTTGGGAATATAATTTATTTTTTGCACGTTGGTAATATTATTTTCGTCATCTGTATCAAATTTCAGGTTAGTATCTTCATTGGTTCAATAGTGACGCTCGTTTTTGTAAACAACTAAAAAGTGAATCGGCGATTTTAACAATGTCTAATTATGTTATTTATGATGTTTGTAAATACCAGAAGAGATACTGAGTCGATTTAGCGATATCCGTGCATCTGTCCATCCGTCTGTATGTTAACCTTGTAATCAAATTAGTATATAAGCTTCTACCGGCCATAGGATGAATGCTATTGAAATTGGTGAATCTCGGTTAATGCTCAGACCTATTCCCCATACAAATGACACCTATGAGATCGACTTAATTACCATAATATCCAAATTATCATATAGATCTCGGGTTTGTGTATGTTTATTACATCCATTTATCAGTAGTCCAAAAATAAACCCTATAGGACAATTCTTAGTCATAGCCCCTCATATGAAGCTGATTCCCGATCTTTACTTAAACCTATCAAAAACAAAAATATTGCAAATTTGATTTGTATTTGTTTTTTGAAAAAATAATTGACCGTACCAAATACGGTCCGAATCGGTCCATTTTTTGACCTAGTCCCCATATAAATATAGCAGCCGATATGAACTTTTTCATAGCCGAAGACAAAAAAATTAATAACAATGCCACTAAAATTTGGTTTATGCTTATTTCCTATATCTAATTCGTTAGAACTAAAAGATAAGGTCTAAACGCATGGTATAGGATATCGTATAGTCGGGCTAGATCGACTATAATTTTCTTACTTGTTTTATTTAACAAAGAGGTTCCATGAAATTTTGTTGGCGGAATGAAATTTATGCTGCAGCAACGTTAAGGATATTTAGTTGGCCAGGCTATATCGAAAAATATGTTCACATGTTTTTATACCCTCTATACCACTATCCAAAGGGGATATATCAGTTTTCCATTCCGTTTGTAATGCGTCGAACATTTCATTTACGACCCCATAAAGTATATATATATCCTTGATGCTCATAAAACAGCCCAAGTCGATATATCGATATCCGTCTTTCCGTCTGTCTTTGAAATCATGCTCATTCACAAAATATACCATTTCCTTGGTTCCTATTCAAAATTAGGTAATTCGGGCATCATTGTGCCAAGATATATCTAAAAACATGAAGATAACTCTTAAAAATGCTAAAAATTCAGCGTGTTTGTTGTAATAATTTAGTAGTTTTTCAAATAATCTACTTTTTAAAATATTTTGTTTACATTTGTTATAATTAGTGCAATAAGTCCAGATGTTAATGTAAACGTAAAACCCTGTGGAAGGTATCAAATATTCGGCACAGCCGAATTATCACTGTCACTTGACTTGTTCCTCTTAACTCTTTGTCGCAAGCATTATTTTAATTTGAATACCCACCACCACACCAGAGGTTTATATTTCTGTTTGTCACTCCATTTGTAACACTTTGAACAAATTATTTAAAATTAAAAATTAATAAAGAAAAAAAAATAAAAGTTAAAAATTAAAAATTAAAAATTAAAAATTAAAAATTAAAAATTAAAAATTAAAAATTAAAAATTAAAAATTAAAAATTAAAAATTAAAAATTAAAAATTAAAAATTAAAAATTAAAAATTAAAAATTAAAAATTAAAAATTAAAAATTAAAAATTAAAAATTAAAAATTAAAAATTAAAAATTAAAAATTAAAAATTAAAAATTAAAAATTAAAAATTAAAAATTAAAAATTAAAAATTAAAAAATAAAACTTAAAGCTTAAAAATTAAAAATTAAAAACTAAAAATTAAAAATTAAAAATTAAATATTAAAAATTAATAAAAATAAAAGTTAAAAATTACAAATTAAAAATTAAAAATTAAAATTAAAAATTAAATATTAAAAATTAAATATTAAAAATTAAAAATTAAAAATTAAAAATTAAAAATTAAAAATTAAAAATTAAAAATTAAATATTAAAAATTAAAAATTAAATATTAAATATTCAAAATTAAAAATTAAAAATTAAAAATTAAAAATTAAAAATTAAAAATTAAAAATTAAAAATTAAAAATTAAAAATTAAAAATTAAAAATTAAAAATTAAAAATTAAAAATTAAAAATTAAAAATTAAAAATTAAAAATTAAAAATTAAAAATTAAAAATTAAAAATTAAAAATTAAAAATTAAAAATTAAAAATTAAAAATTAAAAATTAAAAATTAAAAATTAAAAATTAAAAATTAAAAATTAAAAATTAAAAATTAAAAGTTAAAAATTAAAAATTAAAAATTAAAAATTAAAAATTAAAAATTAAAAATTAAAAATTAAAAATTAAAAATTAAAAATTAAAAATTAAAAATTAAAAATTAAAAATTAAAAATTAAAAATTAAAAATTAAAAATTAAAAATTAAAAATTAAAAATTAAAAATTAAAAATTAAAAATTAAAAATTAAAAATTAAAAATTAAAAATTAAAAATTAAAAATTAAAAATTAAAAATTAAAAATTAAATATTTTAGTTTCTTTCCTGTTTTTATTATTTTTGTTTTTTTTTTTTGTTTTAAAAAAAATTATTTTAAGATTTCCTTTTTATTATAATTTGTAGCCAAGAATCATTCGAATATTAATTACTATAATGCCTGCTGCGTTAAATAGTAAATTTCATAGGTTTTCTATGAAGTACTTATTGGCCTTCTACTCTAGTATAAGAAAAATAATGAAATTTTTCAAACCTATAATATTAAAGTTCGCTGCTTTAGGAAAAGGTTTTATATTAAGAAAATGTACTTTTTTAAGAAAACACACTTTTTAAGAACAGCGACTTTTTTAAGAAAATGTACTTCTTTATAATAAAATGTAGGTTATTTTAGGTAAAGATTCTTTTTTTAGAAAAATGACTTTTTATAAGAGAAGATACTTTTGTGGAAGAAGGTACTTATTTAGAAAAAGGTACTTTTTTAGAAAAAGGTACTTTTTCAGAAAAAAGTACTTATGTAAGAAGAAGTACTTTTAAGAAATATTTTGTTTTTTAAGATAAAATACTTTTGTAGAACAAGGTACTTTTTTAGAAAAATGTACTTTTTTAGAAAAAGGTACTTTTTTATGAAAAGGTACTTTTTTATGGGAAGGTACTTTTTTAGAAAAAGGTACTTTTTAAGAAAAAAGTACTTTTGTAAGAAGTACTTTTAAGAAAAATGTTGTTTTTTAAGAAAAATTACTTTTTAAAATTTACTAGCAGAGTCCGGCCCCGAAATTCGAATGCAAATTCTAGGAAATTCTATGAATTTTTTCTTTCAGTTTTTTTAATCTATATATATATATGTATATATGAAGAATTTATGAATACTTAAATAATCTATAATATTAATAGGCAAGGCGATTTCTTGTGACCGATGTAAGTTTCACAGTTTTACACCGATTTTGACAAAAAATTTATCATTTGAAAGGTATTCCTTTTTAGCTGTTACCCAGATTTACAGATTTTCATCTTCTGAAATATTTTTTGGAGTTATGATCGCTTAAAGTTGCTACTAACACATACATAAAATTATACAATGCTATGTGTGTGTTTATTAAATTTGTTAATGTGTTAAGTTTGTTTTCTTCATTTAAAATGAGTTGAATTGTGAAGCATACCTTTAGGGTCTTTATTAAACAAAAAAATAAAATTTCCTAGAATTTCCACTTGAATTTCGTGTGCTGGAATCTGCTAGTAGTAATTAATTCTTTTTAAGGATAATTGTTTTTTATAATAGAAATTGGCCAACAAGAAAACCAATTAACTTTAATTTTAATTAGTATTCGGATTTAATGTTTCAGTATCGGCAACAGTTTCAAAAAGGTAGCCGTAACCAATATTGGGTAGAGGGTATCAAAAATTCGGCACAGTCTCGATTAAAAATATGAATTATTCACCACAAAATTTTATTTCAACCTCAATAGTCATGAATATAAATGTGAATGTCATTAATGTATAATTTATTCATCTCAAAAAATTTATTTCACCTCCAAAAAATTTTCGCCACCCACAAAAATTTTTCGACGTCTAACAATATAATCATGGAGGGTAAAAAATTATGATAAATTCTTTTTTTGTAATATATGTGACCTAGTGTGTCAAAAAACGGGTTGTGTCAAAAATGGTGGATTCTGGTATCTAAAAGGGTGTAGAAACTTGAAATGCCTTTTTTTCTCAAAACTTAATTTTCACACACTAGGTCCCTTTTCTCGGAGAAGGTCACATATAGTATATTAAACACATTACTTTATTTCAATCATGCTGAAATGATGAAGATTATTTTCTCAATACTTCTTGTTGTAGGGACTGTATTTCTAACCAAAAGGATTAGTTTTTTTTTTTTTTTAATCCCAATAATTATTTTGTAAGAAATTCCTGTTGAAGGGCAATAGTATATCAAATATATTTGTCCACTTACCAATTAAAACAGCTCCAGAAATTTCACAAACAGTAGCTAATACACAGGCTTGCCGTATAGTTAAAACGCCAGAGCCAACACTTGTACCAAATGAATTTGCCACATCATTGGCACCAATACCAAAAGCCAAAACGAATGCAATTATGAAACCTAACACAACAATCCATAGCAGTTCCGGCGCAAAGGGTTCCATTTTGAATGACTCTTAATATTAATAACACTAACAACGAAAAGAACAACTAACAAACACAGACACACAGACTTGAAATTAAGTATGACTTTCGTAATGAAAATTTTAACAAAAGCTTAGCTTTTTGTAATTTTTTTTTTTTTTTCTTTTTTTAAAGGGTAGAGAATTTTTTTTAAATTATTGTTTTCAATAATTTAAGATTTAACTACGATTTTACTTTGGGATGTGAATTATGAACTTATATATATATATAGATATTCTTATATATTAAAAATACTATAAAATAAAAAATATTGAAATGGTTTTTTTTCTTTAATTTTAACAATGTTAATTTCAAATATTTAAACAGCCATATTTGCGTTTATATTTCATTTTTGCAATTTTCATTTTTGTTTTATATTAAAGGGAAAATAATTGAATTTAAGCTCTTAAAACGGTTTTCTAAACCAAATGAGAATTAATTAGATAAATAAACAAGAAAAACGAAAGCTAGCTTCAAAAATAAATTAATGAAAATCTCCTTAAACAATTTACAAAATAAATAAATTAATAACTTAAGTTAATATCTAAAGCTAATTAAACAATATATGTAAAGCCTTTAATTTAATGGGGTTTTTCAAAAAATATTTAACTTTAACAAAAAAAAAATATATATATTAAGTTACAGTGAATTTGTTTGTTAAAGATGTGATAATAATAATTAACTTTTGGAGTTTTTTTTTTTTTTGGCTTTTTTAAATTAACAAATTTCTTTGTTATGTTGAGTAAAACGTGGTTAAGTTGTTGTTTATCTAAAAGAGAAAAAAAAAGAAAATATTATATTATTTTTATTAAATAAAATTTAAATTTATTTACAATAACGTTTAATGTTTATGTCAAAGACAATTAACAGAATGGCGCACCTGGCGTTTAGGAAAGCATAACTGTTTATATGAGGTCATAAAAAGCAGTATCATGTCTGAAATGAGAAAAGAATAAATGTTAAACAATTAGTATTGGCAAACAATATGATATTACTAAACAAATTACATTGGAAACTTTTATGTTCAATTAAAAACCAAAACAATGAAACAATTATCTAAAGCCATGAAAATATACTGCTTCAAGCCAGTTTAAAACCTGCTAAAACATGTTTTTTTCTTTTTTGTCACTTCTACACAATAGATATTTAGTTTCAATTAGATTTCGAAAAAAATAATTTACCTATTGAATGAAAATTAAAATAGTCCATTGTATTTAAAACAACTGTTTGTCCGACAATTAAGATGAGAAATTACAAATTTGTCATCTGAAATGCAGAAAGGCCAATTTAATTTGTTTAATTGTCACTAAAATGATTTAATTGCAACAAAATACAAATGATACTCAGTGAAAGCAACCGGAAGGCCTCATTTTGGTGGGTTGTTGTTAAAGAAACTCTGGGGAGTTACTCTGTAAAGCTTGATCAGGGAGTATTTCAAACTTCAAAGTTTTTCTGCCATAGCAGAATGGTTAAAGAAGTATTAAAGCGCTTGGAGGCAAACAAAAACCCCATTACTATTACACTTATCGATTGCATCCAACATGCAACAAATGTTGGAGATATTGATGTCAGTAATCAAACAATAGTGGTATTGATTTAAAAAATCTGCATCTGGTCAATATTCTGAATGGAAAGAATAAGTTAAAATTCATAAATCTAATTTTTTTGAGTAGTAATTCCATTGATAAAAAGTAAACTCTAATTGAAGCTGATTCAGGACATGGTTAAAAGCGAACGAAATAACTTGCAATGCTGCTCTTCAGGATAATATTGACGTAGATAATGAACTTTGCACAAGTGATGATATTGTTGAGCAATTCTTCACTGAATCAGAGGATTCAATCTTACGCGGAACGGAGAGTGATGGCGTGGTTTCGTTGGAAGAAACTATTCACCAGAAATGATGTAGAAAATTCTTTCCGAACATTAAATTTATATTTGCAACCGAATAACACTACAACTGACGAGCACTACAAGGCTTTGAGCAAATTAGAGTCATTGTTCACTGAAAAAGGTGTTCAGAGTTGGGCATACAAGGTAACGGAATTAATCGTCTTTAACTTGGTAAAGTCCAGAACCAATCCTTGTTCTTGTAACCAGCTAAGAAGACTCATGATCTCCAACCCTTCGGGGCAATTGGATGCCGGTTAAAGGTATTATAACAACCGATAAAATACTAGCTAATGTGAGCAACGTGGAAATTCAACGGCGAAGAAGTGATTGATGTATCACATCTAAGGCGAATGAACCAACCATCCCCACCGCTGCGTCTGTCTCACAGTGGGCGGCAGCAAACAGCGTCTGTACTCCAGAGGAGCTGCTGAATACGCAGAAGGAAAACTATAAACCCTTCAGAAGGCAACGGAAAACCACTGAAGTAATGTCCCTTGAAAACCATACAATGAACAGTAACAATAACGTACGGCCCTCAATCTCCGGAAATACGAGGGTGCTAAGAATCCGCGGAGGTAAAACAAAAACTTAAAATTGGTACATGGAATGTACGAAGTTTTTATGAAGCTAGAAAACTAGCTAATACCATAGCCGAAGTGAACAGGCCAAAAATTGATATACTCGGTGTAAGTGAAACGTGGTGGCCAGATAGTGGAGAATTTGCTTCCCCAAATGTGAAAATGTACTATTCAGGCAACCTTAACAATAATCACAGAATTGGCAAGGGAATTATCGTAAAAAATAACATAGCGAAATGCGTATCCGGATTTATCCCAAAATCAGATAAGAGTGTCAAAAGCTAGAAGCCAAACCAATAAATATAAATATTATTCAAATATATGCACCCACTGCTGATAAAAGTGATGAAGAAATTTAAGTTTTTTTTATTGTGAAATTAAAGATGTTATGAAAATTACGAAATCTCATGAGATAGCCATCATTCTTTTTTTTTTTATTTTTTTTTTTTTTAAGCCTAGTTCCGCGAAGCCGAGTGGCTTGTCTGCAGATTCTAATTTTGGCAAATTTTTTTTTTTTTTTGTTTGCAGCGACAGACCAAAGCCTCTGGTGGGAATCGAACCCACGACCCCCGCATTATAATTATAGGCGAGCACGCTACCTACCGGGGAGGAGATTTCAACGCAAAAGTAGGAGAAGATAAAGTACCTGGTACAACAGGAAATTACGGATCAGGAGAAAGAAATGAAAGAGGCGACAGACTAATCCAATTCTGTCAGGAATACAAAATGACAATAACTAACACACTGTTCTGCCTTCCTCCAATACGACTCTATACCTGAAAATCCCCACAAAATAGAAGAGGTAACATTGTGAGGAATCAAATAGATTACATACTTATAAATAAGCGCTATTGCTCAACTACAGCAAAAACTTCAACATAGCCAGAGGCGGACGTACACCTCCTAATGGCAAGCTTGTACCTAAAATTCTCCTAAACCACAAAGAGAAAAGTTCACAGGAAACTAGATATGGGAAAACTCGAAGTACCCGCTATTCGAACAAATGTAAAGGAGCGAATAAATCGAGAACTAAATAACGTTGGCAGAGAAGATATATGGAGTTCTCTTAAAAACACATTAAAATCAATAGCAGACAATACACTGGGAAGCAGTGAAAGAGCTCAAAGAAAATAATGAATAGCAATGGAAATATTAGAACTAACGAAGGAACGTAGCAAATACAAAAACTCAAATTATGGGCTATATCATGAACTGAATAGGGAGATTCAAACGGTAATAGGGATGGCAAAGAATAGACAATGTCAGGAGATCGAAAGATTACAATACTTACATGACGACTTTAATCTCCACAAAAAACTAAAGGAAGCCGCATGGATATACCGCAAATCAACCACAGTTGTACTATAAACAACAACAACGAAGCTGCTTTCGATATTACAGAAAAGACTATATGGAATGATAGAATCCGATCAAATTATGAAGTGCAGATGCAACAACCACTAACAGGAACTTTTATTACTAAAACCGAGGTGGAGTCTGCAGTAAGGTTAAGAGCCAGTGGTCCTGACGAGATTCCTTCTGAAATACTGAAGTTGATAGACGATGATAATATCGAACTTTTAATAGATTTGTTTAAATTCATCAATGATACGGATCAATACCCACAAGATTGGCTTAAATCAACATTTTTAACCATTCCTAAGAAAAATCACCCAAAATATTGTAGTGATTATAGGCTTATCAGCCTAAAGAGCCATGTCCTCAAAATATTCCTCAGAATAATTCACTCCAGAATTTCTGAAAAATGCGAGAAGGCAATGGGTGCATCTCAGTTTGGCTTTAAAGAAGGAATGGGCACCCGCGAAGTACTTTTTTCTATACAGGTATTGGTTCAGAAATGCAGAAATGTACAGAAGGACGTTTTCTTATGCTTTATTGATTACGAAAAAGCTTTCGACACAGCGCGACATGATAAAATGATGGAAATTCTTATCTCCATAGGTATAGACGACAAGGAAAATAGATGGATTAGGAGCCTGTATTGACATCAAACAGCGCAAGTAGATATCAACGGTGAGCTTACGGAAAATATAATAATTTCCAGAGGAGTCAGACAAGACTGTATATTGTTTCCATTATTATTCAATATCTACTCTGAAAAAAATTTTTCATGAATCCATCAGCAACGTTCGAAATGGCATATATATAACGGCACATTTTTTAACAGCATTAGATATGCTGATGACACTACCTTACTGGCTGATAGTATGTCTGGGCTTCAAGATCTAGTGGACAAACTGACGACATACAGTGAAGCATACGGTCCGAAGATTAAAATACGAAAAACAAAATACACGATCATTAGCAGAAAAAATAACCACAACATAACCAGCTTAAAAATACAAAACTCCTACGTCGATAGAGTACATAGTTTTAAATATCTCGGGGTTACGTTCAATGGCAAGAGACGCATATTATAAATATAAAAAAGTTTTTACCAGCCATGACATTAATTTTGAAACGAAGTGAATATTTAACAGGACATATGTATGGTCAGTCCTGCTATATGCAATGGAGGCATGGACCATTAAAGCAGTGGACATAAAGGGACTGGAGGCCTTCGAAATGTGGATTTATCGAAAGATACTCAAAATACAATGGACCCACTTTATATCGAACAGCGAAGTTTTATGAAAAGTTGGGCGCGTTTGAGAACTTGTCCCCACTATAAAGAGACGAAAGACCATATTATGAGAAACGAAAAATATAAGCTGTTACAAGTTATTACAAGAGCAAATATTGAAGGAATACCCACTAGAGGTAGAAAAGAAACGATATGGCTTCAAAATATTCAGGCGTGTACTGGTATCCGAGATGTAGGAAATCTTCTAAGCGAAGCAAGAAATTGAGACGATTTTGCTGAAATTTTAAAAACTTTATGAATTTATTGAAATGTAATTGTATTGGTCACTAACATTCGAAAATCGAATAGGCAAATAAAGAAAAAGTTCACTGAAAATAACAAAATTTTCAGTCATTAATTTCAGAAAATTTTGAACCTATCTCTTAGGCCCAACTAATTACATAGATATAGAAAATAAGTATAAACCGAATTTCAGTGACATTGTTATTAATTATTTTACCTTCGGGGACTAGGTCGAAAAATGGACCGATCCTGACCATATTTGATACGGTAAAAACATATACAAACCAAATTTGAGAAAAATCGGTGCAATATTTTTGTTTTTTGATAGATTTAAGTGAAGACCGTGAAACAACTATATATGGGGGCTATGACTAAGAATTGTCCTATAGAGTTTGTTTTTGGACTACTGAAAATGTAATAAACATAAAAAAAACCCCAATTTGACCGAGATATACATATATGATAATTTGGATCTTATGTCAATTTAAGTCAATTCCATAGGAGTCATTTGTATGGGGACTAAGTCTGAACATGCACCGACTTTCAACAGTTTCAATAGCGTTCATGCTATGGCCGATAGAAGCTTATATACTAAATTTTATCAAAATATATTCAAATTTGCAACCTGTAGTTTGATTACAAGGTTTACATACACACAGACGGACGGACAGACGGACATCGTTAAATCGACTCAGAAAGTGATTCTGAGTCGATCGTTGTAATAAACAATGGGTCTAGGTCAAATATTTTTGGTAGTCACAAACATCAGCACAACGTCATTATACCCTGACACATTGTGGTATAGGGTATAAAAACAACTTTAACCCTTCCAATAGCGGAGGTGACCACAATATTAAGAAATTTATTTATTTATTATGTGATACATATACAGATACATTTTCATCAATATTATTTCGCATAAATGAAATATGAATAAGCTATCCAATGATGTATGATTTGTTCTTATTCGATATGAACAAATAAAATGTTTTATATAAAATATGGTGCAGCATTGAATTATTGATTTTGCCTTCGAGAATTTGCTACAAATAGAAATTATATAAATATCTCAAAATTTTCAGTTAAATTACCAAAATGTTTACTTAATATTAAATTATTTCCTTTCAACATGAAAAATTAAAAAAAGTAATAATTAACAAATTGACTGACTGTATATTTATTTATCATAATATTACGCGAGTTTTATAAATGCAGAAATAGCAACAAACAAAGAAATTAAATTGATCAAAAATAACAATGTGTTTGAAATTTTTAAAGAATTTTGGTATTTGCTGCGGAAAATTTAATAACGAATCAGCAATTTTTGTTTGAATAAAATAAATTTAAAATCAATCATATGCAATATATAAATGCAAAATACTTCTGGCGAATTTTTAATTAAATTTAGTTTTCCTTGAATTAGAAAATGTTAATGAATGTAATTAATTTAGTGATTCAGTGGACTTAGAAACGCAAATTTTAACATTTTATTCAGTTCAAAATAGATTTTTACATTTTAAAAATTTTTCATATTAATTTTTTTCCATCCAAACTTTATCTTTATCTTCACAAAACTGGGGGCTAATCGCCACATTCGATATCTAGAGTAAAATCAGTAGAGAGTCCATATTTTGGTTTATTATTTAAAAAAGACGGACAAACGTCAGACCTCGTTTCACATTTACTGTGACAGAGTACAATTATCCTTAGTATTTTATTTTGAAAAGAAAACAAATTTCGATCAAAAAATTTCAATAACGAATGCGACGTTTCGCCTTTGTCCCAAAATTGCTGTAGTTACCATGTGCAGATTAATATTGCAAATTAAATCGATTATTTAACCCTTTATAACTCATGATCATAAAAATCCAATTTTTTGCAAAATAACGGTGATTTATGTAAAAAAAAAACAAACACATATTTTTCAGAATTTAAAAAAAAGTTATTTTCAAAATTTTATTTAGGTTTTTAAGGATTGTGACATTTCTGTAACATTGAGTCAAAAGTTCAAAAAAAGTGTTAAATAGTATGAAATAATTTGAAACAATTGTTTTGTTTGTTGTAGCACAAAGCGACGCCACATTTTTCGCAAATAGTTTGTGATACGCCTGTGCACTGTGGAAATTTGCAGCGTACTCTCTTTTCAGCCCAAATCGGCCAGTGCCCTATTTGATCCTGCCGTACTGCCATTGCCGGAACATGTACCCTTATGTCTTTTTGCTTGAAGAACATTTTCAAAAGAGTTTCTCTTCTTTATATTAGGCTTTAAACCAAGCTTGCATAATATTTCACCAATGTCAAGTGTAAAATCTGCTGAAGACATATGTTTCCCACCGATGTTTTTTGATGTTCTAACTCTACGATATAGTAGCCAACAGTTTGCCATAGTTAGGTCCAGTAAATGATAAAACATCCGAACTTGCCAACTTTTGCTCCGTACCTGTATTTTGTATCTTCCCATAATGCTGTCTATTAGATCGGCGCCCCCCATATGTCGATTATACTCGCCGACAACAAAAGGGCGATCAATTTCCACATATTTTTTGTTTGCCTTGTCATATCTTTTAACTTTGGTCTTTGGCAACTCACCAGCAAAAGTAGATAGGAGCATCACAGCTTTGTTGTCTTTCCATATGACATTGGCCATATCAGTACTATTGTAGTCAGTAACATATTCGGTAGAATACCCTCTTTCTTTTTTTTTGGACCTCCTTATCAGTTGGCATTTTACAATCAGGAATTCGGTTGCGCCGTGCCGTTCCAAGACTAAATATGCCCTGCTTAGCTAAATACTCTAGCAGCGGCAATGAAGTAAAATAATTATCCAAGTATAGTCTGTAGTTTTGGTGTCTTGGTATGATTCTTGACATTTTCATGACTACGTTTGATGATGCCCCTAAATTTGGCTCGTTATTAAGAACAAGGTTTTCGGCTGCTGTTTCAGGTTCAATTTTGTAGGCGAATCCTGAAACTCCACTAAGAACGTATATTTTATAACCCCATTTATGAGGTTTTTGGGGATTGTATCTTTTCAAACTATTTCTTGCTTTAGTGGAGCAAATTTGCTCATCAACACAAAGACATTCCTCTATTGGAACTCCACTAAAGGTTTCATTTAATTTGTCTACTATAGGTCTTATCTTGTATAGCCTATCAGCATTTGGGGCATTACGCATTGGTAAATTAGAATTGTCATTAAAATGGATGAACTGCCTAATTTTCTCAAATTTTTGTCTTGACATTATTTCTTGTATCATGGGTGTTCCAATTGATGAAGTCCAATGGCTGATTACACTCGGTAGTTTTATCAGCGACATAATGTATATTATTCCAATAAATTGCTGGATATCAATATGTGTTACTTGCAGTGGTTGATTCGGATTTTTTTGAACCGCGTATAGATTTGTTTGCTCTGCTATAAAACCTATCAGCTCTTTGGGGAAAAAATGGAAAAAAAAAAAGTCAATTGGTGACTGTAGGTCTAATAAATTTGTTGGTAGTGAAGTATCTCCCGTAAACTGTAATTGTTGCTGGTTTAGTACGAAACTCTTTTGTTTCCATCTCAATTGCGGTTTTTGTTGCTTTGGCATTGTCGACGCTAATTTAGTTACTCCTTCTGTATGGTCTGAAGATGAGGGACCTAAAATAGGATCATTGCTTTCAATAAAATCCTCGACGATTTCTTCTTCTTCATCTGGCGTTGTTTGAAATTCGGGGTCAATAATGCTGTAATCATCTTCTTCTAGCTCATCTTCACTGTCATATTGACAAAGTATGTCATATATTTCACTTTCTCGCAATACTCGAGACGTCATTCTGGAATAAAAATATAAAAATAACCACACATACGCCTACATATACATTACTCATCACTAATTATTTTTTCCCGTTTCAACTCAATGTAACAGAAATGTTACAGACACAAATATTAACTGCATATTATAGTAATTTAAAACTATGTACTGCAAATAATAGAATACCGAAAATAATCCACTTACCTATAGGTTTTTTAGCACAACAGGAAGTCTTATTCACTTTTTATATAATATTTTTAAATTTTAAATTCGTGAAACGGGGACTTTTCAGTTTCTACGTTTGACAAACTTCAATACCATGTAATTCAATAACGCCGTCACCTAAAGAGCTAGTTGTGTACGAAGTTCATAAAATGTGTGTTGCCATAATGTTACAAAGATTTAAATCGCAAGAGCATAGTTTTTTTTACAACGTAGGGCGTTTTTTTTGGTTTGTTACAGTTATGTCACACTGAGTTATAAAGGGTTAAACAAAATCAATGAGTGAAAATGTGAATGAGAAACTGTAAAATATCCATGCAAATCAATACATTTTGGTTCGAATTCATATGACAAAAAAAAAAATATCATATTGTTTACAACAGACTCAAAGACGTCCTTGAAAAAATATTTCACCTCAAAAATTAAATTTCACCCTTAAAAAAATATTTTATCTCAAACAAATTTTTTTTCACCCCGAACTGTTTTTCACGAAAAATACAACTCATTTTTATCCTGTTCAAAAATCCTCAAAAAAACATGTATACGTCAAAATTTAGTTTTTAGCTCAAAAATATTATTCACCTCAAGCAGATTTCTCATCAAAAATTGTTTTTGATCTTTTAATTTTCTTTTTTATGTAAAAAATTTTTTTACCCGAAATTATTTTTTCGCGTTAGAAAATTATTTATCAGACCACAATTTCGTGAATAGTATAAAATAAAGAAAATTTACTTTTTTAAGAAAAAATACTTTATTAACGAAAAGGTATTTTTGTAAGTAAAGGAACTTTTTAAAAACATTTTTTTATAACAAACTTACTTTCTTATAGAAAAGGTACTTCCTTATGAAAAATTTACTTTTTAAGAAAATGTTCTTTTTTAAGAATAGGTACTTTTTAAGAAAAGGTACTTTTTTAAGAAAAGGTACTTTTTAAGAAAAGGTACTTTTTTAAGAAAAGGCACTTTTTTAAGAAAAGGCACTTTTTTAAGAAAAGGTACTTTTTAAGAACAGGTACTTTATTAAGAAAACAAATTATTTTAAGAAGTTTTTTTTAAGAAAATATACTTTTTTAAGAAAAGGTACTTTTTTAAAAACCAATTTTTTTAAATGGATTTTTTTAAGAAACGGTACTTTTTTTTACGAAAAATTTACTTTTTTATGAAAAGGTACTTTTTTAAGAAAAACTACTTTTTTTAGAAAAGGTATTTTTTGGTGAAAAAGTACTATATAAATACAGGTACCTTTTAAAAAAATTTATTTTATTGAGAAAATTTAATTTTTTAAGAAAAGATATTGTTAGGAAAAGGTACTTTTTTAAGAAAATTTACTTTTTTAAGGAAAGGTACTTATTTAAGAAAAGGTATTTTTTCAAACAAATGTACTTTTTTAAGAAAATTTACTTTTTAAGAAACATTTTTTCAATCAAAGGTACTTTTTTAAGAAAAGGTACTTTTTAAAGAAAAGGTACTTTTTAAAGAAAATGTACTTTTTTAAGTAAGGGTACTTTTTTAAGAAAATGTACTTTTTCAGAAAAAGTACTTTCTTAGAAATAGCACTTTTTAAGAAACGAAATTTTTGTAAGAAGTACTTTTTTCAGAAAATACACTTTTTTAAGAAAAGGTACTTTTTAAAAAAAATTGATTTTTTTAACTGGATTTTTAAGAAAAGGTACTTCTTTACGAAAAAATTAAGAAAATGTACTTTTTAAGAAAAAGTACTTTCTTAGAAATAGCACTTTTTTAAGAAACGAAATTTTTGTAAGAAGTACTTTTTTTCAGAAAATACACTTTTTTAAGAAAAGGTACTTTTAAAAAAAGAAATTGATTTTTTTAACTGGATTTTTTAAGAAAAGGTACTTCTTTACGAAAAAATTTTCTTTTTTATGAAAAAGGTACTTTTTTAAGAAAAACTACTTTTTTTAGAAAAGGTATTTTTTGGTGAAAAAGTATTATATGTATAAAAACAAGAACCTTTTGAAAAAATGTACTTTATTCAGAAAATTTTGTTTTTTAAGAAAAGATATTTTTAAGGAAAAGGTACTTTTTTAAGAAAATGTACTTTTTTAAGAAAAGGTACTTTTTTAAGAAATCATACTTTTTTCAATCAAAAGTACTTCTTTAAAAAAAGTACCTTTATAAGAAAAAGTGTTTTATTAAGAGCATTTACTTTTTTAAGAAAGGGTTTTTTTCAGAAAAATTATTTTATAAAGAAAAGAAAATGTGCTTTTTCAGAAAAGCAACTTTTTTAGAAAATGTAAATTTTTAAATTAAATTAATTTGTTTAAGAAAATGTACCTTTTTAATAAAAAAAAAGTACTTATTTATGAAAATGTAATTTTTTAAGAAAAGTAGCTTTAAAAAATTCAGTAGTTAAGAAAATTTACTTTTTTTGTATAGAAACTTACTTTTTAAGAAAAAGTACTTTTTAAGAATAATTTTTTAAATTAAGAAAATGTACTTTTTTCAGCAAATACACTTTTTTAAGAATATGTAATTTCTTAAGAAAATGTATTTTAAAAAAGAAAAGATTGTTTTTTATGAAAAGTTATATTTCTTTAATAAAAGTAACTTAAAAAAATTTCTGGTTTTTAAGAAAATTTACTTTTTGAATACTTTTTATTCCTTAAGAAATTGAACTTCTTTCAAAAACAAGTTTTTAAGAAAGGGTAATTTTTCAAAAAAGGAACTTTTTTAAGAAAAGTTTCTTTTTTAGAGAAGTTACTTTTTTAATAAAGGGAACTTTTAAAAAAACTTAGTTTTTAAGAAACTGTACTTCTTTAAAGAAGAAAATATCCTTTTTTAGGAGATGGTACTTTTTTAAGGAAGTAGTTGAATAAACACATCCATTTTTATAGCGAATAGTTTTACAACGTCAAATCGAATTTAGCAACTCCATTCAAGTTCTCGAATTGTGATAAGCTTAACTATATAAAGTATTATAAAAATAGACGACGCTATCAACTAAATCATCCTTCTAACACCTTTACTAAATAGTAACAAATAAAATTATTTTTCCAAGTGAAAATGTTCTATTTCTATAATATTTATATGTTAATTCCAAAAATAGTTTACAGTACGGTAGAAGATATAACATATCCGCATATTGAACTATAAATAGTTTATACAAAAACTTAATTAGAAACTACCTTTTGTTAATGAAATGACATGCAAACTGTTGTTATTCAATTTTTGTGCGAAACAAAACAAATCATTACCATTGGCATCCCCCAAACAATTCCATTCAAATCAGAATGTATTGTGTGTGATACAAGTAATATTTCAAAAGAACACCCAGTTGCCTTTTAACTGTTTTTGTGCATATTACGACTATTTTTGCGTATTTGTTTTTGTTTTGTTGTGAACGAAATTTAATCAAGCGACGAGTAATTTGTTTTCTTGATGACCTTGGCATTGCACGAACTCATAGTAGGTATTGAGATTATAGGTTGCATTTACTTACCAATAGTAAAACCAATATGAAGAACACATAATAGGTAGTGAAATTTTTCATTATTTGGGTTTTCGTTACTTTCAAACATCTACTCGATATGACTGAGGGGTTAAAGTTAGTAAAACAGAGCTTCTCAAGTAGAAAAAGTTTACGTTTTGCTATCACCCATCCTGACCATATTTGGTAAAGTGGCTTATTTTTTACCAAAAATATATACAAATCAAAATTGAGAAAAATCTGTGAAGTATTTTTGTTTTTTTATAGGTTTAAGTCAAGATCGGGAAGTAGCTTTATGACAAAGAATTATCCTATAGGGTTTATTTTTGGAGTACTGATTAATGAATGAATGTAATAAACACACATATACCCAATTTGACCGAGATCTATATGATAATTTTATCTTATGGTAATTTAAGTCGATCTCATAGGTGTCATTTGTATAAGGACTAGATCTTAACTAGACTGATATAAGCCATATATGCGACCTGTAGTTAGAGTACAAGGTTTACATTGACACACAGACGGACGGACGGATGGACATCGCTAAATCGACTCAGAAAGTGATGCTGTGTCGATCGGTATAATAAAAGAAGGATCTAGACCAAATTTTTTTGGTAGTTACAAAACTCAGCACAAACTCATTATACCCTAATCACATAGTAGTATTATAGTAAGGTATAAATATCATAACATAGAAAAATTCACACTTTTTCAAGGTGCATTTTATGTTATTGTAGTATTAACAATATATCTATAATATTAATAGGCTAGGCGATTTCTTGTGACTGATGATTTCGACCGTTTTATCCCGATTTTGACCAAACGTATATTATTTGAAAGGTATTTCTTTTTAGCCGATTTGCAGATTTACAGATTTTTAAATTTTTTCCTCTATTTTGAGTAAATTGCATTTATAGTTGCTACTAATACATACATAAAATTACACGTGTGTGTTTATTAAATTTGTTAATGTGTTTGTAATAAAAATGAGTTTTTTTATACCCTCCACTCCAGTGTGCAGACGGTATATATAAGTTTGTCATTCCGTTTGTAATAATTAGAAAAAAAATTTTGGACCCCATAAAATATATATATTTGTGATCCTTATAACAACCGGAGTTGATATAGCGATGTCCGTCTGTCCGTCTGTGGAAATCACGATGGCGGCATCAATCGTGCAGCTAGGGTGCTCGCTGACATAAAAACTGATTCATTAACATCCTGAAAAGTTTGTTATTTAAAATCGTCCAAATCGGTAGATTAGGGCCCGAGATTTGAATGAAGAACTAAAAAAAGTCTTGAAAAAATATAATTTTCTATGTTGTTCTTGTCACGATCACGCCCTCATAGGATAGCTAAGGTGATCATTTTTAGTGAGGATGATTCTTCAAATTCATGGGAAGATTTCTATTTCAAAAATCATTAAAATCGGTGGAACAGGTCCAGGGAAATCTCTGAAAAAGTAAACAAAAATGAAAAATATGATGTTTCTATAGTGTTCTTGTTGTTATTCTAAATGTTATATTGTTGTCATAGCTGGACTTGTTGTTTTTGTGGTCGTTGTGGTAATAATATAAAAAAAACTAACCCTTTGTACATTTTTTTATCAACTCTGGTAGAAAAATTTAAAAGTTTCCATTGTTTTGGCATCACTAAAAAAATTTACTAGATCATTTCTGTCATTGCCACGAGCCTGCCTGCAAAGTTTCAGATCTAAAGCAAATAATGTTAAAATATGTACCTAGTTGTTAATAAAAAAAAAACAATGTAATTAGCAAAAAAAATTTTTATATATTAATTTATTTAAAGAGAAAAACACAAAAATAACGTTTGATGTTGTATTTTTTGTGTGTAATATTTACATATACATACATACACATATTAAATAATACAAATAATATACATATATTCTATATATGTATATCCATAATAACTGAATGTTAGAAATAAATCGGTATATTATTTTATTTACATAAAATTCTGCAATATTTTGTTGTGGGGAAAATACATTTCTTTTGCATTAACAGAGTGTCACTTCATTTTGCTCAGCGTGACTATGCCACAGTAGATGGCGCCACAATTTTTGTTCTAATTAGCTTTGCAATAGTTATTTCTATTTTAACATGAATGTCAATATTTTCAAATAGATATCATACAGAACAATGTTAGGAGTATACACGGGCTGGTCTTTTATTTCATAAGTTTTTTCATTGTTCTTTTACAAATATGAACATAAGTTTGGCATATTAACTTTTTGTTGTCTTTACAAAATAGAGTTACCGAGTTATCAATGAGTTTTTTGCTTTCAAAAAAGTTCTACATAGTTATATAGAATTATTATTCTGCTTTACCTATAAAATATCTGATTGCGATTACATCTAATTTTTAAAAATTGTTTATAATTACTAAAGCATTATTATTCACATAAATACAAAATTGCACTTTTTAAATTTTCTATTTAAATTTAAGAAAATATCAATTCTAAAAACTGGAATTAAAATTTCCAATTATGAATTATAAAATATTAACTGAATTTCAGAAAATCATATCAAAACGTCGGAAATAATAATTTTAAATTTAGAAGACATCAATTGCATCTTTAATATACATATAAATTTTATTCGTTAAACACAAATTGAAATTCCAAAACAAACACCAAATATGTTTACATTTAAAAAATGTTTACATTAAAAAAAATATTGGCATTCAGGAGAAATTAATAGCTTTTCAGTAACTTATTTTAACGATTGTCAAATCGTTAAAAAAGAAAAGCAAAATTATCAGTAAAATTTTTAAACGAAATTTTTAGGTTGAAATGTTGTCATACATAAATAAAAATCATAAAATAGTGAAAATATTTTGCTTCTATTAAAAAACTTTTTTATATAAATAAAAAAATTAAATATTCAATTCATTATTTCATTTTCAAATAAATAAACAGAAATATTAGTAAAAAAAATAGAGATATTAAACAAAAACATAAAATCATCCTGTCAAACACGAAGTAATTTGTTTTTTTCTATTCTTCTTTGTGTTTTTCGCTTATTTTAACAGAGATGCCACTCGTTTACAATTTAAATAAATAGAAAAATAGATTTGTCGACTGTCGTTAAGATGTATGTACTTAGTGAATCACTTAATCCTTAGTGCAAACAACAATAGCGGTTGATATATTTTGCGATTGTCGGATCGTTGAAATTTACAGAATCACACTACAGAAAACATTAATTTAAATTCAATGAATTTTAGAAAACGTCAAATGATATTTAAGAATTGCGAACATAAAAACTGTTACATAAATAAACGCAATTTGATGAGAATGTTATTTTTTATATATAAATTTTCACAATTTTTTTTGGATGAAAATTTGAAGTTTTTCAGAGAATAAAGAGAACAAATTATTTCATTTAAAATGTTTGGGACATTTGGTTTTTTGCGTTTGGCGTCCCTAATTTGAATATTTATTATTATAAATTTATTCTCTATGTTTTCCAAATATGGCAATATTTTAATAAAAAAAATTGAGAGAGTTTTTTTTTTGGTTATTATTTTGTTACTCCGACCTATATGGCCGCAATGAAGAAATATTTGGCCAGTTAAAAGAAACTATACAGCCATCTCCAATTAGCACGATTTAATGCATATAGCCACCCTACACAACCATTACCTTTGCAATGGAGGTTAGGGCGAGCTATTTAATTAGCAAAAACTAAATTAAACGAGAAGTTATGTCATATAACCGAAACGCATGCATATAGGTATATAACCTAAATGCATGCCGATCAGCAACCACTATGACCAAAAAGCCAACACCGAAATAATTCCGAAATAATAGAAAAGACGAAAATCAACCCAAAGAATTTGCTGAAATAATTTGGTATTAAGTTTAACAAATTGTTTACTTTTTCATTTACATTTATTATCAAGTCTCAAACCGAGGTGGAGGGTATCAAAGATTCGGCACAGCCGAATTTAACACTCTTACTTGTTTTTGTGTTGATTTGTGAATTGGCTATAATTGATTAGTATACTTTTGGGTATTTATTTAATGAAAAAATAAAATTTTCTAGAATTTGTGCTCGAATTTCGAGGACTGGAATCTGCTAGTTAATATAAAAATATCAATTTAAATTTGAAATGATATATAAAAATTTGGTACCAAACAAATAAAAGTTACCATAATCGACTTATTGTGAAAAAAAAATTGGAAAATTGAACAAAAAATAACATTAAAAATTATTAACAATAAAAAACTCGCTCGCACAATACAGCTCTCACTCTGTCATCTTGAAGTATGCTATAGCATGAACTATTATAGCTTCTAGCATAGCGGGCACTCTTCTGAAAATCCAGCATACGTTACAGTAGAAGCAAATTAAGTTGTCAAAATGTTTTCGACAATTCGTCGATAAGGTGACTATATAATTCAGTTGCAGCATTTGCCGAGAGCTGAAATTCGACAAACAGGTTTATTCCTATCAGAATTTGAGCTGGAAATTGCGTGAAAAATTCTGAAATATACAGAATTTTTCGATTTTTCGAGAAAAATTTCCTAAATATTCCAAAAAATTTTCTGACAAAGGTCTTTATTCAAATCAAATTCTCTAGCAACTGGCCATAAAAGTGTTGTCAAATATGGAGAAAAAAGCGCGAGGGAGAGGGAGAGACGGTGAAGGTTCTCAAAATGTTGTTAGTGACCAGCTGAACAAAAGTTTGTATAGAGACTCTGGTGCTATATCTGCCTCCATATATCATATGAAAAATGTGTAGAAAACTTTATTTAGTTAACGCAAATTAACGCATTTACGCTAAGAAAATAATTATGCACTATGTGATAAGAATATAATGAGTTTGTGCTGATGTTTGTAACTACCAAAATTATTTATTTGACCTAGAACCATATTTTATAATACCGATCGCTTCAGTATTACTGTCAGAGTCGATTTCGCGATGTCCGTCCGTCTCAAATAGGAATGTATTTTGATGAAATTGGCATATAAGCTTTTATCGGCCAACCTATTAAGGTTGGTGCAAATCGGTGCATGTTCAGACCTAGTCCTCATACAAACAACCCCTATGAGATCGCCTTAAATTGCCTTAAGACCCAAATTATAATATAGGTCTCTGCAAAATTTGGTCTGTGTGTGTTTATTATAACCATTAATCAGTAGTTCACAAATAAACACCGTATTAAAAAACCAAAATTTTGCATAGATTTTTCTCAAATTTGGTTTGTATATGTTTTTTCAAAAAAATAAGCGTCTTTAGCAAATATGGTCAGGATCGGTCCCTTTTTCGACCTAGTCCCCATATAAACATAGAATCCGGTGTGAACTATTAATTCGTTGGGCCAAGACCCTTTCTCTAAACGCATGGTATTGGGTATCATATAGACGGTCTAGACTGACTATAATTTTCTTATTTGTTTTTTTTTATCACACTTATAATCTGTGGTTTTCTGGAATAACCGCGTAGTCCATTTTTGTCAGTTTTGAGTTAACGATGCCAAATAAATTTTTAACGCTCTTTACATGTGTTCAATTTAAAAAAAAAAAATATTGACCATGTCTGAGTTTTTTCTTTAAATAACGGCGTAACTTAAATGTTTATTAAATTAATTTGCAGCACTAACGACGTATGTCAACCTACGTTTGATCGCTGCCAAATTATTTTCGCAGAAAACGACACATAGCGACATACGTTGTTATTAATGAAAAAAATGCTAAATAATTTTGGATTAGTTTTCAGTTTATAACCACTTGTAAAAACTTGTGTGTGTATTTCTGTTACTTTTGTGACTATTATTCTTGATACGTTGTTATATTCTCATCCTAAGTCCCGTTAACTTTTTGTTGACGAACAAATAATCCATTTTTCAAGCAACAACAACTTATGTCTATATGGGTGGTTGCATTGGTAGTTTTCTTTTTCAAAGAAAACTACGTTTGTCGACATAAGTTGTTTTATCAGCACACACTTTAAGTGCACTTTACATATTGATTTTTTCGTCCTTCTCTAGGATCTATTCCTCTGAAGATTTTTGACTCAAAATTTTATGTGAAGTATTTATTGCCCATGTCTACAGGACTGTTAAATAAAAAGCGTTAAAATCTTTATATCGAGCCCATAATTTCAAATATAACGTTTTTTGGCTCCCCTGAACATTTCGATTTTATGACATACGCGGTTATTCTAGAAAACCACAGTTAGCGTCGCAGCGGTGGACTCAGATTGTATTCTATAGCAATCACGTAAATGTTCAAAATCCTAACATAAAAAAATCGGTGTTCACCTCTGTTATGTTAGAAAGCTTGTTATACCCTCCCCCACCGCTGTATATATCAGTTCGTAATTCCGTTTGTAACGAAAAATGAATTTGCGACCACATAAAGTATATATTATTGATCTTTATAACAACTCGCTATAGCGATGTCCGTCTGTCCGTCCGTCCTTCTGTCTGTTGAAATCACGCTCATTCACAAATAAACCATTTACCTGTGTAAACTTAGGATAATATTGTTTGTGATTATTTTGAGCCGGTTTGTATTTAAAATGGAGTAAGTTGTACCAAGATATGACCTTTTTATACCCTATACCACTATGTGGTTTGGGTATAATGACTTTGTGCTGCTGTTTGTAACAACCAAAAATATTTGACCTAGACCCATCTTTAATTATACCGATCGAATCAGAATCACTTTCTGAGTTGATTTAACAATGTCCGTCCGTCCGTCTGTGTGTCCATGTAAATCTTGTAATCAAACTGCAGGTCGCAAATATGAATATATTTTGATGAAATTTGGTACATAAGCTTTTATCGGCCATGGGATGAACGCTATTGAAATTGGTGAGAATCGGTCCATGTTCAGACCTAGCCCCCATACAAATTACCCCTATGAAATCGACATAAATTGCCATAAGATCCAAATTGTCATATAGATCTTACTCAAATTGGGTTTGTATGCGTTCATTACCTCCATTAATGAGTAGTCCAAAAATGATCCCTTTGGCCCCATATAGAGCTGCTTCCCGATCTTCACTTAAATCTATTAAAAAACAAAAATATTGCACTGATTCTTCTCAAATTTTGTTTGTATATATTTTTGCAAAATACAAGAGACTTTACCAAACATGATCAGGATCGGTCCATTTTTGGACCTAGATCCCATATAGATATAGCATCCGATATGAACTTTTTCATATCTGCAGCCAAAAAAATTAATAAAAATCCCACTCAAATTCGAGTTTCTTTTTAAAGTTATAATTACATGTCATGAGATTTTACATATTTCAACAAATAATAACAATACGGCAGAGACCTAAAATATGGAGACACCTCTAAAAAATTATACCAATTGTGTGTGTTCGTTGTAATAAATTAGTATTAAGTCAAATTGTTTACTTTTTCAAATAATTATTTTTCATTTGTTATAAATAAAGCAATAAGTCGAAATATTACCAGGTAGATGGTATCAAAGATTCGGCATAACCAAATTAAACTTTCTTACTAAATTACTTTAATTTAATTAAAATTTATAAAAATTATATATAATTCTTTAATTTAAAAAAAAAATCTAACACAAAATAAATTAAATTTAAATTATCTGATAAATCACAAACAATATCCTACCAAAAAAAAGTATTATGAGAAACTCTGTCTTGCTATAGAATGTATAAATTTATATGCATCATCATTCCAAAACAGATTAATATTGATTTTGTCGTATTCTCATGTTCAAATTAAAAAAAAAAAAACAACGACAAAATGCAATTTTCTTTTCTATAAACAAAACACAACATGCAAATAGTTTGTTTTTCCGTTTCTATATAAACACAAATTTAAAAACTAACGAAATCGAATGAATGAACGAACTAACACTGTTAGCTTGAATATTCTATGTGTGTATGCATGTATCTGTTTTGATGTAAATATTTATTTATATTATTGAAAATTGTTTTGCATTGGAAATTTAATTAATTGATGTTAACAAATTGCTTGCACTTTCAAATCAGTAAAAACTTTTCTATTTATTAAGAATATTTATAGGTATGTATATATGTAAGAACGGTACAAAGACGTTTAATTGATTTTTATTGATTTTATTATTAATAATGAAAATTGAAAGAATTTCAAACTTTATGATATGAGAAGAATTTCAAATTAACTAGAGGTCTCCTGCTGCTCCGCAGCATTATATTATATTAATTTTTATAATATAATACCAAAATTTGCCAAGAGAAGTTAACGTACAGTAATGCCAAAATATGCCAAGAGAAGTTAACGTACAGTAAAAGTAAAGTTGATTGTCCACGCATAACTTTCCTCAAACCCAACGAATTTGCCAAGAGAAGTTAACGTACAGTAATGCCAAAATATGCCAAGATAAGTTAACGTACAGTAAAAGTAAAGTTGATTCTCCACGCATAACTTTCCTCAAACCCAACGAATTTTAAGCAGTTAATAGCTCAAAAGAAGGAGCTTGATCCACTGAGTGTTCTTAGGCCTATGTCAACAGCCTACGTTAATTAGAACTCTAGTTATAGAGGTTTGAGAGAAGAAAAATATTGAAAAAAATCTTGAATGTAAAGTTTATTCATAAATTCTTTTAATATATAAGATTTTAAAATCAGAATATTGAATGTTTTATCTGTTGTTAATCAAAGCTTTAAGTTCCAGCTTAAACCTTATATTCAGTAATAAGAGCTATGAATCAAGACTTTAAAAGATAATGACCATGGGACTTTCAACTGATATATGACAACCCGGATTCAGCTCGGCCAGAAATAACCGTTTTGGTCCCTTCAACATTGCATGCTGTTATATGCGAATATACATTATTTTTTATATAAAATAAAAAATAAAACAAATTTATTTTTTGTCAGATATATGTTTTATAGTCTAAAACAGTGGTGGCCATCGAGAGAATTGAGTTAGTAATAGTGTTTATGAGCATGTGTTAGTTGTACTACACTGATCGAAATCCATGGACGTAACACAACGCCGATATTAAATGGGTTTATGTAGATTTTGTATGAATGTTTATATGAAAGCATAAAAGGGCAAATAGTTGAGTTCACGTAGAATATGGTAAAATTTTATATATATTTTGTTGTTTTAAAATTTTAAATCTTAAAAAATGTAAAACAAAATGTGAAGAACATTTAATCTCTTTTATCCATAAGTTTGAAGTTTATTAAATCAAATAAGTAATAATAAGTAACTCATTTCTTCAAAAAAAACAAAAAAAAAATGATCAAGTCTTCGAAATTTTCTCTACATTTTTGGTTTCTTTTAAACAAATATTCTCTGTGTACCTATTAAAAAAATATATATATGAATTTCAAAAGGCAATGCGACATAGACGTGCTTTGTTCAAAAGCTTTCATAAGACTGAATGAAATTGTTGTTTACTTTTACTCTTAGGTGAGTATTTTTGTTTTCGTTCGTACATATAAGAAGCCAAGCACCAGTGTGTTTGGCACGGCCTTCACTGGTCTAAAATTAATTATTATATTTAGTTATTCGTTTTTAACTTAAATCCAAATTTATGTTTGCTCATGTTAAGTACAATAGAAAATGTTAACATTAACCTTCATTCCCTGTTAAAAATCTTAACAGATATTTATTTCGATATTTAGCTTCACACCCTTTATTATATTAGAGGTTACAAAAAAGATATAACTTTTAGGGCCATTATTACAACTTGCCAATAGCTAAAGTTAGGATGTTATCAGGCAGATTATTAGTTTTTCGTTATTACAACTATACTTTAAGCTAAAAGTGACCGATAAGCTAAAGGGAAGATATTGTTGCCTTTAACTTTTAACGTGAGGTTTATGTATTTAATATTGCCACATTTTCTGACCTATGAAGACGAAATTCACATCAATTTAGTTTTGGAAATGAATTTATTTATAGATACTTAAATATATGCTTGTATATATTTAAAAAGTTTTATTACACATTTACAACAATTATGCAACTTATAATAAAGGTTTTTGGTTTTTATTCTATTGTTTTTATTGTTTATTTGCGAACAACTAAAGGAACGTTGCCACTATGTATTTTGATAAATCAATTCATTTGGTCAAAGTAATCGGTGTTTCCTTTGGTGCTGCCACAATATCAAAAATATTTATTTTATTTTAATGGGAAGTTGTAATAACGAAAAGGAGTTAAAGGTAACTTTATTGTTCACTTTAGTTAAAGTTACCTAAGGGCCATTATTACAACTTGCCAATAGCTAAAGTTAGGATGTTATCGGGCAGTTATTAGTTTTTCGTTATTACAACTATACTTTAAGCTAAAAGTGACCAATAAGCTAAAGGGAAGATATTGTTGCCTTTAACTTTTAACGTGAGGTTTATGTATTTAATGTTGCCACATTTTCTGATCTATGAAGAAGAAATTCACCCAATTTAGTTTTGGAAATAAATTTATTTGCATATATTTAAATATATGCTTGTATATATTTAAAAAGTTTTATTACACATTTACAACAATTATGCAACTTATAATAAAGGTTTCTGGTTTTTATTCTATTGTTTTTATTGTTTATTTGCGAACAACTAAAGGAACGTTGCCACTATGTATTTTGATAAATCAATTCATTTGGTCAAAGTAATCGGTGTTTCCTTTGGTGCTGCCACAATATCAAAAATATTTATTTTATTTTAAAGGGAAGTTGTAATAACGAAAAGGAGTTAAAGGTAACTTTATTGTTCACTTTAGTTAAAGTTACCCTTAACTAATAATGGCCCTAAGGGCCATTATTACAACTTGCCAATAGCTAAAGTTAGGATGTTATCGGGCAGTTATTAGTTTTTCGTTATTACAACTATACTTTAAGCTAAAAGTGACCAATAAGCTAAAGGGAAGATATTGTTGCCTTTAACTTTTAACGTGAGGTTTATGTATTTAATGTTGCCACATTTTCTGATCTATGAAGAAGAAATTCACCCAATTTAGTTTTGGAAATAAATTTATTTGCATATATTTAAATATATGCTTGTATATTTTTTAAAAAGTTTTATTACACATTTACAACAATTATGCAACTTATAATAAAGGTTTTTAGTTTTTATTCTATTGTTTGTTTGCGAACAAATAAAGGAACGTTGCCACTACGTATTTTATAAAGCAATTCATTTGGTCAAAAGTAATCGGTGTTTCCTTTAGTGTTGCCACAATATCAAAATATTAATTTTATTTTACTGGGAAGTTGTAATAACGAAAAGAAGTTAAAGGTAACTTTATTGCTCACTTTAGCTAAAGTTACCTTTAACTAACATTTACTTTAAAGGTAAGTTGTAATAATGGGCCTTATAGTTCTAATCACTACTTATGAACTTATGGACCTTTTCCATAAACTCTTCCATTATGGATTTATAGTGGTTTCTATCACTTTTTAGACCATTTCCGTTTAAAATCTTCCACATTTTGAGACACCTTTTGCTCTTCAACTCCTTTTTCACAACATATCTCCGGGCGGTTTGGTACGAAAACCAAGGTGTTTTTCTTGTTCCACTCAAAAGCTTTCTTATCATAGTGACAATATGTCAAATCGGGCCAAAAATATATGGACACATAGTTTTGACTTAAAAAATTAAGAAGTTTTTTTTTGCAAACACTCCTTGATATAAATTTTGGCTTTTATAAAGCCCGTTGTAGTAAATGACTTGCCTCTTTTGCCTCAACTGAATATTGCTTACGATAGCAGAATCTTTTTTTTTTTATTTCTTCGCATTCTTATCGTCAACATTATCTTCAACATTTCTTCGAGAGTAGCAATATAAAAAGGCGCGAAAGCTGAAATGAATCTGCCAGTAGCAGGAATATTTTTTTATAAAACATGACTCCAATTTCATTGCTCTGTTTTTGGCCCCAAAATTATTTACAGCATTTCTGTTTGTGAACTTTTTGGTCTCTGTGTTCCTTCAAACCTTTATTGGCTGTAACTTTTTGCACCGATTTCTACCGGATGTGTTGGGAGCTCTTTTCAATATGCTTCATATTTTCTTAGCCTTACGAACATCATGCGGACCTTTCTCTTCTTTTCGAACCAGGTTTCCTATCAATGGTCAAATTCTCCTGATACTTTATAATAACATTGGAAAGTTTGACGTTAGAGCTTTGAATCTATGGCCAACTTTTTGCAGGGCCAAGTTGGAGGTTTTTGAAAATATTTAATTATTTTAGCACGTACTTCTATTTGATCATTTTAATCAAATGTCTATAACATTAATAGGCTAGACGATTTCTTGTGACCGATGTTTTGTTCTACCATTTTATCCCGATTTTGACCAAACGTAAATTATTTGAAATATATTTCTTTTTAGCCGTTTTGCAGATTTACAGATTTTTAAATTTTTTTTTCTTTATTTTGAGTAAATTGCATTTAAAAGTGCTACTAACACATACATAAAATTATACAAAACTATGTATGTGTTTATTAAATTTGTTAATGTGTTTGTAATAAAAATGAGTTTGTTTTTGTGTTGATTTGTGAATTGGCTATTATTGATTAGTATACCTTTAAGGTCTTTATTTAATGAAAAAATAAAATTTCCTAGAAATTGCACTCGAATTTCGAAGGTTGGAATCCGCTAGTATAATATTAATAGGCAAAGCGATTTCATGTGACCGATGAAACTTTGTCAGTTTTACGCCGACTTTGACCAAACATACCTCATTTGAAAGGCATTTCTTTTTAGCTGTCCACCAGATTTACGGATTTTTACATTTTTACATTTTTTTTTGAGTGAAATGCATTTAAAGTTGCTACTAACACATAAATACAATGCTGTGTGTGTGTTTATTAAATTTGTTAATGTGTTTGCAGAAATTTTATATGAAAAGCCCTGTGTTGAATTTCAAAATAATTTTAGACATAAACCAAAAACGATAATAACGCAATCGAATTTCGTTAGAATAATTGCATATCACACGCCCTGTGTTGGTTTGAATGGCATACCTTTAGGCGGCATAAAACATTGAAAGAAATAAATTGAATGAGAAAATAAAATTTCGTAGAATTTGCACTCAAATTTCGAGGGCTGGGCTCTGCTAGTTATTATAAACATAACTGATATTTTTTAAAAATAGTTTGATCGAAAAAATTCAAATAATGCTTGCGGAAAAAGTTAACAGGAAAATCGTGGGTAAAAACTCCTTCTGTATTTCCAACAAGATGGTGCCGCATGCCACACAGCTGTTCAAGCAATTGATCTATTGAAGAGGAAGATTGTAAATCGTGTAATCTTGGGAAATTGACTGGTGGAATGGCCACCTCACTCAAGTGATTTAAAACCATTAGATTTCTCTTCATGGGCTTACTTTAAGTCTTTGATTTATGCCAACTGTTTAAAAGAAACGATTACGAAGATCCACAAAAAACGGTATTTTTTTTTTTTTTTTTTTTTATATTAATCAACACTCAGGGGATGCCCCCTACAGATGCAGTGCATTGTGTTGATCTCAGGAAAGATATAGATATAGGAAGGAGGAAAGAGGGAGTAGTGTCTTCATTTTTTTTTTGTTTTTTTTTTTTTTTTTTGCAGCGACAGACCAAAGCCTTTGGTGGGAATCGAACCCACGACCCCCGCATGGTAGGCGAGCACGCTACCTACTCACCTACCGGGGCGCTTATATATTGGATGATCGTCGGCTGAAGTTGCGTGATCTATCTAAAAAAAAAATGTTCAATAAATCGCTGATGAAGGCTGAAATGCCAGAAACCGGTCCGATTAAGAATACAGTGCAGTTATGAATTTTTGAAATATATGCTTTCTTCTTCTTTACCACGCACCATTTAAAAAAAATAGCTATTTTAAAAAGTGCTATACATCGCATATTGAACGAAAATTTGGAGATGAGAAAGCTGTCCCCAAAATGGGTGCCGCATTTGCTCATAATAAAACAAAAACAGCGTCGTGAAGATGTTTCAATAGAGTGTTTGCCGATGTTTCACTACAACAGCCAGGTTTTGTGCATCTCTTCATAACCATGAATTAGATACCACTTCGCACCTGAGACAAAGGATAAAATAGGAGAAGCATGTCCAAAGAAAGTGGATATGCTTTTTTCAAGAAGGAAAAACAATTAACATCGAGTATCATTCTAACTTATTGCAGTGTTTGAGTGATAACATTAAGGAAAAAAGGCCACATCTGGCGAAAAAGAAAGTGTTGTTTCATCAAAGCAATGCACCAATTCACACTTCCATTATGCAATGTCCAAAATCCATGAATTGAAGTTGAAATTGCTTCATCTCTCACCTTAATTGAACGATTTAGCTCCTTCGGATTATTTTCTATTTCCAAACTGAAAAAAATGCCCAACAATGAAGAGGTGAAGTCTAAGGTTGATGGCAATTTTAAGAAGCTAGACAGTTCTTACTATAAACAGAGTAACGAATATATTGTATATCGCTGGGAAAAGTGTATGCAGCTAAAAGATTATGTTGAGAAATAAAGAAATTTGTTTCGCAAATTTGTTGTGTTTTCTTTGTCAGATGGGGTTGTACTGCACGTGGAATATATTTAGCCGTGAACCACAAATGTGAGTTTAGCAAAAATAGTCTTCATCAAGATTTATATTTAATAAAAAAGGAGAAAAGAGTATGTGCGTTCACCAACTATTTCTCTGTCCTTCTCTTTCGCTCTTGCTCTGAGATGCCAACACCTTGTTTTGCGTTTTGCTAATTTTCTTAATGAACTGCTGCTGCAAACAACTTAAATGGCAAATTGTTTATGGGAAGCAAAAAAATATAAACAACAAAAACGAAGGGAAGCCGGTAAACAAATAAATAGAAATACAGACTGACTAACTTACTGACAGACCGAAAGCCAGAAAAACGGACAATTAAACAATTCCATTATGAAAGACACAAACAAAATGTATTGAATTGTTCAATAACATCAAGTTATTTAATCACATGCGGCGCTCGTTATTCATGTGTCGGTCGGATGGCACGGAGTATATTTTGCACTTGGCAAAGTTGTAGTTGTATGTGGCGGCCCCCTAGCAATACAGTTGATATTCTCGTTGTTATGTGTTGTTACTTAAACACATGTGTATAACTACCACTACCACTCCAAAATCATTGCTCCCGCCATCACTCTACCAAACGTTACTACTACAACGGTAGAAAATCAGGCGATAAACTCGTGCTTCAATATTTTGTTAGTAAATTTTTGGGTTGGAATAAAAATTATACACACAATTTCTTTATTTTTAAATGAGCTAATAAAAAAGCTGACGAGGCAATTTTTTTTTTTTTTTTTTGTTTTTTTTTTGTTTTTTTTTTTTTTTTGTTTTTAAGACTGTCACGTTTTTTTAGTTTTGAGTCAAATTTAGCTAAATTCACACATTTACTTTGCCGCTAATATCTATATCATTGAAGACTAGCAACAACAACACAGCGACAGCAACAGCAGCCGTGTAGGCAGATAGACTTTGTTCATTTAGTTAGTGTATCACTTGTTAATAAGAATTTAACAACAAATTCAAGAAGATTAATGTATGTCATTCTATTTTTAAAGTTCAAAAAATTTCATGTTGCTGACATTTTTTTATAATTGCAGCTTCTTTGAAATTTTAGCTTTCAAGAAATTTTAATGGCTTAACATTTATATAAACGTATGTACATGTATGTTCTTATGTTTATCTTGTTTTTGTTATCTACTTACTTATGTACATATTTCATAGCAATTTTTTAGTAATTTTCTTTTCAATTATTTTGTTTTTCTAAGCTCAATTTCAATTTTGAGAAATTCTGATTCATTTGGTGTTTTTTTATTTCTTCAAATTTCGAACATTTAATTTATCATGGAAATTGTACTCTACATTGAGGTTTTGTTATGCCTTTCAATTCGTACATATAAAAAATACGATTTATTCAACAAACAAAAAAACATTGGCAAAACAAAAACAGATGAGGCAATGATGAATGAATGTAAGACTAAAAAAAACTGTACTAAAATATGCAAAATTTAGTACAGTTTTTTTTTTGGAAACAAAAGAGGTGTTTGGATAAACAAAAACAAGCTGTCTATATGAAACTATATGCATGTACGAGTACTAAATTATGAATTTTTGAAACAAAGAGCTGTTTGGATAAATAAAACTAATATTCGGAATAAAAAAGATACAGCGATACATTTAAATTTAATTAATTAATTTAATTTTTTTTAATCAGCTAATTCGAGTAACAATAATGATGACAGCATCCAGTTTTTTTTTTTTATTTTGAAACATAAACAATTAGTGCACCTTTTGGCCTAGTTATACCCTATACCACTATGTGGTTTGGGTATAATGACTTTGTGCTGCTGTTTGTAACAACCAAAAATATTTGACCTACACCCATCTTTAATTATACCGATCGAATCAGAATCACTATCTGATTCGATTTAACGATGTCCGTCCGTCCGTCCGTCCGTCTGTGTGTCCATGTAAAGCTTGTAATCAAACTGCAGGTCGCAAATATGAATATATTTTGATGGTATTTGGTATTTGATCTTCTGTCGGCCATGGGATGAACGCTATTGAAATTGGTGAGAATCGGTCCCTGTTCAGACCTAGCCCCCATACAAATGACCCCTATGAAATCAACATATATTGCCATAAGATCCAAATTATGATACAAATCTTAGTCAAATTGGGTTTGTATGTATATATTACATCCATTAATCAGTAGTCCAAAAATAATCCCTATTGGACAACTCTTAGTCATAGTCCCCATATAGAGCTGTTTCCCGATCTTCACTTAAATCTATCAAAAAAGAAAAATATTGCACTGATTCTTCTCAAATTTTGTTTGTATAAATTTTTGGAAAATACAAGAGACCTTACCAAACATGGTCAGGATCGGTCCATTTTTTGGCCTAGTCCCCATATAGATATAGCATCCGATATGAAATTTTTCATATCTGCAGCCAAAAAAATTAAGAAAAATCCCACTCAAATTTGGTTTATGCTTATTTTCTATATCCAGTTAGTTGGGTCTGAGAGATAGGGTCTCTAAACGCATGGTATAGGGTATCATATAGTCGGTCTACACCGACTATAATTTTCTTACTTGTTTTATTTTCCTATGATGAAAACAAATAATTTAAAAAACAAGAGTATTAAATTTTGCTAAGCCGAATCTTTGGTACCCTCCACCTGCGTTTTAAACTCAATATTATAATCAATTTTGGGTAATATTGTCGATACTGAAACTTTAAATTCGAATTTCAATTAAATTTTTAGTTTATTGTTTTTCTTGTTGGCCAGTTTATATTTTAATTTCTTGTTATAAAAAACAATAATCGTGTCTTCTATAGAAATAATTAATTGCATTATTTTGCTCTTACCAGAGTAGAGAACCTATAAGTTCCGTAAGTACTTCATAGAACACAAATGAAATTCATTATTTGGTTTTATAATGCCCAAAGTTTGATCCCTATCAGAATGTTTTAAGACCTTAGAAGTCATACGATAATAAAAACAAGTAAGAAAATTATAGTCGGTCTAGACCGACTACACGATACCCTATACCATGCGTTTAGAAACCCTATCTCTTAGGCCCAACTAACTGGACATAGAAAATAAGCAAAAACCAAATTTGAGTGAGATTTTTATTAATTTTTTGGCTGCAGATATGAAAAAGCTCATATCGGATGCTATATCTATATGGGGACTAGGTCCAAAAATGGACCAATCCTAATCATGTTTGGTAAAGTCTCTTGTATTTTGCAAAAATATATACAAACAAAATTTGAGAAGAATCAGTGCATTATTTTTGTTTTTAATAGATTTAAGTGAAGATCGGGAAGCAGTCTATATGGGGCCAAAGGGATCATTTTTGGAGTACTCATTAATGGATGTAATGAACGCATACAAACCCAACTTGAGTAAGATCTATATGACAATTTGGATCTTATGGCAATTTATGTCGATTTCATAGAGGTAATTTGTATGGGGGCTAGGTCTGAACATGGACCGATTCTCACCAATTTCAATACCGTTCATCCCATGGCCGATAAAAGCTTATATACCAAATTTCATCAAAATGTATTCATATTTGCGACCTGCAGTTTGATAACAAGGTTTACATGGACACACGGGCGGACGGACATTGTTAAATCATCTCAAAAAGTGATTCTGATTCGATCGGTATAATTAAAGATGGGTCTAGGTCAAATATTTTTGGTTGTTACAAACAGCAGCACAAAGTCATTATACCCAAACCACATAGTGGTATAAGGTATAAAAATTCAAATGAAAATGTCCAGATATCTATATATTAATACGTGAAGTACGTAAATTTTTAGTTCCCATTTTAAGCAATATGCGGGCATGGAGGAGTATGAAAATTTACATAGTTATAGTTCATATGAAGGAGAAGCTGAGAATGATAAAATTTATGTTTAATCTGTCTTAAAAATATATTAAATTAAATTAAATAAAATATTTATAATAATACGTTACACCCTGTTAATTCGAATGATTTAAATTATATATCAGACGTTTTGTGTTGAATTGTGAATTGCTAAAATTGATTAACATACTTTTAAGCTTATTTAAATATTCATAAATTTTTTATATATATATAAGTAGATTTAAAAAACATTGGAAGACAAAAATTGAATTAACTAGTAATGCGTTTATTTAAGAATAACATTGAATAATAAAACAAGTAAATCTTTGATACCCTCCACCTTTTTCATTTTCAATTTTCATTTTTAATTTGTCATTTTCTATTTTTCACTTTTCAGATTTCATCTTTCGTTTTTCATTTTTAGTTTTTAATTTTTAATTTCTCATTTTCCATTTTTCATTTTCCACTTTTCATTTTTCATTTTCCATTTTCGATTTTTCATTTTTCATTTTCCATTTTCCATTTTTCATTTTTCATTTTTCATTTTCAATTTTCCATTTTTAATTTCTCATTTTCCATTTTTCATTTTACATTTTCCATTTTCCATTTTCCATTTTCCATTTTTCATTTTTCATTTTTCATTTTTCATTTTCCATATTCCACTTTCGATTTTTCATTTTTCATTTTTAATTTAAAATTTTTCATTTTCCATTTACCATTTTCCATTTTCCATTTTTCATCTTTCATTTTTAATTTTTAATTTTTAATTTTTAATTTTTAATTTTTAATTTTTAATTTTTAATTTTTAATTTTTAATTTTTAATTTTTAATTTTTAATTTTTAATTTTTAATTTTTAATTTTTAATTTTTAATTTTTAATTTTTAATTTTTAATTTTTAATTTTTAATTTTTAATTTTTAATTTTTAATTTTTAATTTTTAATTTTTAATTTTTAATTTTTAATTTTTAATTTTTAATTTTTAATTTTTAATTTTTAATTTTTAATTTTTAATTTTTAATTTTTAATTTTTAATTTTTAATTTTTAATTTTTAATTTTTAATTTTTAATTTTTAATTTTTAATTTTTAATTTTTAATTTTTAATGTTTAATTTTTAATTTTTAATTTTTAATTTTTTATTTTTAATTTTTAATTTTTAATTTTTAATTTTTAATTTATAATTATTAATTTTTAATTTTTAATTTTTAATTTTTAATTTTTAATTTTTGATTTTTAATTTTTAATTTTTAATTTTTAATTTTTAATTTTTAATTTTTAATTTTTAATTTTTAATTTTTAATTTTTAATTTTTAATTTTTAATTTTTAATTTTTAATTTATAATTTATAATTTTTAATTTTTAATTTTTAATTTTTAATTTTTAATTTTTAATTTTTCATTTTCCGTTTTTCATTTTTCATTTTTCATTTGCCATTTTTCACTTTCCATTTTTCATTTTTCATTTTCCATTTATCATTTTTCATTTTACATTTTCCATTTTTCAATTTTCATTTTTCATTTTTAGTTTTCCATTTTCCATTTTGAATTTTTTGTTTTCCGTTTTCCGTTTTCCATTTTTCATTTTCCATTTTCCATTTTTCAATTTTAATTTTTAATTTTTCATTTTCCATTTTTCATTTTCCATATTCCATTTCTCATTTTTAATTTTCATTTTCCATTTTGCATTTTTCATTTTCCATTTATCATTTTTCATTTTACATTTTCCATTTTTCAATTTTCATTTTTCATTTTTAGTTTTCCATTTTCCATTTTCCATTTTTAATTTTTAATTTTTCATTTTCCATTTTTAATTTTTGATTTTTCATTTTCATTTTCCACTTTTCATTTTTCATTTTTCATTTCCGATTTTCAATTTTTCATTTTCATTTTCCATTTTCCATTTTTCATTTTCCATTTTCCATTTTTCATCTTTAGTGTTTCAGTTTTCGATTTTCATTTTCCATTTTTCAATTTTCAATTTCCATTTTCCGTTTGCATTTTTCATTTTCCATTTTTCATTTTTCATTTTCCATTTTCCATTTTTCATTTTCCACTTTTCATTTTAATTAATTTTTAATATTTAATTTTAATGATAAAAAAATATGTGGTAAAACTTGCTTAGGCCAATGTGACACGTGCAGTATTAATATACACACAACTGTAATGACTTCAACAATACGAAGAATTACAACATATACAACATATCTTAAGAAAAACAACAAACACACTGAAAATTTTTATTTTTTCAAGAGTTTTTCAAAGTTTCATTCACAGCTCGTGAACCCTTTGACCAATTTTGACGATTTTAAATAGCAACTCCTTTGGGATGTTAATAAACGATTTTATACAAAAAAGAACGGTCTAGCTTAGATATTGACGGCGTGATCGTGATTTCCACAGACAGACGGCAGACGGACAGACGGTCATCGGTAAATCAACTTCCCTTGTTATAAGTAATAAGAAAATATATTTTTTTGGGGCCTCAGGAATTTATTTCGATGCGTTACAAACGGAATGACAAACCTATATATACCCTCTGCCAGTGAGTTGTGGAGGGTATAAAAACAGGTAATAAATTAATGTCACCCTATACAGGGTACCGTTTTATAAAATCTACCTTTTTTTAAAGTACCCTTTTTAAACAAAGTATCCTTTTTCAAAAAGTACCGTTTTTTTTTAAATGTACATTTAAAAAGTGCCTTTTTAAAAAAGTAACGTTTATAAAAAAATACCCTTTTCTTAAAACAGTACCATTTTTTCAAAATTGCCCTTATTTTTAAAGTACCCTTTTTTAAAAAAATGCCTTTTTTTAAAAGTGCCTATCTTCAAAAAAGAAATTTTTATTTAAAAAATCACCATTTTTAAAAACGCAAATTGTTTTGAAAAAATTACCATTTTTTAAAAAATACCCAGTTTTTAAAAAATAAGCCTATATTAAAAAAAGACTTGTTTTCATAATAAAGTACCTTTTTTAAAAATTACTTTCTATCAAATTAGAAATTCCCTTTCTTAGAACTATACTTTTTTTTAGAAAATATTTTTTTTAACTAGTATTTTTTAACAAAGGAAATTTTTTTAAAAAACATTTTATTAAAAAAAACTACCTTTTCTTTTGTAATTTTTGATTTTGAAAATAACCGATTACGCGGTTTGCTTCAATTTTATATACATCACTATTTTCTTTTAACTGTTTTGATAATTATTTGTTGCAAGTTTATGTCTTTTTTAAAAAATAGGTGAGTTAAAAAAAAAATTTTTTTAATATATATTCGACTTATCATGTTAAGAATAAAATTTTTGATAAAAAAAAAAAAATTAATAAGATTGTGTTGATGTTTTTAACTATCAATAATACTTTACACAGGCACACCTTTTATACCGATCGACTTTCAATCATTTTCTTAGTCGTTTTAAAAAATCCATCAAAATTCTATATTTTGGTTTATTATTTAAAGAAGACGGAAAAACGTCGGACCTCGTTTTACTTTTACTCTTGACTAGAGGCCTGTCCATTCAAAAACACTAACTGCATTAAATTGTAGCCATTTGGTTACAACTTTAGAGGTGTGTTTTGGGTCATTGTCATGTTGGAACTCTAGACCACGTACCTCTGCGTATGGATACATTACGTCCTTTAAAATTTCCCTACATCCAATTCCAGTTAGAGTATATTTTACTATATAAATTGGACCCATTGATTGGCCCGTAAAGCAACACCATATATATATATATTGAGTCGTCGTATAAACGATCTTCCATCAGGGCATCTTCAATTAAACTTGGACTCATCTGGAAGGAGAACAGTTAACCAATTCCATCTTAACCAGTTCATGTGTTCTTTAGCAAAATTTATGCGAAGCAGACGATTTTTCTCTGATATCAGTGTTTTTTTTTCACTGGACCATAACAACCAAGATCAGCCTCAATTGGTCGTCGGGAAAAAGTTTGAGCACATATTTTTCTTTTCAGATCGTTAATGACCTCTTTAGGTATTCTGTGTTCGACTGCTTAAATGTTGAGTCGTCACCACCGGTCCTCGCACGATATTCTTGATAATTTTTTAAATTAAGGATTTATGCATGGAATTTTTCTTACAAATTTTCTTTTGCTTAAGGCTGGTTTTACCTCTTCACAAAACTTAATTCTTGCCATTATTTTATAATAATTTATTATAAGATTGATTTAAACATTGAAAAATACAATTGTATTTAAAAAGCAGTTGTTTATAGTTTTAATCATCTGGTACAGAAGTTTAAAAGTTTCCATTGTTTTGGCATCACTAAAGAAATACTTTTATACGTTTATCTATTTTTATACCCTATACCACTATGTGGTTTGGGTATAATGACTTTGTGCTGCTGTTTGTAACAACCAAAAATATTTGACCTAGACCCATCTTTAATTATACCGATCGAATCAGAATCACTTTCTGAGTTGATTTAACAATGTCCGTCCGTCTGTGTGTCCATGTAAAGCTTGTAATCAAACTGCAGGTCGCAAATATGAATATATTTTGATGAAATTTGGTATATAAGCTTTTATCGGCCATGGGATGAACGCTATTGAAATTGGTGAGAATCGGTCCATGTTCAGACCTAGCCCCCATACGAATTACCCATATGAAATCGACATAAATTGCCATAAGATCCAAATTGTCATATAGATCTTACTCAAATTGGGTTTGTATGCATTCATTACATCCATTAATGAGTAGTCCAAAAATGATCCCTTTGACCCCATACAGAGCTGCTTCCCGATCTTCAGTTAAATCTATTAAAAAACAAAAATATTGCACTGATTCTTCTCAAATTTTGTTTGTATATATTTTTGCAAAATACAAGAGACTTTACCAAACATGATCAGGATTGGTCCATTTTTGGACCTAGTCCCTATATAGATATAGCATCCGATATGAACTTTTTAATATCTGCAGCCAAAAAAATTAATAAAAATCCCACTCAAAATTGGTTTTTGCTTATTTTCTATGTCCAGTTAGTTGGGCCTAAGAGATAGGGTTTCTAAACGCATGGTATAGGGTATCGTATAGTCGGTCTAGACCGACTATAATTTTCTTACTTGTTTTTATTGTATTTTTTTAAACAAATTTTTTATCTTTCGATAGAGAACACAACCAAAGAGTGATTTCAAATTTTGTAAAAGTTTCCACTGTATTGTCACCCACTGATATATACGCTCTGCACAGTGGTCTAGACGTTCTAAAAATTAGACATGGCCCTTTAAAGGGCCAAAAAAATTATAGAACAAATAATTATTTTAATAATATACATATGTGACCTTCTCCGAGAAAAGGGACGTAGTGTGTCAAAAAACGGGTGGTGTCAAAAACGGTGGATTCTGGATTAAATGCGTTTTTTTCTCAAAACTTAATTTTCACACACTAGGTCCCTTTTCTCGGAGACGGTCAATATATGTATAAAAACACGAAAAACTTAATTTTAACCCAATATTTACTTAATTCATTTTTACTCTGGCTATTAAATCTATAAATCAATTGCAATTGAAGAAAATAATTATATGTGATATTTTTGTTCACTGGGATATACTAAATATTAAGATAAATAACGATCTTAACTCTTGCTCTCTCATCGTTACCCCATTGTTTCTCATCTAACACAAATTTAAAAGTATTATGCCTAACAAAAACACTGGGCCTAGACCAGTGTGCGGACAAATGACAGGGGTTTGCTTTGAGACCAAAGCAAAATCATTTTTTTGTACCGGTCTTGGGCAAATATCATAAAATTTTATATTTTGATATTTTTATTATGGATAGTACCTACATATGTTGAGTTTTTATAGGTGGTTAAGTAATTTTAAAAGGAATGTACATAATTTACAAAGAAGAAAAAAATTTTCAGTCCTTGGCAAGAAAAAAAAAGAGTGCAAAACAGCAAAAAATATAAAATAACACTTAAACCGAACAAAAAAAATTAACTAACAAAAATGGCAAAATTATAAATAAAAAAAACACAAAAAAAATTATGAATAAAATGTAAAAACAAAAAAAAACAGCTATAGAAAAACCAAAGGAGAGAGTGTGAGCTGCAGAGTGTGAATATAAAGGAGTACAAACATGTGAATGATTTGAGTACATGCGAATTTTAATTTTTTTAAAACTAAAATAAAATTATTCATATAATTAAAGAAGAAATACAATTTTCTTTTTTTTTATTATAGATGCTACCTACATACATACATACATACATATGGGCGGTTAAGTAATTTTTAAAGGGATGTACATATATAATTTAATTTGAATACCTTTTAAAATACCTTCAAAAAACGATATATGTTTATAAGGATAATTCAAGGTTATTTTAGTTTATGAATTGCACAATTTTTTGGTTGGATTGAATGTTATTCAAGAGTTATATGATTCATATAAAAAGTATAACGAATTATTTGTGAACATCAGATGTTTGGCGCCTCGTTTTGAATATCTGCTAGACGTCACCCATTACCCCATTTTATAGAGATTTATTGATTTTTAGCAAAATATAAACGGTTGACGTAAAAACTCTGGGAAACACCAAAAACAACAACAAGTAATTTTCCAATGAATAAACACAAATTTTGTGGCACTTGAATTCTTTTTTTTTTTTTTTTTGAATATCATAAAAAAAAAGTATTAACAATCTTCATAATTTGTTTGATTGAGTAATATTTCTCCCAAAAAATATAGAAAACTAAACTACATATATTTTTAACACACTTGCTGGAACGTTATTGTTCAGCAGGATACACCCGCCGTTTAACCAAAGAAAAAAAAACTTAATATTTGTCTACAACATGTTGTATCACTCCTGAACGCCTTTTTTCATTAATTCTATACACTTAAGAAATTTTCAAATATATTTTGTTATCGAATTTTCCACGAAAAAAAAGGAATAACAATTTTTACTCACTTGTTTTAACAAAAACTTAAAGTTTTTATATAATTTCTTTTATTAATTTCAGTTTTTAATTTGAGTTATTAAATCGGTTGCTTTTAAAAAAAAACAAAAAAAGTGTATTCCTTTTCTCAGTTGAATAGTTTTTATTTTGTACTTATGAATTTTTCAAACTCTGCTGTATTTATAGGTTTAATATAGAGCACGTTATGCGGTTTTATTTGTTACTCTAGCGAGAATAAACAGAACGCAAACAAGAAATTTTAACGTTGCGCTTCTTCTACTTTTTTCTGTTTTGTATTTTACTAGTAAAGCGCAAATCACTACCTTAAAGGAGAAAGAGAGTAGTTTTTGACACACATACTCTCTTTTTATAGAAGAGTGCTTTTTACTGTTTATGTTTGTGTTTGAAATTGATTTTACTTTTACTTATGTAGCTTTAGCACCATGTGTGTTTTGTTGTTGTTTGTAGAATGTAATTTCGGCATTTGCAAATTATTTTTCATCATCATAGCCATCAATTGTTATTGTATTGAAATCTTGTTTCTTATACTGGAGTGTTTTGTTTATGTGTACATTTTGCGGTATTTTAAAACTTTGGTCTAAACTGTACTTTAAAGAAGAAAAAAAAGTAACTCTAAACAATGTTGCTTTAAAATGCCCTTTAGAAATTATTTATTTATTTTTAATTTCGTTATATAAAACGGAATGATTTACAAAAATATTAAAAATTTTCAAACGAAAATTTGAAATATTGAAAATTTTTATAGAATATTCTTACCTTTTGTATACAACTCTGTACATTTTACACATGTTTGTTAATTGCTCATTTTCTGTTTTATAGAGAATTGCAATTTAGACGATGACTTGTCACTCTACAGGGTAGAAAACAAGTCCCGTAATTGATAATTTTTTCTCATTTCTCTTTACACTTCTAGTATTTTTGTCAGGTTGTTTTATTTGTATTCTGCTTTTAAGTTTAATAAAAACAAAAACTAAATTAAAATACTACATTCTCGTCTTAGTGAATTTGTAATGACCAATTTTATTGTTGCTAAAGAACAATTTGGATTTAAAGAAGAGCATAGCACTACTCACCAAATAAACAGGATTAAAAATCAAATAATCACCAATAAAAACAATAAACGTTCAACGGGTCTAATATTGTTAGATATTCAAAAAGCATTTGACACCGTTTGGCATAATGACCTCTAATTTAAACTTCTTGATGCAAATATACCAAAATATCTATGTAAACTTATTTCAGATTTCATTCACGACAGACGCTTTAAAGTTGCGATTAATAATGAAACATCATCTCCAAAAACCATTACCTCAGGGTTACCTCAAGAGTCAGTCTTGTCGCCATTGCTTTACTCGATATATTCATCCGATTTTAATGTCCCAAAATATATTAAAATTGCTTATTACTGATAATACTGCGTTAATTTCTTCAAACAAACTTACAATTGCACTCCTGAAGAGAATGGAAAAGGGACTTGTAAATTGCAGTAAATATTTTCACAAATGGAAAATCAAAATTAATCCAAACAAGACCCAAGCAATAATTTTTCCTTTCAACAAATCTCCCAAAAGACTGCCAAGACGTCATCTTCTTATTGGAAATAATGCCATGTACTTAATGTCAAATATCTCGTAGTTGTCTTGGGCAAAAAGCTTACATTTAAAAGACATATTATAGCTTCGTGTCAAAAAGCTATAAAATCATTTAAAGCATTATGGCCACTACTAAATAGAAGGTCATTTCTAAACCACAAAAACAAAAATCTACTCTTCAAAAGTGTTATAAGGCCAATATTAACATACGCGTGTCCTATTTGGAGTGACGCTGCCAACTGTCACCTAAAACGCTTACAAATTATACAAAACAAATGTCTTAAAATGATATATAAAAAGCCCTGGAGTTATCCTACAAACCTTCTTCATGAAGAAACCGGTTATGAAAAAATTATCGATTTCATATCAAGGATTAATAACAATTACTTTGCCAAAATTGAAAATTCCTCTTACTCACTGCTAAGAGAATGTATAGAAATAACGTAAAATTAAAAAAGAAATCACCAAATTGAAAATTATATGCTTATAGGGGTCTATTATTACTAATAAACCTCCTATAAGCATATAAATATTTTCAGATAGTATATGAATATATTAAATCATATAAAGGTTTGTTCCTCCCATTTTCCTTTAAAAATAATGAAAAAAATAAAATAAAAACTATTTAATATCTTTAGATCCTATATATTATTTGTTGCAATATCTATATGCAAAGATAAGATCTCATATGTAAATATCAAATTTGTTAAAATATGTAAATAAAGGAAGAATATATAATTGAAAAATTGAAAAAATTAATTTTCTAATGAAACAGAAATTTTATAGTTTTTTAATGTAGCTAGGATCAAAAAAGCATTACGTCGGTTTGACGAAGAAAGTCCTTAGTCCCTTAAAAATATGATGTGCCACCTAGGGTTAAATATGAAAAAGCGGTTTTGCATAAATAAGTGGATCTAAAACATGAATTCACATTTCTTGTTCATGCTTTTATTTACCTCTCTCTATTTGTTTTAGCTGAATTATTGTAATTTAAATTTCATCAACATAGGACGATCGCTATTGAATTTGGTGAAAAATTGTGGTTTCTATGTCATTATTGCATACATTTTAGGTGAGGTTACTGCCAGCTCAGGCTAGACATAATGCCAGGTTATACGACTTATAGATCCCTAAACAGCCTATGCCTTCGGAAATGATGTTAGGGAGAGCTATTTGATTTCAATCATTAAAACTATCAAAGTGGACGTTTATATAAAATAACCAGAAACCATGCACTTGGGTACATAGCCATACATGCTGAGCAGTAACCACGAGGACCAAAAACATAAACCGCAGCGTGATTTCTTTTACCCGGAAGACATGACGCGACGAAAACGCTGTTTATTCGTTGAAGCGTAAGCTGCTACCACTTAATTAAAAACCAATATTAAATATTACATAGATCTACATAAATGTTTTTGAATAATATAATGATCACCGATCTCTACTATTGTTATAACAATAAATTCCGCTTTGAGAGTTGCAAAAATTAAAAAAAAAAACGTGTTTGGTTAAACCCTCTAATGTTTCTTAAATGTTTAAAACATGAATGTTAATTTAACGGAAATTTACAATTCATTTTTCTTGAGCACGAACATATGTTTGTCATCACATCACAGTGAATGCCATGTATTTATCAAACAATGATGACACAAAATTGTGAGTGATAGCAATAAAAACAAAAGAGGAGAAATTGAATTTGCAGACAATAGCGAAATAAAGTAATTTCCGGAGAAAAGTAATATTTTTGTTAAAAATATTTAAGAAATTCAATTATAAAGAGAAGACATGGTAAGAAAAGAATGTCAATTTGAAATGAATGCATAGAAAATTTTCCTAATAATACGAATCTCAGTTCCAATTCAGTGGTTTTAACATGATGTTCCCAGAAGCTGGTCGTTGTTTCAAAGCTTCTTACAAATGTTTTTCCGTCTCAATGCTGCCCGGTAATGAACGTCAAGATGTGGAAAATGGAGGAAAGAGTATGTATCAAAGTGCCACAGAATTTGCATGTATAATTTGCGATTAATTAATTACAGTCATCATGCCACCTTCTGCCTTGGATTCATTGACTCGTTTGAATGTGGAATACCCGATGTTATTTAAATTGATTAATAAGAAAAAGGATAGAACTTCTCATGCCGGTGTCTTAGAGTTTGTGGCCGATGAAGGAAAATGTTATTTACCGTATTGGATGATGGACAATTTATTGTTGGAAGAAGGCGATATACTAACGATTGAAAGTGTGTCATTGCCAGTAGCCAATTTTTCAAAGTTTCAACCACATAGCACAGATTTTTTGGATATTACAAATCCTAAGGCTGTATTGGAAAATGCCTTGCGTAATTTTGCCTGTCTGACCACAGGAGATGTTATTGCCATAAAGTATAATAAGAAGGTATATGAGTTATGTGTTTTGGAAACTAAACCCGGCAATGCTGTTAGCATAATAGAGTGCGATATGAATGTAGGTTTATAAAAAAAACCTGATTCGAATAAGATTTAGAAGTAGAACAATTGTTTAATTTAGGTGGAATTTGAAGCTCCTGTTGGCTATAAAGAGCCTACTCATCATAGAAGACAGGAGCCTCTAGAGGAACAACCCCAAGACCATGTTATGGAAGAAGTCGTAGAAACCTTTAAGGGATCAGGAGTTCGATTAGATGGTAAAAAGAAAAAAGACTCTCAGCTGGAAACACCTGTTATTAAAAAGGTTAGATTTCTTTTACTAAAATTTTACGTTCTTTAATGAAATGTCGATTTTAGATATTATCTCGAGGCGTCCCTGATTATGACTATCAATTTGGTTTACTGAAATTTGATCGTTCCATTAAACCGATTAGTGATCGTGTTACCGAAATTGATGCTGCTCCCGAAGCAGAAGAGACTTTCCAAGGCCAAGGTTTCTCAATGAAGAAATCACGAAAATAATTGTAACAATATTAAATTTCAATATTTTATAGATTTTAATAAAAAGATTTTTTGATTTTATAATGGCAAAGAAAGCTTAATAATTTCGGCTGGTTTGCCGGGTGGCGCTGACACCGAAGTCATGGGTGGCAATTTGCGTATCTTGCGACCAAAACGGCCATCTTTTCGTTGCCACAAACCAGAGCGTGGACGATTTCCTAGCTCGCGCATACGTTGAGCTGATCCCACATGTTGTTTATTATGTTCTATATTGCTGAGACGTCCTACAGAAACAAATTGTTAAATTGTCAAATGTGTGTTGCAGAAATTATTCAAACCTACCGACTGTAGCCATGCAAGTCCTATCAAAAGCAAATTCTCGTTTGGAGGGTAGTTGCACCACCACCTTATCATCAAATTTACGCAAAATGGTGCCAAAGGTACCAGCTGCATGTATTAAATGACAAGGATAACCAGGATTTTTCTCCAAGTTGTGAATTTTAGTGCCTATAGGTAAGGCACCTAAACAGTGAGCATCACCCTCATTAGGACGTACTAAGAGAAGAATATTTAGTAAAGAAAAACACCAAAACTTAATTACACTTTGTTACCTGGTATTCTGGGTATAAATCTAGAAGTTTTTATAATGTCCCCTGCCTTCATATTCTCGGTGGCCAATATATATTTCAGTTCGTCACCTACTCCCACCAAAGCAATATTAGCCGTTCTGCAGCCATCCTCTAAAATCTCAATAACACGTTCTTCCTGGGCCGGTCCATCTGAGGGACCATCACGTACCCATTTTATCCAATGATATTTCTGTTTAATGCCACCACCTATACCTTTGGCCACAACTCGCCCAGTTTCAGGATCTCTTCCAGCCAGATGTGTAATTTTCAAGGGCTTCACAGTGTAATCATCTTCAAAATGTACAATGCGTCTAAATTGTCTACCATTGCCTGGTTTTGGTTTTTCTACAACTTTAGTTTTAGTTCGAAATTGTATTAGATATTTTGAGGTGCCAGGTATGAGTGTGGGTTTTTGTGTGTGCATAACGCAATTAGCCATTAAACGTGTTAAATTATTCATTTTTTAATTATTTCCTACAGATTATTTAACAAGATTCTTACTAGAAATAAAGACCAACAGAACATATGTAATTTATCCTAAAGTAAAGCTGAATGTTATGAAAACAATGTTTTTAAGCAGAAAATCTCATATTTAAAAAAATCGAAAAATAACCCATTTCTGCTAGAAAAAATAAAAAAATCATTTTTATATCTGATTGAAACTAATTATAAAACCCAAAGCATTTTCTGAAAAGCTACACCTTTTCCAATTGTATTGCTGAAAGTATCAATTGATGGCTTAAGTCTAGTTTAGTGGCTACTCCCCAATTCCTTTAATTTTTTTGGTGGTGATTGGGGTTGTTGGTGGGATTTAGGAGAAGTAGTTTTTTTCGGTCGGACCTATTCTCGGAGTTATGGACCGACAAAGGTTTGACCTTGATTTGCACATAACTGTTAATTATTATCGGATTTCAGCAATATATATATCATTGGAAAGCTTACTTGAGGGCCTTTCATTTGGTATTTCAAAATTTTAAATCCATTAACCCATTATGAACCTATTTTGTTGTATTTTATTGCAATTTTTTTTCGGAAACGTCCCATTATCTCATAAAATGATTTATATAATGTTGATATTTACATCAACTGTGTGATACCTGGATCCACTAACTTCATTTCGATGTATGTTTTGGGATTTTACCTACACTTTTTAATTTTTTTTTTTTTCCCGAAATTTACCATTATTATACTATTATTCTACTCTTATTTATTCGTTCTAGTATCTACTATTATTCCACTCTTATTTATCCGTCCTATTATGAAAAATTTTCGCCTGCGGCGCTTTTTCGAATGAAAATTTTACAGATAATACATTTTCTATTTTTATGCCCAAATCAACCCATAATATACTATTATTCTACACTTATTATGAAATTTTTTTTTTTTAAATCCCACAGTTGGTGTAAATACCAACATTATATACATAGATCATTTTATGAGATAATGGGACGTTTCCGAAAAAAAATTTTAAAAAAATACAAAAAATCAATAAGTTCATAATGGGTTAATGGATTTAAAATTTTGAAATACCAAATGACAGGCACTCAAGTAAGCTTTCCAACGATATATATATTGCTGAAATCCGATAATTAACAAAGTTATGTACAAATCAAGGTAAAAGTTTGTCGGTCCATAACTCCGAAAATAGGTCCGACTGAAAAAAAATGTTTCTCCTAAATCACACCAAAAGCCCGTATCCCCTCCAAAAAATCAGGGTATAGCCACTAAACTAGACTTGTTCCAATTGATATTTTCTGAAAAGCAATTTGAAAAAAGTGTAGTTGTTCACAAGGATCAAACTTTTGTAATTCTCGGACATTTACTTTTTTCTATACTTATTTGTTAAAAAATTTCAAAATAACTTTTATTTTCGGTCCCTGATAAAAAGCTTTAACTTATCCTTTTAAATTTTCTATTATAATATTTTTCAATTTTCAATTATTTTCCTTTCCTTTTTATTTTTGTTTTTTTTATTTATTTATTAAGTCTATGGTAAAACCTTACAGACTGTTAAGTATAATACAGAGGAAAAAAATATAATATATACAAATCCTTAAATCAAAAATTTGAGATTATGTATTTAAAAATAATATAATATTGCGTTTAATAATATCACCATTTAAAGAAAAATCAATTAAATTGTATAGTCATTGAAATCATGGCACATTCTTCTAAATGGATCAGCATCGGCAAACTTTTGACGACAGATTGGGATAAACAGTGGAGTGTACAAACGTGTTGACCGTGCCGGAACGTTCATGGAGATGTTGTCCATAAGAAAATTTGAGCATATGTCGCCTCGAATTAAGTTAAATAAAATGATCGTTGCTTAAAATACAACGTTTTCATGATAATATCACAATTCGATGGTGAAAATAACATACGTTAGAGAGGCTCAACCCTACCAATTGAGCAATTTCGAAGATTTTAGAATTCAGAGGACATCAAGAACTACAATGCAACGCTCGCTATTTTACAAAGGATTACAGCTTTACAATACTCTGCCGAACAACATAAAAATGGAACAGAATATAAATATATTTAATATACAGATTGTATGCTTTGTAAACTATAGTAATTTTTAATAAGATATAAATATTTGTATATATTAAAAGTATTCTAAATACTAATAAAGAAAGAATAATAATAATTTAACTTTTTATTACTTCTAAAACATCTCTTAAAAAATTTTGCACCTCTGGATCTTGCATTAATGAACGTTTCTTCATACTCAACACCATAGCCAAAACATCGGGGCATTTTTCCTTTTCCCTGTTCGTCCTCATGTCGTTATCATGACCTCCGTCGTCGTCATCCCCCGCACTAATAGCACCAGCTGTGTGCACAGATTCGTCTACTGAGTTAGGTGTTAGACTTTCTGGATTTCCCGTAGTAACAACTTGTTTCAACTTATGTTTGTATTTACGTAGTGTTGTAACTCCACCTGCAGCATTTTCTAAAGATTGCTGTGCATGAGCCGCAGATTTGTTAGTTTTATCAGTTCTTTTATGATAAGGTCTTTTTTGTCTCGTTGTTTCTATTTTTTGTGGTTCTACTTTGGTAGTAGCAGTACCAGTAGTAGTGCTGGTGTGGGGTGTTTCTGTGTTGGCATCATCCAAATTCTGGGCAAAATCTTGTAATCGGCGTTTCACATGCAGATTAAGTTTTACTTTAATATTATTAGGTAGACTTTCTTCTGGTGTTGATGGTGGCGAGAGCTCCCGTTTTATCACCTGCAAATTTTCCGGCATATCACACATTTTTTAACAGATATATTTATAAAATACTTCCAAAACAAAAGTAAAAAATAACACTGATTCCTGTGATGCCAGATGATGGACTAACAATTTGTTTCCTATACAAAACCTCATGATTTATAAGAACCTGAATTAAAAGTTTTATATACTACTCATCTATCATTTTGTTTTAAATGCAAACATTTGTAATTAAATGTATCTATTTAGATTGTAATTTTTTTCCATATAGTGTTGTAAACATTCATAGTGTTTTATATATTTGTTCACATATCCGGCTGCTTAGAATTTAATTAAATTTGGCTTCACTTTTTTTTTAATATTTACTTTTTATTTGAACCCTTCTGTTAATTAGACTAGTTTTTCGTTCTTTTTCGACCAAAATCGTCGTGCAAAGCACTTTCAGGCGAGTAACCGCGTTGTAAAAACAATAATATTATTGTTAAATATTATTAAAAGTTATAAAATCTGTTACCAAAATAACGTATTTTTATTGTTTTAATTTGTGGTTCATAAAATTTTTGAGAATAGCTTAAATTTATTCTGAATAAATTTTTATTGTGTTAAGTAAACAACAGCAACGAGAAAGAACAATTTTTTTCTGTATGAATATATGAAGAAAAAAAATTGTGAAAAAATAAAAATATACATACACATATACCGAAAAATATACACAAATTTTACACAAACACACTACGAGCATTAAAAAATAATAAGAAAAAATACGCGACATAGAAACAGCCGCACTAAAACGGACGGAAAACAAAAAACGTGCTAAGCTTTAAAATTTCAAGAATACATTAATTATTGTTAGTAATAAATATAAATTATTTATTAAAAAAACCATCTAAATAACTGGGTAAATAAACTAATCAGATTTGTAGAAAATTGTGAAAAAATATATGTATATTGGAACAATATTTTGGTGAAAAAAAATTGATAAAAAATAAAATTACGCTACTTGTAACTTCTCATTTTGTAAATAATGATTGATATAACTTTTTGGGTATTTATAATTTTTAAGTTTTTTTGCAATGGGTAAGTTTTTACGCAATCGTCGTTTTGGAGGATTTTTTTTTATTATTATTTGCTAAATTGCTGCAAGGGTCGTTGGGGAAAGAAAAAAGAGAAGGGCTAAGGGGTCGTTGGTTAGCATGAATGCTATGAAAACGGAACCCGGGATAAGATTCTGTGTTTACGAGTTGAAAAACAAAAAACAGAATCTATAAAAAAATATATACAGGTGGAGTCTCTGAAACAACACAAGAAATATAAAAACAAAGCGGCTTTTTTTTACATATATATATATGTAGTTGTTTTTTATTTTTTTAATACGAGCAAAATAAAATAGCAAGAAAACACATTAAAAACACAGAGTTGTATTTTTGCTTTCCATTATATTTATTTTGGTATTTTTTTTATGGATTGTTTTTCTTTTTTTTTGTATTTACAGTGTGCAATACAACAACAAAAAGCATTAACAACAACATTAAATGAACACCACCAATAATAAATTATAAATAACAAAACAACAACAATAATACGCACGATATCGATTTGAATGATTAAAAAAACCGACCGACACAGGAAAAGCAAAAGAGACCGAAAAACAGAGAGAGATAGGGAGGGAAACAAGAAAGAAAAATAAACATCAAAAATATAATGAAAAAACAACCGTAAATTTCATATACATTTTTACAAGAGAGCAAAAACAACATAAAAAGTTCTGCTTAAAAAAAAACAACAATAAAATCATATAAATATTAAATTTTCTTCGTCAGAAGAAGTTGTTATTAAAAAAAAACCTTGAATAAGTCGGCTGAAGAAAAACAACATATTGTAAACACGCAAAACGAAAATAATAATAATAATATCCAGTGTTGGTAAACATTTATATTTCAATTAATCTCCATACTACAATATTAACGTTTTTCGTATGAGACTACACAACAGAACACACGAACGGCGATCATTTAGTAACAATTTTATTTTTGTTTCTTCATTTTCGTTTCGTTTTTTGCCGATTCAAGAATTAGCAGCACAAAACAATAAGAAATAGAAATACAAAAAAAGGTAAACATTAGCAAATAAGATATTAATGTTCGTTCGTTCATTCGTTCATTTATTTAAACAACAACAAAGTTTTTTCTCATTTTTTATTATTATTTATTTTCATTTATTTTTAAGGCAGTTTGTTTTGTTTTTCTTTTTTTCTTGAATTAATTTGTTAAAAGACAAACTTGTTGTAAATAATGTAATTAATATAATTCTTTTTGTGTTGTAGAATTAAGGTTATGTTTTATTTTGCTTTGCGCTGCATACACAACAAGTAACCTAAATTATTTTAGAAAATTATTTATAAACACTAAATCCACGTGGATTTGTAAAACAAAATAATATTTGAAATATTAGTCATTAATCTTGGAAAAAAAATGGGTAAATTGTGAAAATGTATACATAGTTGTTTATAATCAAATTGAGAGAAGTGACCGGTAGAAAATTCTGAAATGATGTTATTGTGAAAGGGGGCAAAGGTAAATGAGGCAACAATAATATACGCACAGAATGCTTTTGTTGTAATAAATATAAAATGAAAAAATAGATACAAATATTTATTTTGATTCCAAACGTATGAAATTTGTTTGTATGAAAGGTTATATAAAAAGTTAAAGTCGGTCTAGGTCGAATCTGCTATACCCTACCGCATTAAAATCGGCATGTGGTTTATCGGATGTGGTTTTTATAGGCCCACAAATGGTTGGTTCATCACAATTAATTGTGAGGTCAATTTAAGTTCTAAAAACATTACAAACTCTTTAATAATATTTATAAAATATATTAAAAAGACAGATTTAATAAATTTCGGAAGCAAGATTAATGTGGGGACTACGACTAAAAATAAATCTAATTCGATGAATATTTATATATAGATTAAGAGGGGACTTTTGTATGGTGACTTGGTTTGAACATGCATAAATTTTTACCAATTTTTTCTTCTGTCAACTTAGACATTACTGTACGTCTATTAAAATCGTTTTTTGTTTTAAACTTATTTGCAGTCTTTATTTCGCTAACATCCAAACTTGTTTTTATATTTCATTATGATTATTATGATTTTTTTATTAACTTAAATCCTGTACTTAGTATACTTTTAGAATTTCATGGCCACCGGTTCTACGACTAATAGCAGCCTTAATATCCCGCCCACCCATTTTGCCCACAACAACAACAACAACACTATAACGACTAGTGTCAACCACAATAACAACGGCAACTTAACCACCTCTACTGCTCCTTTAACTACTACCACCTGTTTCAGTAACAGCCTCACCATAAGCAACAACAATTTAAATATAAGCAACAGCAGCAGTGTTACGGTTACGGCCGACGCTGCCACTGTGGCTATAGCTAAAGATATGTTGCAATTGCATCATGGATCGGCACTAAATAACAACAACAACAATAGTATCATCAATACACAAAGTAATGATGGTTTAAATTCTCCTGCTCACAATAATGTCAACAATTCCTCTTCTAATTCTGCTGCCACTATAAATAATATTCGTAACAATTTTAATTCTAATGCGACGAACACGCTAATAGCGAACACCCCACCTGCCCCTCAACAACAATTTCAATTGCAACAGCAACAAAGACCACCCCCACCGCCGGAACATGCTGTGGGTTTTTTAAAATATGAAGATGAATTCCTATACATCACTGAAACACGTACCATAATTGGTAGAAACTCATCAACATCTCATGTTCATTTTCATGTGGCCGAAAATAACTTGGTCTCCCGTAAACATTTCGAAGTGGTGTTCGATGGTGACACGCGTGACTTCTATGTACAATGTTTAAGTAAAAATGGTATATTTGTTGATGACTTTTTGCAACGGCGTAATGCAGATGCCTTGAAACTACCAGCAAGGTAAGTTATTATTAGGACGATTAAAATAGAACAATACTGATGCCATAGCAAAACTTAATGGGCCTTTTCTGCTTTTGTGTTCCCTCTATTTTGCAGTTGTTATTTCCGTTTTCCAAGCACTGAAATACGTATACACTTTGAAAGTTTCTTGCATTCGGACTCACCCTCAAGTGTTATTGGCGGCGGTGGTGGTGGTGGTATTGGTGTTAATAGTTTGAGTAACAACTCTTTAAACAATAATCACCATCATAATATGTCTTCTTCCCCATCCGCCTCCTCACATCATTTATTAAGTGGCCATGGCGGCAATATTGGAAATGTTCATCAAGTTATTATAGCATCCGCTTCTGCTGAGGAATTGCATCAGCAACAAGTACATGGCCAGCATGGTCAACAAATGCAGCACATGTCAACAACGCAGCAACTGGGAGGATCTTCAGGTGGTTCTCATTTACTACCTATGGATAATTCGAATGTTATTTATTCGCCACTTAAAATATCTATACCCAAAAAGGAACAAAAGAGTCCTTATTTATCACCAACTGGCAAGTCATATTCTATATCTTATTTATATTTTCTTTTGATGATTTAAAAACAAAATAGAATGGAAAGTTTGTAGCAAATAATAGTTGGTTTTCGCGATAAGAGTAGGGACCGTAACAGTTAAACTTTTTTTTTATCATAAAAGTCAGAAAATAATAGTTATTTTTTATTTTTTTTGGCAGACATAAAAGTTGTATATTATTTTTTATTTTTTCAAGCAGATATAAAAGTTTATTTTTTTATTTTTTTCGAGCAGAAATGAAAGTAATTTTTTGATTTGTACGATTTTATCGTACAAATATAAAAATCTAACATAGATAAAAAAAAAATGGGTAATACCCCCAAAAAATTTAGTTTCGTTGAAATTGTTTAAGTAGCATTAATGTGTTTGTTTTTCCTTTTTTTTTTTTTGTGCATGGTTTGTTGATGAGAGTGAGAGAATAAGAGAATGGTTATACTCTTACTGTCTTTAAACAAACAAAAATGTAATTGTATGTATTTACATAACTATGCTGATTGAGATTAGTAATTACAGCCGGAAAATGTCTAAAATTTTTGTTAATTATATTATTAATTGTAAACATCATTATGACAAAATGTAGCCAATCAAACCTTTTAATATAGTGTTCAAAATACAGTTGGAGGGTATCAAAAATTCGGCAGTGCTTGATTTTTATATTTGCCCGAAAAAATAAAAATCAAAAATAACTGTTATTTCTGTTCGAAACAATTAAAAAAAAACTTATTTTTGCTCGAAACAAAAATCAAAATTATAAAAAGCAAAGATTTTCTAAAAGACTTGTGAGTCAAAATGGAATCACTTCTCCAACATTTACTTTTGTTTTTTTTTTGTTTGTTTTTCGGTCCCCGTTTAAAAGTTTTTTTTAATAATTTTTTTTTTATGTATAAAAATTTGACATGTTTATAATTTAACAAACTTTCTGGATTCCAAACTAAAATTTTCACCAAAATATTTATCATGGTATTCTTTTTATATTATTGTCAAAATTGTAAGTTTGCAAAGATATCGAGTGAGGTGTTTAATGTACATTAATTGATATTATTATATAGTTCTTGTCTATAGATATGTTCATAAGTTCATTATATAAGCCTAAGAACCCTTTTGAAGCTTATAGTTTTGAGGTATCGTAAATTCTACTGAAATGTTTTTTACATAGAAAATTATTCAGATAATGAGTTGTTCTATAAAAAAAAGGGTACCGTTCATTTTATAAAAACACCAAAAATTACAGCGTCACCAAAAAATGTGTGCCTTGTATGCACCACGAAATGATGGTGTAGAATAAATGAACACATGCAATTTTTATGATTCGAAAAAACATTGTAATATATTTTTAAATTAGAAAAAAATTGCAAATTGCATAAAAGTTCAAAAATGTAAAACGCATTTTTGGATTTAAAAAACATCGTTACCTATCTGAAACATTCAAAGTGCCAATAATAGTATTTCAAGTAGAAACGCTTAACGATCAAGATATCGGATTTTTGATGAAAAAGTTTTCATAATCGGGCCTATTCCCGTTGGCGTTGTCGTTTTAATTGTAGTTTCTATGTCGTTGTCGTTTTTATCGTTGCTTCGTTCCTAAATTGAAACGAAGAGGAGAATATCGGGCACTAATTGCTGCACTGTCGTTATCTTCAATTTTAATTTAATTTTTTGTAGTCGTTTCAACTTCGATACTAACAATGGCGACGGCAGAAAAAAAAACTTCTTTATCGTTATTATCTTCGTTTCAAAATGGAGAATACCAACATATTTTCGATACATGTCGATAACGCCGACAGTGATGCCAATCTGTCGTTTTTATTTTGTTTTCAATCGACAACGCCAATGGCAATAGGCCCGAATCATTGATATATATTTTTTTAATTTATCATATAAAATTGGATTTTTTTCGTTAAAAATAGATATAGGTTATTCCAAATTAAAGCCCTTTTGCTGCATCTTCCTTAGTTTTTGAGAAAAAAGCATTTATATGATTTTTTTTTTTTCATATAAATTAGGATTTTTTTCTGATTTCATATAAATTAAGATTTTTGCTGCATCTTTTACGTGAATACTAAAAGTTTCGCCACAAACAAACATGCAGATAATTAGAGTTATGCAGTTTTCTTTTCTGACAAAAAGTGTATTTTTTAATATATTCTGAATTAAGAGCAACCTTATCTTATACATCAATCGAAAGGTCTCAAAGTCGAGCCCTCGTAAATCGCAAAAAAATTGCAGCCATTGACTTCTTTCAGGTCATTATTCCCCTTTTTTAAATATTTTCACCCTATAACTTCAAAGAGGATAATAATAATTTTTTTTTGCATTTTATGAACACAGCATTTTGAGACCTTTCGATTGATATATAAGATAAGGTTGCTCCAAATTCAGAATATATGAAAAAATATACGTTTCGAAAAAGTGCAAATAAAATGCATTTTTGACATTTTTTGTCAGAAAAGAAAACGGTGTTAAATAAAATCATGTAAAACAAGTAAGAAAATTATAGTCGGTCTAGACCGACTATACGATACCCTATACCATGGTATAGAGACCCAATCTCTTAGACCCAACTAACTGGATATATAAAATAAGCATAAACCAAATTTGAGTGGCATTTTTATTAATTTTGTTGGCTGCAGATATGAAAAAGTTCATATCGGATGCTATGTCTATATGGGGACTAGGTCCAAAAATGGACCGATCCTGACCATGGTTGGTAAAGTCTTTTGTATATGTCAATAAAATTGCGAGGGAGTGCTGCCAAAAATTTAATTATTTAATATTTTTATTTTTATGGGCTGATACAGCCCAATTCTAAATATTCCCAGGGAAATGAGTTCCCGGGGAATCATTTTTCCCGCATTAAATCCATACAAAGCTGCTTCCCGATCTTCACTTAAATCTATCAAAAAACAAAAATATTGCACAGATTTTTCTCAAATTTGGTTTGTACATTTTTTTTTTTCAAAAATAAGTGGCTTTACCAAATATGATCAGAATCGGTCCATTTTTCGACCTGATCCCCATATAAAGATCGCATTCGATATGCACTTTTTCATATCTGCAGGCAAAACAATTAAGAAGAATGCCACTTAAATTTGATTTATGCTTCTTTTCTATATCTAATTAGTTGACCTAAGATCCTTTTTCTAAACGCACGGTTTAGACCGACTATAATTTTCTTGCTTGTCTTTTTTTCGTAAAATGTAGCATGGATTTTTTTAGGTGCACTCACAAAAATAAACGTCAAGATACCCATATTGCCTATATTTTATGCACAAGTTTGCCATCATCGAGCATAATAGGTCTCTTCGGGGAAAAAACGGCTAAAACAAGAACTAATAGATATATCCAAATTTGTTGTAACCTCACAAAATTTAAGGGTTTCATAAAGAACACGATGATTTAAGCATATATATATATCTAACATTCTGTTGGATAGACCTTGAATCAAAAATAGGAGCTTGGGCATAAAAAAATACGGGTCAGCTATTTTTGTGTTCTATAACATATCCAAGTTTCATTGAGATCTTCGGGTGCCCCCATGAAACCTTCCTTGTTAGTAAGGTTGAGCATTCATGCCAAATTTGATCAGTTACAAGGAGAGCCTTTTTTAGACACAAAGTTAGACCAAGAACTATTTTGTGGATTAGCTTATGTAAAAGTATTTAAAAACAATTTGAAGTTGCCAGTTCAAAATATTACTCTCATTTTAGCCCGACTTCCATCTGTAAAATGTGTTTTATAATGGATATTTTACCAAAAACCGACCTATCGAATAAAACCTTTGAATATCTGAAAAAAGAGGTTATACGCTTAATTGCAATACATTTTAGTTGTTGAAAGATCAAAAAAAAAGTAATAAAATTCAAAATCGTAATAAATCGTTCTATAATTTATTTCATGAAATTTGCTTAAGAAATTTAGTCATATAAAAAAAACCGGAGCTTAGAAAGAGTATAAGAACCTGTCTTCTAAATTTAATTGTTAAAAAAGTCGCATAAATTAAAATCTGATTAAAAAGACTTTTCTCTGTTTTGCTAATACATCTGCAAAATTATAAAGCAAAACAATTGGTTGATAACAATGTATTATGCAAATGTTTTGTAAACATTATGAAAAGTTCTTTTTTCGTAGAAACAGAACGTTCAAAAGCAAAGCAAAACTAAAGAAAGCTATATTATATGTATACTTACTTATGCTAATTGATTTGTTATTTACTTTATAAACAATAACAGAAAAAAAATAATAATTATACACACTTTATAGGTGGCAAAAAAAAACCTAAACATTATGAACATTAATACTTACCTATAAACAACCCCTAAATGAAAGAACCCGATTGTAATACATTTCCTTTTCTTTTATATTATTCTCATCAAAACAAATATACAAAACAAAAAACAAATAATAATAATAATAACAGGTACAATAAGTGCAGCCAATAGTTGTCCGGCTAGCCCCCGTCAAGGTTTTCATCAAAATCAAAATAATTACAATAATTATAGTAATAACAATTTACAAAATGTAAGTTTAAATTTTTCTAACTCCTGTTTAATCTGATAATAAGTTAATGTATTTTATTTTACGCATTTAGCAACAAGATTTATTCCAAACGCCCTCAACGGCCAGTTATAATCATAATGAAAAACCACCTTACAGTTATGCTCAGTTAATTGTACAGGCTATATCAGCAGCTCCAGATAAACAATTAACATTGTCGGGCATTTATTCATTTATTGTTAAACATTATCCTTATTACCGCAAAGAAACTAATAAGGGTTGGCAAAATTCCATACGTCATAATCTCAGTTTAAATAGGTAACGTTTTGCAATTGTTTTGTAAAGTAGTAAATATTTTAATAATTATATATTTATGTATATATTTTTAATATTTTTTTATTTAGGTATTTTATAAAAGTTGCACGCTCTCAAGATGAACCCGGCAAAGGTAGCTTCTGGCGTATTGATCCAGATAGTGGAGCCAAATTAATAGATCATAGTTATAAAAAACGTCGCCAACGCAGCAGCCAAGGTTTCCGGCCTTCGTATGGCATGCCACGTTCAGCACCTGTTTCACCAAGTCACATGGGTAATTATTCATTTTTTGGTGTGTAATATTGTAGTTAAATAATAAAAATTAATTTTAATTTTATCTTGGAAATCTCATCCACTTGCAGAATATTCAGCCGATAACTCACGTGAAAGTTCACCGCTACAAGATATAGTTTTACAATCAGCACCTGGCTCACCAGGCATGTCAATGGAAAATCGTAATGTTGATAATGGTAAGTAAAATATATTATATTACATATATTATATATTATTATTATTATTATATTATATTATTACTAGCAGATTCCAGCCCTCGAAATTCGAGTGCAAATTTTAGGTTTTCATTAAATAAAGATCCTAAAGGTACGCTAATCAATTATAGCCAATTCACAAATCAACACAAGAAACAAACTATTTTTATTACAAACACATTAATAAATTTAATAAACACATACATAGCATTATATAATTTTATGTATGTGTTAGTAGCAATTTTAAATGCAATTTACTCAAAATAAAGGAAAAAAATTAAAAATCTGTAAATCTGCAAAATGACTAACAAGAAATACCTTTCAAATAATATATGTACGTTTGGTCAAAATCGGGATAAAACGGTAGAACAAAACATCGGTCACAAGAAATCGCTTAGCCCATATTATATTTTAGATATATTCGGATTTCAAAAGGTTTTTATTTTAAACACTGCTGTTTTGTTTTTCTTATAAGAGAAACAAAAGGTTTACTGCTATTTTTATGCTTTTTAACAGTTTTTATTTACTATATTAAGGGTTTTACAAGATGGTTGTAATTATTTTGCACTTTATAGAAAAAAAACAATGAATGTTCATAGAACAGCTGCTTTTTTGCAAAACGTTAAAATCAAGACTTAACACAATTTGAAAATCAAAAATATATAAATAAAATATTTATTTTTTTTTTAGTAAAATTTAATTAATATAATTGACGAAAATTAAAACGATTTTTTTTTTGTTGAAAATTTTTAATTTTTTACCCTATACTACTATAATATCAGGGTATAATTAGTTTGTGCTAATGTTTGTAACTACAAAAAATAGAGCCATCTTTTATTAAACCGATCGACTCAGAATGATTTCTGAGTCCGTCTGTCCGTCCGTCTGTGTGCCCATGAAAATTAAACTATAGGTCGCAAATATGAATATATTTTGACGAAATTTGGTATATAAGTTTTTATCGGCCATAGGACGAACGCTATTGAAATTGCATGTTTCAGACCTACTCCCCAAACAAATTACCCCTATGAGATCGACTTGAATTGCCATAAGATCCAAATTATCGTATATGTATATCTCAGTCAAATTTGGTTTTTGCGTGTTTATTATGTCTATTAATGAGTAGTCCAAAATAAACCCTGTAGTACAATTCTTAGTCATAGCCACCATATAAATCTGCTTCCCGATCTTCACTTAAATCACTTTATTGCACAGATTCTCAAATTTACTTTGTATCTGTTTTTGAAAAAAAAATAAGTGACCTTACCAAATATGGTCGGGATCGGTACATTTTTCGACCTAGTCCCCATATAAATATAGCATCCGATATGAACTTTTTCATATCCGAGGGAAAAACTTAATAAATATGCTACTCTAAACGCATGGTATAGGGTACGTATAGTCGGCCTAGAGCGACTGTAATTTTCTTGTTTTTTTAATTTCTAATTTTCTTTCTTTAATTTTCCAATTTTTTTTTTTTTATGTATAACACTTCATTTTTTAAATTTTCGCAACAGAAATATTGTTAGGAAATTTTTTTCAAATTATTATTTTTATATTTTAAATATTAGCTGTAAACTCGTTTATACGTCATGTATGTTTGATTATTGTTACGCACCTTTTTATACCCTCCACACGTCAGTTGCAGAGGGTATATATAGGTTTGTCATTCCGTTTGTAACGCATCGAAAAACTAATTTCCGACCCCATAAAGTATATATATTCTTGATCCTTATCACAGCTCGAGTTGATATAGCGATGTCCGTCTGTCTGTTGAAATCACGCTCATTCACATAAAAAGCCATCTAACTAGATAAGGCTACAATAATATCATTTGCCATAATTCCCAGCAGGTTGGTATTGAAAATTGGCTAAATCGGGCATCATCGTGATTAGATACGAGCAAAAATTTGTAGATACATCTAAAAAAAACATAAAACCCAGTGTGTTTGTTGTAACAGTTTAGTGGTTGAACATTATAATTGTACAACAACATAAAAAAATGCCACAATGCATATACATACATATATTAACAATACCAAGAACACAATAACATAGCTCATGTTAGTAGTATTGCCACATATTTTGTTATCGTTATCACGTTATAATAAAAAAAAATCGCCAATATGAAAGAGAAAATGAAAACTAATAAAAATGAAAAATGGAAAATGGAAAATGAAAATGGAAAATGGAGAATGGAAAATTATTATTTTTTTATTATTATAGAAATAAATCCATCCCTGCATAGGTCCGCATATGCTAGAGATTACTCATCCCTGGTACGTACCACGGGAATAATTTATTATTATTAGTAGTATTTAATTAAATACTTTTAAATGACATTTCATATTAATTAACAAATATTATCATATATTCTGATTAAAAGTTAACATTTTTAATAAAATTTACAGTTTTCTTTCTAAAAAGATTTATATTAATTTCGTTCTTGACATCATTCGGCATCATGTTGTAAAGATTTAATCCTTTGTAAAATAAGGATTTTTGCATTGCTGTTGTATCTGCTCTCTGTGTTCTAAAGTCTAAGGCATTCCTAAGGTTATAGGGTTGAACATCTCCAACATATCTAATTTGTTCAATCAAGTAGTCTGGTGCTCTTCCCATCTTCATTTTTTGGATAAAGAATATTGTATTAAGTTGCAGCCTTTGTTGGATGTTTAACCATTTCAGTGCGTCTAACATATATCTTATTGAAGTAAACCGATTGCATTTTAAAATTGAGCGCATAGCCTTATTTTGTAGTTTTTGCAGCCTCGTTACTTGTTGGTCTGAACAGCATGAAAATAATATGGTTGACCCATACTCAAAATGAGGTTTTATGGTAGTGTTATATATATTAATTGCGGTTATTATTGTCACCCTGTTTCTTAAACCTTTAAAAAACCCGATTTTCTTGCCAATTTTCTTACAGAAAATGTAAAATGTAAAATGTAAAATGTAAAATGTAAAATGTAAAATGTAAAATGTAAAATGTAAAATGTAAAATGTAAAATGTAAAATGTAAAATGTAAAATGTAAAATGTAAAATGTAAAATGTAAAATGTAAAATGTAAAATGTAAAATGTAAAATGTAAAATGTAAAATGTAAAATGTAAAATGTAAAATGTAAAATGTAAAATGTAAAATGTAAAATGTAAAATGTAAAATGTAAAATGTAAAATGTAAAATGTAAAATGTAAAATGTAAAATGTAAAATGTAAAATGTAAAATGTAAAATGTAAAATGTAAAATGTAAAATGTAAAATGTAAAATGTAAAATGTAAAATGTAAAATGTAAAATGTAAAATGTAAAATGTAAAATGTAAAATGTAAAATGTAAAATGTAAAATGTAAAATGTAAAATGTAAAATGTAAAATGTAAAATGTAAAATGTAAAATGTAAAATGTAAAATGTAAAATGTAAAATGTAAAATGTAAAATGTAAAATGTAAAATGTAAAATGTAAAATGTAAAATGTAAAATGTAAAATGTAAAATGTAAAATGTAAAATGTAAAATGTAAAATGTAAAATGTAAAATGTAAAATGTAAAATGTAAAATGTAAAATGTAAAATGTAAAATGTAAAATGTAAAATGTAAAATGTAAAATGTAAAATGTAAAATGTAAAATGTAAAATGTAAAATGTAAAATGTAAAATGTAAAATGTAAAATGTAAAATGTAAAATGTAAAATGTAAAATGTAAAATGTAAAATGTAAAATGTAAAATGTAAAATGTAAAATGTAAAATGTAAAATGTAAAATGTAAAATGTAAAATGTAAAATGTAAAATGTAAAATGTAAAATGTAAAATGTAAAATGTAAAATGTAAAATGTAAAATGTAAAATGTAAAATGTAAAATGTAAAATGTAAAATGTAAAATGTAAAATGTAAAATGTAAAATGTAAAATGTAAAATGTAAAATGTAAAATGTAAAATGTAAAATGTAAAATGTAAAATGTAAAATGTAAAATGTAAAATGTAAAATGTAAAATGTAAAATGTAAAATGTAAAATGTAAAATGTAAAATGTAAAATGTAAAATGTAAAATGTAAAATGTAAAATGTAAAATGTAAAATGTAAAATGTAAAATGTAAAATGTAAAATGTAAAATGTAAAATGTAAAATGTAAAATGTAAAATGTAAAATGTAAAATGTAAAATGTAAAATGTAAAATGTAAAATGTAAAATGTAAAATGTAAAATGTAAAATGTAAAATGTAAAATGTAAAATGTAAAATGTAAAATGTAAAATGTAAAATGTAAAATGTAAAATGTAAAATGTAAAATGTAAAATGTAAAATGTAAAATGTAAAATGTAAAATTTAAAATGTAAAATGTAAAATGTAAAATGTTAAATGTTAAATGTAAAATGAAATGTAAAACGTAAAATGTAAAATGTAGAATGTAAAATGAAATATGGAAAATGGAAAATGAAAAAAGAAAATTGAAAAATAAAAAATGAAAAATGGAGAATGGAAAATGAAAAATGAAAAACGGAAAATGGAAAATGAAAAATGGATAATAGAAAATGAAAAATGAAAAATGGAAAATGAAAATTGAAAATTGAAAAATGAAAAACGGAAAATGAAAATTGAAAAATGGAAAATGGTGAGTGGAAAATGGAAAACGAGAACTGAAAATGAAAATTGCAAAATGAAAAATGGAAAATAGAAAAAGAAAATTGAAAAATGAAAAATGGAAAATGCAAAACGGAAAATGGAGAATGAAATTGAAAAATGAAAAATGAAAATTGAGAAATGACAAATGGAAAATGGAAATTGAAAAATTAAAAGTGAAAAATGGAAAATGAAAAATGGAAAATGAAAATTGAAAATTGAAAAATGTAAAATGGAAAAAGAAAAATGGAAAATGAAATATGAAAAATATAAATTGTAAAATGAAAATTGAAAAATGTAAAATGAAAATTAAAACATGGAAAATGGAAAATGAGAATTGGAAAATGGAAAATCGGAAATTGAAAAATGAAGAATGTAAAATGGAAAATGAAAATTGAAAAATGAAAAATGGAAAAGGGAAAATGAAAAACGGAAAATGAAATATGAAAAATATAAATTGTAAAATGAAAATTGAAAATTGAAAAATGGAAAATGAAAATTAAAACATGGAAAATGAGAATTGAAAAATGGAAAATGGAAAAATGAGGAATGGAAAATGGAAAATGAAAATTGAAAAATGAAAAATGGAAAAGGGAAAATGAAAAATGAAAATTGGAAGATGAAAAACGGAAAATGGAAAATGAAAATTAAAAAATGAAAAATGAAAAATGGAAAATGAAAAATTAAAATTGAAAAATTCAAAATGGAAATTGGAAAATGAAAAATGGAACATGAAAATTGAAAAAATAAAAATGGAAAACGCAAAATTGAAAATGAAAATTGAAAAATGGAAAATGAAAAATTGAAAATGAAAAATGGAAAATGAAAATTGCAAAATGGAAAATGCAAAATGGAAAATTGAATATTGAAAATTGAAAATGGAAAATTTATTTATTTATTTTATTTATTCAGTCTATGGAATCATCCTTACAGACTACTTAAAGTATATGTACATTTATATTATAATTTATATATATAATTAAACATTTAACAAAATTGATATATAACATTTATTTAATTCAGTTGATTTAATGCATTTAAGTGTAATATAATATCTCTTCTCACAATATCCAAACTTTTATTAAAATCAATAAACTGATACAGCATATTAAACTCATCACAAATTCTACGTAGTGGATTAAAATTAGCATAGTTTGTACAATAATATTTGATAGTTAGAAAGTTATAATTTCTTGATGATCGAAAAGGAATATTTATATTTATTTTGTTGATAAGAAATTCAGATTTAAGACTACCATTTAACAGTTTTAACAGGAAAGTAACATTTAGCATATGTCTGCGACTTTTCAATGTAGGAAGCTTAATTAGAGCCAGACGATTTTCATAAGATGGCAACCTCATATTAGGATCCCAGGCCACACCACGAAGACAAAATAACAAAAATTGTTTTTGAACTGATTCAATTTTATTCGAATGTATATGATATTGCGGATCCCAGACTACAGACCCATATTCGAGTATTGGTCTTACCAAGGTAGTAAACAATTGTTTTGTCGTATACGGATCCGAAAACTCTTTAGCCCACCGTTTAATGAATCCAAGTACACCAGTAGCTTTATTTATTGTTAGCGAAATATGACTTCTAAAGTCTAATTTTTTATCCAGAAGTACGGCAAGGTCGTTGAATGAATCCACTAAATCAAGCACAGCATTATTCATGATATACCGACCATTAATTGGAATTGATCTTGTAAAAATCATATATTTGCATTTTTTGATATTTAGGTCCATTAGATTCATATTACACCAAGTAGTTAAACGATCAATATCATTCTGTAAAAGTGATTGTTGATCAAGATTGTTGAGGGTAAAAATTAACTTTACATCGTCTGCATACATTAATGTAGTTGAGTGTTTAATTACAGAAGGAAGATCATTTATAAATAGCGTAAATAAAAGAGGTCCCAAGTGACTACCTTGAGGTACACCAGATAATACTTTTATGTTGTTGGAATACGAGTTACGAAACTTAATACATTGTGTTCTGTCTTTTAAATATGATCCAATCCATTTTATTAGTATTATACCAAAGCCCATACGGTCAAGCTTAAACAACAATAGATCATGATTTACTTTATCGAATGCCTTGCTAAAATCATTATAAATAACATCTGTTTGTTTCATATTAATAAAACCATCATTTACCAAAGTTGTAACCTCCAAAAGATTTGTTAATGTAGATCGTGATTTGCAGAATCCATGTTACGTTGGAGATATGATAGAGGACACATGATGTGACAACGTGTCATATATAAGTTTTTCAAATAGTTTTGGAATAGCACTTAATTTAGCAATACCTCTATAATTCGAAATACCAGCTTTAGATCCAGACTTAAAGAAGGGAATAATAAATGATTCTTTCCAAATTGGAGGAAAGTAACCCAATTTAAGGGATATGTTAAACATATAAGTCAAAGGAATATACAATAAATGTGCGCAGCCTTTAAAATGCAACTAGGAACACCGTCAGGACCAGCAGCATACGACAATTTTAATTTTGTCAGGGCATTCAGAACTGTATGTTGATTGATAGATGGTATATTAATAATTGAAGATTCCGATATTATGTATGGATACAGATTATTAAATACTGTCGAAGAATAAGTTGATGCAAAAAAGTCTGAAAACATATTACTTATGGAGTTATCATCTGAAGATTCTAAATCACCGTACTTCATAACCGAAGGAAAGTCCGCAGTACGTCTTTTAGAATTACGAAATTTATAAAATGATTTTGTATTATTTTTTAGATTATTCCTTACTTTAATTAAATAGTTATTATAGGCCAATTGAAAAATTAAAAATGGAAATTGGAAAATGAAAATTGAAAAATGAATAATGGAAAATGGAAAACACAAAAATTAAAAATTAAATATTAAAAATTAATAATTAAAAATTAAAAATTAAAAATTAAAAATTAAAAATTAAAAACTAAAAATAAAAATTAAAAATTAAAAACTAAAAATTAAAAATAAAAATTAAAAATTAAAAACTAAAAATAAAAATTAATAATTAATAATTAAAGACTCAGGTGGAGGGTATCAAAAAATTCGGCACAGCCGAATTTAACACTCTTACTTGTTTATCCTGAAGATAGCAACCGGAGGTGGCGAAATATTGAAAAATAAATTAATAAAAACAGACCTCGAGCTTGAAGAAATTATTTATTTAAAATTAAAACAAGGTCAAATAAAAATACTCAGAGTATTATTTTTATAATTTTTACACTATTTTTGGATATTACCTCCACACCAACGTGAAAGAGGGTCATTCCGTTTCGAACGCATCAAAAAAATTATTTGCGACCCCAGAAAGTATATATGAGCAGGTCCATAGCAAAACGCAATAATCCCACCAGAACAAGTTTTTGGAAAAACGAATAAATTTAATTAAAGTCAGTAGGATATATATTGGAATTGTCTCATTTTGGTCTAAATCAATATTTTTGGTATTGAATTACAATAAAATTATTGAACTTTGGTATGTTTTATTAAAATAGGAACATAGACTTCAATATGTAGAATCGGATTTAGTCAAAAAACTTAAAAAGTGGAATTATTGCTTTTTGTTATGGACCTCCTCATATATTCTTGATTATTATAATAACTAATAGCAATGTCTTTCTGTTGAAATCATGTTCATAAATGTAAAGATACTCGGATAAAATTTCATATAAGAAACTAAAAATAATGAAAAATGTATAACGTAACAGAACATGTGCATATAGATATGTATGTGCCAGCGATGCATACAATTTTTGTTCGCTTGTTGTTTTTTTTTTTTGCACATGTGAACGAATGGTTTATCTATCATAGTTATTCTCTTACTCTCTTTGACAAACAAACATTTAATTGTATGTATTTACATTTAAACATCTTAGCCCTTATAATGTGACATCTAGCCTTCTTTGCCTCTTATTGTTGACAACCTTGGACATAACATTGTGTTTAGAACATAGCCGAATTTAACACTTTTGTTAATTTTCACTATTTTTTTTTAATATTAAATATCTTTCACACATTTCTTTTTTAAATTTAAACGCGATAAATATTTTTTCCGGTTAATTTACTATTTTTAAACTAACATATTATGCTTTTTTTTTGTTATTAATTTTTACAATAATTTTATACAAATTATAGAAATAATTATTTATTTATTTAATTATTTTTTTTTTTTTGAAAACTACATAATTTTTTTTTTTAAATTTTGTAAAAAATCTTTTTTAATTTCTTTGTAAAAAACTTTTTTAATTTCTACACAAATTATTTTTCTTAAATTTTCACACAAAATTTATTTAAAAATATATAGTTTAATAGTTTCTTTTTTTAATTTTCGCAGAATAATTTTTTATTTAAATTTTCACGCATTTTTTTATTTTCCCCACTTTTTTTAAAAAATTATGGCACTATATTTTTTTTATAATTCAACCTTTTTACACATTTCTTTTTTTAATTTAAACGCAAAATATATTTTTAATATTTTACAATACGACATCATATTTCTCACTCTAATACTTTTAAACTAACATATACTTCCATTCAATATGTAAGGTTGTGAAACAATCAGCATAACCAGAAATCCCAAATTCCCATTACGAAAGGAATTGTTTCAATTCTATTTTTGGGGTTGTCAGAAAAATATTATAATGTTTTTAAGATATCTTCCAGATTGTTTTATTATATTTTTCGTGGTTCTGTCTGAACCAATTTTATTTATTTATATATTTTATTTATTCAAGTTTTGTAATATAAGCCATCCAGGCCAAATAAATCTATATTACATAGTAAAAATCCTGAGATTAAAAGATTTAAATATATATATATATATATATATATATATATATATATATTAACAAAAAATATCAAAAATATCCCCAGCCGTAACGCAAAATAAGAATCAGACAAAGTAAAAGTCAATATTAAAATATAAATGTCCCAATTAGCCATAAACAAAAAAATTCGTAATGAATTAGAAAATAATAAAAAAAATAATAAAAAAAAAACGAAGAAATAAGTACTAGAAAGAAGAAGCTCATGTCTAGCGATGTATGTGTTAGCTGCAAAAATATTAAATCACACTGGCATAGTGCTGAAGTAATTTTAAACGGAAGACTTTGTTCGACTGTGAGAAGATACATAATTCATGAGACAATCGGTTTCAACACCGAGCCACCCTCACCACAAAAGACTTCTCAACCAAAGACTTTACAATCCTTGGAATAAACACTTGAGGGTTTCTAGTAGATCGTAAAAATATAAATAAATCACACAAGTTAATAGGTCTGCCAATTTTATGATCCTATGAAATATAATTAAATTAGGGTATTTAACAAAGTTTTCAAATGAACATCCAAGGAAGCGATGAACATAGCTCGAAATATGAACCCGTCCTCGCACACCATAAATAAATCGCAAAATTGTGTTGACTATACTTTTAAGTTTCTTAAAATGAATGCCAATTGTACCTGATACCACCTCAAGTCCATATAACACCTGCGATGTCAAGAGGAAATGAGCTAATTTTTCTTTATACGTCATAAAATTTGGTAATCCCACTCCTTTATTGTCAGTTTATTGTAGTTCTTGTGGGGTGCCAGACATACATACGTCATACGAAACTAAAATGTGTTTAAAAAATTTTAAAATTTGTTTCAACACCTATTATTTACAAAAAAACATTTATAATATTAATAGGCTAAGCGATTTCTTGTGACCGATGTTTTGTTCTACCGTTTTATCCCGATTTCGACCAAACGTATATTATTTGAAAGGTATTTCTTTTTAGCCGTTTTGCAGATTTACAGATTCTTAAATTTCTCCTTTATTTTGAGTAAATTGCATTTAAAGTTGATACTAACACATACATAAAATTATACAATGCTAAGTATGTGTTTATTAAATTTGTTAATGTGTTTGTAAGAAAAATGAGTTTGTTTTTTGTGTTGATTTGTGAATTGGCTATAATTGATTAGCATGCTTTTAGGGTCATTATTTATACATACATATACACTCATACATAGAAGTACATATAAATATGCATTTACATATTTTGAGGTTATGACAAAAATATAGTTACATTTTTAGACATCTTTTTCTCATATTTTTTTTTAAATAAAAAATTTTAAACTTAAAAAATTTATAAAATAAAAAATTATAGTAAAATCAATAAACGAAAATTTAGAAAATTTTATAATTAATTTAATGTTATTGTTATGTATTGTTGATCTGTATTTGGAATAATTAGTTATTTATTGTTTGGTTAAGATCATGTATATATTTTTCTAATGAAAATATATAAACCGAACAATAAATAACTAATTATTAATTTAATATATTCATACCTAATTTTTTTCACATAAACTTATAAATTTAAAAATAGAAAAATTTTAAAAAGAAGTCTTCACAATAAAATAAAATGCAAAACAATTTTAACACTTAAAGCAAATTTGTGTACATTTATTTTAATTTAAAAAATGTTTCATCAAAAAAAAAAATATATATATATATATATATAAAAAGCAACAATAAACAATTTTAACACTTAACAACTTTTATAATTCTCTTTCAACTTTATAAAAATATAGAAAAATATAAAAAAACTTTCTTTTTTCATTTTAGAAATAATTTATCAAAATCAAAATATGCAACAATCCGGCGCTAATAACACCCATCAATTCAGGTTTGTTTTAAAAACGAGAAAATAATCCATTGTTATTTTTTATTCTAACCTACTTTTAATTTGGACATTACAGTAGCAGCCCATATTATATAACAAATCAAAATACGATTATAACTCAACAACATCAACAGGAAATAGGTGGTGGTGGCGGGGGAGCTAATAATGGTAGTGGTGTTGGTGCTCTTATTGCTCTCAAACGTAATCATGCAATGGCTGCTGGTACTGGTGGAAACGCAGTAACTTTGCATCAGCAGCAACAACAACAGCAACATCAACAAAATCTACAAGGTTTACATCCGGACATTATCTATGAAGAAATACCAACAGATTACAGTGGTAATATGGAGTCGGGCGATGAATGTGATGCTGGTACCAAACGGCCAAAAGTTGAAGTACTCTGATGTGTTGCTGCAACAAAAAGAACTACAACGGCTAAAGTTGTTGTTGTTGTTGTTGACAAATAATTATCATCATTATATAAATATTATATGTTTTAACTTGCGCTTTAATTTTACAAAATTTATACACAAAACCCACATACACACACAAACACACACACACACACATTTTTATGCACTATCTCTTTGATAGATGGCCTTGTTGTTGTGGACTCATCTCTTTTTGTTCGACCACATACTCTCCTGACCCTATTTCACTTTAATTTTCCTGATTCCCCCCTTGGTTACTACTTTTGCAAAAGAAAAAAAAATAATACTTTTACCTGCCCAGTTTACAAAAAAAACCCTTGCCCCAACACTTTTATTAAAATCATTTAAAGAACATATAAACATTTTTAGAACGTTTAAAGTTTAACGTTATTTAATCACTAATTTTAAATATTTTATTGTTTTAAAAAATCTACATCTAAAGTATATTGAATTTGACCAAAAAAGAAAAAAACTCAAACTATTTAAAATTACAAGAATATCTTATTTCTATTTTTAGTTCTATGTCTCATTTTGATTAAACCATATTTTGTTGTTTTAAATATTTCTTTTATAATAATTTTAAATATTACTATACATTTTTTTTAATTTAAGTTTGTTTTCATTTGTTTGGCCAAACCCAGAAAACAAAAGAAAATACATTTTATCCGTTAAACGGATATTGCACCCGTTTATCTTTTTTTTTTTTTATTAAAAAAAGCTTTAGCAGCATTACAATATTTTTTTTTTCATTTTAATATAATTTTAAATTTAATACATAAATATAATCTCCATAAACGACGAATTCAATATGCTTGAGGATGCTAAACAAAAAAAAAAAAATATATGCAAAAGAAACCAACAAATTGATTGGAAAAATTATTAAAAGAAAACGAAATCTAAAAAAAATTTTTTGCTTTAACAACTGTTTTATGATAAAGTTAGCAAAAAATAAAAAACAAAGCTGTTAGAAATTGTCTATAAAAACAAAATATACTCCTCCCTTAACATAACAAAGTATAAGTCGTCAGAAATCAGAAATTATAATAGCAGCATCAGTGAATATAAAAGGTTTTACTTTATTTTTTTTAAAGAAAATTAAAGTAAAAAAAAAGCATACCTATACATACTTATATAACACAATTCTATATACATTTACTATATAAGTAATTGAAAAGGATAAAAAAAAAGAAAAAACTCCTCCCAAACCGGAAACGGAAAAACAAATTTATAAAGGAAAACAACAAAGTGAAACATACAAATAGATGGAAATTGTATAATGATTGCACTTTATTTCTTATTATTACATAAAATCATTAAAAACAAACATACAAAAAAATAAAGAAAATCCATTTAAATGTTTGGACAAGATGTGTATTTGAACCAAAAAAAAAAATTTTTTTCCCCATAAGAAATTATTTTTTTAACTTTTTCATATAGGATAAAAATGGACAAACGCTGCATTCGTAATCGAATAGGCCAGGCGCAGCATTCGATTAGAATCAAAACGAAATCTGACATTTATAAAAAGAAGAGAACAAAAAAATGTAAAAGCGTGTTCATATAAATGAAAGAAGTTTGTGTAAAAAAATAACCATAATCGAGTTTCATATGAAATGTCTACATTATTATATATGTTCAAAATGTAAAAGAATACAAATCCTATTTGATCTTTTCATGAGTTTTCGATCTTAAATGACAAAAATCCTGCATATTGAAACATGGGGGGGTCATAAAAACAATTTTCAGGATCAAACCAAAAAATTAATATAACTTCAAAGTTTAACAAAAAAAAAACGTAAGAAAATTATATTCGGTCTAGACCGACTATATGATACCCTATACCATGCGTTTAGAGACCCTATCTCATAGGCCCAACTAACTGGACATAGAATAGGATTTTTATTAATTTTTTTGGCTGCAGATGTGAAAAAGTTCATATCGGATGCTATATCTATATGGGGACTATGCCCAAAAATGGACCGATCCTGACTATGTTTGGTAAAATCTCTTGTATATTGCGAGAATATATACAAACAAAATTTGAGAAGAATCAGTGCAATATTTTTGTTTTTTGATAGATTTAAGTGAAGATCGGGAAGCAGCTCTATATGGGGCCTATGACTAAGAGTTGTCCCATAGGGATCATTTTTGGACTACTCATTAATGGATGTAATAAACGCATTCAAACCCAATTTGAGTAAGATCTGTATGGCAATTTGGATCATATGGCAATTTATGTCGATTTCATAGGGGTCATTTGTATGGGGGCTAGGTCTGAACATGCATCGATTCTCACCAATTTCAATAGCGTTCATCCTATGGCCGATAAATGCTTATATACCAAATTTCGTCAAAATATATTTATATTTGGGACCTGCAGTTTGATTACAAGGTTTACATGGACACACAGACGGACGGACGGACGTCCTTAAATCGAATCAGTGATTCTGATTCGATCGGTATAATAAAAGATGGGTCTAGGCCAAATATTTTTGGTAGTTACAAACAGCAGCACAAAATCATTATATCCAACCACACAGTGGTATAGGGTATAAAAAATTTAAAAACTATCTCAATTTGTTCAATACTTTTCTGAAAATTTTCAATTAAGGTATGCGCACGATACAACTATAAAATACACTTTTGTAAACATTTAATTAAAATTATTGGAATTAAAAAAATCCAAAACGGGCTTTTAAAACAATTGCTTATGAAAAAAGGGTTTCGTAAATTGCATATCGGGTTATTTAATATTATAACGAACGTCGTACTATTAAGAGGAGCCCGGAAAATGGAAGAAAAAAGGGCCAAGGTTAAAAAATTCGATTATTTAGGGGTCAAAAAAGTAATTGCTCTAAGACTTTTGTAAAAGGACGCAGAACTCAACTCGTGTAAGGTAGAGAAGGTGCTGGATCAAAAGTCCAAGCAGAATATCAAAGAACGCGCTAAAAACATACATACAATATTTTGGAGGGAAAAGCAGCTCAAAAAATATTGCTATGAGACTTTCTTAAGAAAAGTGAAAATGGAGGCAGGACTCAAATCCTATTAAGTACAAAATGTGCTGGTTCAAAACTTTAAGCAGAATATCAAACAATAGAACGTACTAAAAAAAAAACAAACGCAATTTCATCACTATGGGCGATGCATTTGCGTGCTTCGCGACTACCAGAGTACAGCTACCAGAAGGGGATTATTCTGTAGCCGATGCAAAGGTAATGTCCATGAACAATTTAAGACAAAAAAATTAGTTTGGCAGTATATTTCTTGTCACGAGAAAAGTAGTTGGTACGTGACAACGTTTACGATTAAATCCAATTTGTACATTAAAGAATCCTTGCTAAAGAGACGGATTCCCTTCCTAAAGCAGCATGTGTATCTACGTTTTTATGTTCTGATAGTACATCCTGTCATTACAGTTAATCACCGGTTGAATGATACAAAAAAATAATGTAAACTTCATCCAACTGCACAGAATTAACAATACCACAATTTTTGCTCGGAAATGGTCTATATCCAGCAAAATGACCCCCAAAATTCCTATAAAATCGCTGAAAAACTTAAAATTAGCATACAAAACAATTTTGCTAAATAATGTGTAATATCCCAGTTTAAATGAAATTCCCTCAATTAGTTGTAACTATTCAATTCGGTTATTTATTACGTTAAAAAGTTGCGATTTATTTATGTTACAAATTTTATGAGTGCAATCCTTAGTTTTTTGGATTTTAATGCTATGTTCACACGGATTGCATGATTCGCGGTTCGCTCTCTCTTGCACGGTTTGCGCCCGAATCATGATTGAATCTACATGATTCGCCATATAAAATTTTGAGAGCGAATCTACTTGGTTCAAAATGAACCTAGTTGTGAACCTAGAAACATTGCGTGTCATCTCCATGTTTGATAAGAAATTATCGCTAGTTTATCTGAACTAGCTGTCAAAAATATATAAAAGAAAAAACAAAAAATTAATTTGTGCAATTAAATAAATAGAAACATTTAACAACTAAAAAGTGTATATTTACATATATATATATATTCAAATAAAAATGAAATAGTGAAACGTAAAGTGTAGAAGGATGTCTTCAAATATTTGCACAAAAAATATAAACGTCAAAATGAAACAAGAACACTCGTCTGAACACCAAGGTTCAAGTGGTTAATTTTGCCGTCTGGACATGCTATAACTTATTTACTGGTATTTTAACTGCTTATGATGGATCGAATAAAGATCGATAGATTGCACGTTATCGAATAATCTTAATCTCAAGTATAGATACTACTTATTCGATAGCGCTCAATTTCACACTATAACGAATGCGGCGATTAGACCCCTGAATCGCAATTTTAGTATTAAAGAATAATGAATTTAAAAGCGTAAATTCCAAAAATAATTTAATATTTCTTTTGAAATCTTGATTTTTCATTTTCCCCGAAATCGCTGAATTCCTCGAAACATTTTTTCTTTTACAATATTTCTGACGTGGCAACTCTTTTTTCATATAGTAAACAAAACATCTGTTTCATTTTATATTGGTTCTGCTGATTTAACAACATTGCCTAACGTGACAAACTTTTATTTAAACAATTTCTTTTTTTTTCCAACAAAACGAACTTCGCACCTTAACGGCGTGATAATATTGTGATTTTATTAAAAGAATACCAGTTATTTAGGAAACATGAGAATTAAATTGTTATAAAAAGATAGCATAAAAGCGGTCAAAATAAACAAAAACGGGAAAAATCCAACAGTTTATTATCCAGGAGTAGTCGCAAATGAAAACTCAATAAACATATTTGTGATTTTCTTGTCAATTTAAAATCGATCAAAATCCATTAATATCATTAAACGTAAAATATTGTGGGGCTTTAAAAAACGAGATAAAACTATAATACTCAGTGTAAGTAATAAATAATATTAAAGAGATAGGAAAAATAAATTCTTTAAAATAGAAACAAACATAATTGATGAAACAGTAAAGACTGAATTTTAAAATTAGTATTTAAGTATTAATGAAATAATTAAGAGAAGTCGTTTGAAATGCAGTTTCGTTGCATTTGTCACTAGTATTTACATAGCACATATTTCTGTGTTACATTGCGATGGTGTTTTATTTGTGTAAAATACTTGTTCGTGGTAAAACAAGTAAACAAATCTAAATCCAGTAGTTGGTCTGGGCCGGTCATATGACACCCTATAGTTTTTAAAGGGTTAATATAACCATACTGGGTCAATACTAACAAAAAATAACAAACTATCTTTCAATTTACGAACTGTTTAAATGGTAGAGGGAGGATAATCAAAGTAATTATGTCAAGCTTTATTATTATGTCAAGCTTTATTATATTATAATACAACTAGACCGTGGCGGTGGTTTTTGTATATGTATAAAAATTTTATTTTATTGATATAAAATTATTTTGCTTTCATACGGAGTTTCTCATTATTCTCGTTTTTTTAACTCTATGTTGTCTTATTTTCACATAATTGCTGTGGTGAATACAATTTTATAAACAAAAAAGTGCAACTACGAGTGTATGTGCGATAGACACAGGTTCAAACCTCACGGTCGCCCTATGTACAAAAATTTTATATAGAAACAATCTAAACAATTATAACGTAACAATTATAATAATGTCTCATATAATCAAGGCTCAAAGCCAGAAACCGGTCTGATTAAGAATACAGAGTAGTTATGATTTTTAGAAATGTATGCTTTCTTCCATTAAAAACGTTTTTGAAAATAATTAAAAAGAAAATAAATAAAAAGAAAAAAAAAAGAAGTTTTCAATTTAATTTTACTCATTTAATTTCTCTTCAACCAAATAGATATTAACGAAAAAGATAAAAGAAATGTTTTTAATCAATTAAAAGAATGAAACTTGTAGATTATTTTACCAATAATGATATACACAAATTCTAAACAATGAAATTGAAAATAATGCCGTTGTTCGTTGTTGTACTGGGATATTTTACGCAACGGAAAAACGTTGCGCACCGGTCTGGATGTGCTTATAGTCTTATAATAAAAAATATCGTCTTAGAATTACTGTTATAATATACAGATCGTTTATATATTACCGGGTCTAGGTCAAGTAAATTTGGTTGTTACAAACATCTGTATAAAGCATATTATAACCTTACCACAGATTTGTATAAGGTACAAAAACTAGTTACAAATATTTAAAAATAACATAGTTTTAAATAAAAAATATTCTACATACCCCTCTTACATCATAAAGTTTATATACATCCTATTCAAATGTTATTGATTTTATTTCCAAAAAATTTTCAAACATATATTAATTCAATTTAATTTCTTTACAGTTTTTTTTATCAATCCAACGTAACATTCCACTGGCTAAACATCCCTATTTGTCAACACCACAGCTGACGTTTAAGGAAACTAAAAAAAAAAACTAAAAACAAAATAACTAGTACAAACATTTGTCAAGGATCCCACACTTGCAACCCCAACCAAAACTTTAAACATTTCCGAGCTACTTGTTATAAAAAAAACGAGACTTTTAAAAGGAAAGCGTGTATCACTAAATAATTTAAAATTAATAAATTAAATTAATTAATATTCTATTTGAAACCCAAACTAGTCGTTTATAAGACGTCATCACAATGTTGTCTCGTCTGCAGGATTTTTTAACACGTCATCGTCGGAAATTTGTTATAACCGGTGTTGTAGTTGGTGGCACTTATTTAGCTTTAAAATATGCCCAAAAGAAAGTTTATGAAATGCAAGAAAAGACCGCTAGAGAATTTATGGATAAAACAAGGAGAATGCAGCATTTTGAGTCCACCGAAAGAACCTGCAATCAAGTGATTATAGGCATGGGTGCTGAATTGATTGCGGCCATTATAAAGGAGTGTAGCACCGATGAGTTACTCGAACAATTAAGAGATAATCCTCCCAATAAGGTGGAATTATGGGATGAAATGAAAATTGTGGCCTTTACTCGTTTAACTACATTTATTTATGCCTCTTCTATGTTGGTGGTAGCATTAAGGATACAATTGAATTTATTGGGTGGTTATTTGTATCACGATACAACTACTGCAGCCGACCATAAAGAAAATCGGGGAAAACAACCCAAAGTCAATGATGACTTAAAACAAAAGTATCTTTCATTAATACGTCACTTCATACAAGATGGTGGTTTGTCTGAATTGGTTCGCTTAATTCGCTCAAAAATTATCGTTGTCATTAAACAATTGCCATTAAATAAACGCTTGAGTTTAGCTGATATGGAACAATTATTTTGGTCCTTACAAATGGCCATAAACAGCGATCCCAATTCAGATCCCTGCTCAAAAATGTGCAAATACTTATTACCTACCCAATTGTCTGATTATGCTCAGGGCGATCCTTTGCTAGAGAAAATGTTCAACGAAACTTTGGATCTTTTGGAGAGCGATGATGCCAGCAGTGTATGTTCCAATAATATCAGTCGAGGTTTCTCTCTAGCTATAGATGCTATAGCTGAATGTATGAGTGAAACTATACTATTGTCTCAAAAACGGTCCAGAGACAATGGTGATGCAGTTTCTCCAATAATCGATTCAACAGAAACTTCAAACAACAACAACTCATCAGTAACGATTGCTGCTAAGAAGACCAGTGAGGATGATATACTCAACATCAATAGCATACAAATTGCCTTGGCCAAAGTTATACCCATTGTAAGTGGTTTGACATCGAAGGGTTTCGACAGCAGCTCACGTCCACAAAATTTAGCTACTTCTTTAGTGACATTCTATGTGGTTTCTGAAAAATGCAAGGTCTTAGGAGCGAATGTTTATGAAACATTTTCATCAGCGTAAATTATCTTTATTACAATTATTTTTTAATGTGCTTGTATATTAAAAAAAAAATGCATATATTTTATTTGAATATATTAACCTCGTTTTTTGTGGTCTTGTTTTTTTATACTCTTAAATAAATTCTGAAACCTTGTGTTTCGAGTTGCAACTCTCAGGCAACTTTTTCTGTTTATAGAATAAAGAAGTCATCATAGTATTAGTCGGTGCTTAATTTAATTTTCTTCTATAAAATTTATCTTTTACTTAAGAATATGTTTTTTTTTTATTTATTAAATAAAACAAAAACATTAACTAAAATATGTATTTAATTAATACAAAAATCCTTTATGTATTAAAGAACAGATACTATTAGTTATTAGAAAATGCCCCTAAAAATATATTATTATATTCTTTACATTAAAGTGCATAGGGTATATATAAGTTTGACAATCCGTTTGTAACTCATCGAAATAAATTCCGGAGTCCCCATATCTACATATACCTTTTAGAAATATCCCATTATTTCATGCTGTTTCATATAATTTTCAAAGTGGCAACTCTGGTAGTATACAACTAAAAATTTCCTTTAATATTATCCCTTTTTTGGGAAGGGCACTAGGTACTTAGGGTGGGCATATTTGAAAAGTACACATCGTTACAGGGGTTGTATGCACTTAAGGGGTGTAATTTCGTCTATTTTGCTTTATCTCTGTGCTATGTGTGTACTTTTCAAATATGCCCTCCTTAAGTACCTAGCGCCCTTCCCAAAAAGGGATAAAATTTCTCACAATGTTACTTACTGTGTTTTGTTTGTTGGGCACTCTCATGATGTTGCATAAATTTTTCTCTTAAAACACTATGCCAGAACCAAAAAATATTAAGCTGGAAAATGGGTGTCCAAAATATAAAATGGACCATATCTCGAAAACTAGAAGAGATAGAGCAAAACGGGCGAAATTTCGACACCCCTTAAGTACATACAACCCCTGTAGCCATATGTGTACTTCTCAAATATGCCGTCCCTGAGTGCCTAGTACCCTTCACTAAAAAGGGATAAAATTTCTCACTTGCGTTTTTTGTTTGCTGCTCACTCTCATGATGGTTCTTAAACTTTTCTCTTACTTAAAACTGGCATAAAGTTTTACATATCAGAAAAATTTTTAGTTAGAAAATGGGTGTCCCAAATATAAAATGGCCCATATCTCGAAAACTAGAAGAGATAGAGCAAAACGGGCGAAATTTCGACACCCCTTAAGTACATACAACCCCTGTAGCCATATGTGTACTTCTCAAATATGCCGTCCCTGAGTGCCTAGTGCCCTTCCCTAAAAAGGGATAAAATTTCTCACTTGCGTTTTTTGTTTGCTGCTCACTCTCATGATGATGCTTAAACTTTTCTCTTAAAACTCTTACTTTTACATATCAGAAAAATTTTTAGTTAGAAAATGGGTGTCCCAAATATAAAATGGCCCATATCTCGAAAACTAGAAGAGATAGAGCAAAACGGACGAAATTTCAACACCCCTTAAGTGCATACAACCCCTGTAACCATATGTGTACTTCTCAAATATGCCGTCCCTGAGTGCCTAGTGCCCTTCCCTAGAAAGGGATAAAATTTCTCACTTGCGTTTTTTGTTTGCTGCTCACTCTCATGATGGTTCTTAAACTTTTCTCTTACTTAAAACTGGCATAAAGTTTTACATATCAGAAAAATTTTTAGTTAGAAAATGGGTGTCCCAAATATAAAATGGCCCATATCTCGAAAACTAGAAGAGATAGAGCAAAACGGGCGAAATTTCGACACCCCTTAAGTACATACAACCCCTGTAGCCATATGTGTACTTCTCAAATATGCCGTCCCTGAGTGCCTAGTGCCCTTCCCTAAAAAGGGATAAAATTTCTCACTTGCGTTTTTTGTTTGCTGCTCACTCTCATGATGGTTCTTAAACTTTTCTCTTACTTGAAACTGGCATACAGTAACTGCGGTAATAAAGATATGGATATTATAACAGAAGAAACCGTCTCCATAGCACCATTAAATTGCACTGTTATAAGAAATCCTGATAATAATGCATAAGACATTAGAGACAAATTTTGCGCCTACTTTAATTCTGATGGAGGATCTGTACCATGGTAAAACAATACATTGAAAAAAACTGTTTTAAATTTATAATATTCTTTTCGTTTTCAGTCACTAGATTTTTTTTAATGTTCATTAATTTTAATTCAATGTATTTTATTAAGTTAATTTTTGCTAATAAATACTCTTCGACATATTAAAATTGGTTTTTCTTTATTCTACAAATGAATGAAAATGATGATGGATAACGGTCACTGTGTTTTTGTGTTTTCTTTTGTTCACTGGTATAATATGTGCAGTGATGCCAAGTAGGCATCACTAGGGAATTTTTTCAAAAAATTGACATTTAGGGAAAAGGGAAAGATTTCTTACTTTTGCCGAGTTGTAGGAATCTTTTGGACATTTATATTTACAACTTAAAATTATATATTATATAAATTATATATAAAATTGTTATTCTTACGTAATTCTTATGATATTCTTATCTTACTTTTTATGTTATTTTTCTTCGTTTTTAAATTTGAAAATGTACAAATAAAAAATAAAATTTTATTTTTTTGAAAAATTTAAAAAAGTAGTGTAGGGAAAAATGTAGGAAGAAAAAATTGGGTGTAGGAAAAAAGGGATTTTTTTTCATAATCGTAGGGATTCCTAAAAAAAACCTCCTGGCATCACTGAATATGTGTTAAAAAAAACAGTCGTGTGTCGGAGAGTCAGCATCTGCTTTTCTGGTTAAAAAAGAAAATAAATTTTTAAATAATTGAACTACTATAATATATATTCCACAAAAAACAAATATGTCTACTAAACAAGCCTCTAAGAAAAGTAAATGGTCGTTAGACTTTAATACCAAGTGAGTTTAATGAAATGTTTTTACAAAAGTGGATAAAAGTCAATATTTACATATGTATATTTTCTTTAAAAGCAAATCGAATGATTTAGCCGCACCACCAGGTTATAATCCCAATGCTTTAGTTAATCAAACGGAAGTAGTAAGAGATCAGCGATTGGTTATAAAAAAATCATGGGATTTAGCATTGGGTCCCCTTAAACAGGTGACACACTTTGAAGAATGAAATTTGGCGATTTTGCTATGTTTACAATTTCTTACAGATACCCATGAATTTATTTATTATGTACATGTCTGGCAATACGATTTCCATATTCCCTATTATGATGATTGGCATGATGTTAATACGTCCTATTAAGGCAATGTTTTCTACACAAGTCACCTCTAAAATGGCCGAAGGATCTCAGGGCAGTGGTCAAAAGTTGGTTTATTTCTTAGGCAATTTAGCTAATGTAGCAGTGGCGCTTTACAAATGCAATAGCATGGGCTTGCTGCCAACGCATGCCTCAGATTGGCTGGCATTTGTAGAACCACAAACTCGTATTGAACATTATGGAGGTGGCGTATCATTTATTTAAAACTAGATACATATATGTATGTATATCAAACATTTAGCAATAATATAAAATCAATATATATTATTTATATGGAATACTATGTAATGTAATTTTTTATATATTAATCTTTCCAAGTATCAACCTACTTAATGTATTCATTCATATTTTGAATATATGTTTTGGTAAAAATGTATACAAACCATAATCAGGAAAGTTACCAATAAAATATTGTTTGTTTTATAAAACCTCTTAATGCAAATATTTATTTTAGAAAGAAAAGTTTGAAAATATTCATCAACAACTGAATATGATTAGCAAAATTTGTTAAGGGAAAACATTTGTATAAACTATAAATAACTGTTCGATTAGTTTAAATTTCCAATAAATAAACATTTTTGCTAGGGGTAAAACTAAATCCTCCAGAGTTTGGCGTGCATTGCAGTTTCAATCGATAATTTTCTTGGCATTACTTTTGACATCATGCAGCAACTTCTCGGTAGGAGTTCTATGTAATAAAACAAAAAACAATTTTTCAAATTTTAAAATGTCTGTGTGCAACGCTTTCAGGTCTTTAAAAAAGAAATGCTTTCGATGTTTATATCACAGATTATATGGTTCTTTTTTATTTCATTCGTTATATGAGTTAGTAAGCCCCTAGTTGCTTATTAAAGGTATCACGCAACGTATTTTTTACATATCTATGTACTGTCACTTTCTTTTTTTTTTTTATCTATATGTAATTCCGTATGTCTCAAAATTATTTTACATGTGTATTTTCGTATGACATAATCTCTAAATGTAAACAACAGCTGATTTGTGAATTTACAAAATAAATTGTTAAAAATAAAGTTATACATATATATTATATATTTTTGAATTGTTAATATTAAACAATTTATTTTTCTTTTAATATTAATTCTTTTAATTTACTCCGTTTTTCTTTTCCCACAAGCAGTGTTGAAATTTCATGTTTTGTCACGTCAAAATAGAACCTAATTGAAAAATTTACATGTGACTTTCCACATGTGTTGTGCATAGTTCATATTTGAAAGGGGTCACATGATGTGTACAAATTGCATGTGCTGAAAACAAGAAGAAAACACGTCGTGGATAGCACCTTAAGCACTCCACATGCCACACAAAATTTTCATTACAAAATTCTATGGACTTAAGACATTTAACTTTATTTTAAGGTTTTCAATTAGCCTTTTTTAAGAATTAAATTTTGCCGAGTCTCATAATTTTCTTTTTAAAAACATATATTCCTTTGTAAAAATCACACAACACTGCGAAGCTACTGATACCACCGAAATTTTAATATTTTTTGAGAGAATATGCAAAAAATATTGACGAAATGCATCATAACCATAAATGCAATATTCAATTTTATCTTAGTTACGTAGTTTTGCATATGGTGATTTGTACTTTTTAAAATTTTTTCAAGTGCCTTTTTACTATTCAATAAATCTTAAACAAATTTAAAAATATAATACACATTCTATGTTGTAAAATATATATTTACATTTTTATTTGGCACTAGATAATTTAGTGTATTACCAAAAAATAAACAAAAGATTTAAAAAAACTCTTCAAGAGGGCATTCGTTTTTAGTTTTAATATTGGTTCTTCAGTTGGATGGTTTTGCTGGAAATTCAAACGTTTTGTCCAAAATAGAAACTTAATGTTTTGATTTTATTTTTGTAGACAATCTTGAACTTATTTATCTTTGCGATCATTGGAAACTTCTTTAGTAAAATCGGTCGAACTTGAATCACCCAAAAAAGAATAAAAATAAATTATATATATAAACCATTAAAACAATATTTAAAAGTTTGTGTATATTGTTTTAATTTTTTTTAGTAAGACCTTAAAGCGTACATTTCTTAAAGTTAAAAAACTGAGATAAAATGAAACAAACAAAAAGGGAATTCCAAACAAAAAAAAAAAATCTTATGAGGTGTTAGATTTTTGTATTAAAAAATTTAACATTTTACAAGTTTATTATATTACTTTTTACGATGTTCATCAGCAATTTCCTTAATTTTATCAATTATTTTGCGGGGCTCATCAACACGAGGAATCTGTAATTAGAAATAAGTTGGTTTATTAAATCAACAATAGTTTGAAGAAGCAAATAAGGTATTGATTATAATTACCTCATAGTTTTGGCTGACATAGATACCGGTATACATACCGGCACTAAATGTTAACTAAAAAAAAAATGGTAATCAGATTATTATTAAGTTATTTTAAATTTTGAGCAGAACTAGTTAAATACAATCGATAGAATGTAAAGATTCTAAAGCCGAACGATCTATATCTTATGTAAAAAGGTTAATATTAACAACATTATGTATACCCTCTGTAATGAAAGGTATCAAAGAGTATTCTTACGAAATCATTCATTAAACAAATTTGCATAGCGGAGTTCCGAACAACTACCCCTCCTCTCGGCTAGTGCATGAAAACGATTAATCATCTGGTTAGTCAAAACAAACCTTCGTACTTTTTGACTCTAAACCTTTTAAAATCATGAATTTAATTAAACTAACTTTAATTGACAACCCAAAAACTCGATCTGAAAACGAATCTAAACCTGCGTTAACCAATCATGCTGCTTTTGAGAGTTAGTTTAATTTTTCTAATGAACTGGTTTAAGATATATCTGTGGTTTTCTAGAATAACCGCGTATGTCATAAAATCAAAAGGTTCAGGGGAGACAAAAACGTTATATTTGAAATTATGGGCTCGATATAAAGTTTTTAGAGCTTTTTATTTAGCAGTCCTGTAGATATGGGCAATAAATACTTCATATAAAATTTTGAGTCAAAAATCTTCAGATGAATAGATTCTAGAGAAGGACGAAAAAAACAATATGTAAATAATACTTACAAGTGTGTGCAGACAAAACAACTTATGTCGACAAACATCGTATTCTTTGAAAAAGAAAACTACCAATGCAACCACCCATGTAGACATAAGTTGTTGTTGCTTGGAAAATGGATTTTTTTGTTCGTCAGCAAAAAGTCAACGGGACTTGGGATGAGAATATAACAACGTATCAAGAATAATAGTGACAAAAAATAACAGATATAACCAGACAAGTTTTTATAAGTGGTTATAAACTGAAAAATAATCCAAAATTATTTTGAATTTTTTTCATTAATAACAACGTATGTCGCTATGTGACTGTTTTCTGAGAAAATAATTTGTCAGCTATCAAACGTAGGTTGACATACGTCGTTAGTGCTGCAAATTAATTTAATAAACATTTAAGTTACGTTATTTAAAGAAAAAACTCAAAAATGGTCAATATTAAAAAAAATAAATAAAAAATTAACACATGTAAAAAGCGTTAAAAATTAATATATTTGGCATCGTTAACTCAAAACTGACAAAAATGGACATACGCGGTTATTCCAGAAAACACAAGTGGAAGTGAAATTTTTGGGATGTGAGTTAACACAGGATATTAGTTAACTCTCGTTTAACTATGGAATTCAGCTTTTGGGATGTGGTTTCACTGAACAAGATGGCTGAGTTAAACTCAAGTTAGAATTGTCAAAATGTAACAGCTGATAAATCAAGAAAATCACAGGATAACCGTGAGAAATAATTATCAAATCATCTAGAAAACAAGGAAATTATAGTCGGTCTAGACCGAGAAGGTCTTTGATCGAACTTTGCTGAATTAACCCTATTCGTACCAAGCTAAATTTGTAACGTAAAGCACCATGCAGTGATTAATAGTCACTGGTATAAAAAAACGACAAATGCTGATAAATTGTTAGACTTTAAGTATTATTAGGTAAATAATAAAATGATAATTCAAGATTAAAGACTTAAGAAAGATACAGAACGATATTCATATTAACTTAAGATTATTATTTCTTACAATTAACACAAACTACATCTTTTTGGGAATGTTCGTTACAAACACAATTGACAACATCGCAAGGATGCCCTTCCTTTTTTGTAGGGGCACAGATGGCATCGGCGCCGTCTTTCAAAAATAATTTACGACGTGTATCTTTCTTGGCTTTATTCCAATCTGGATATAAAGTTAATCGAACTATCTTAGCGGCTATACCACAAGCATCTATCCAATTATGGAATTGGCCACCTGCGCGTTTTCCTCCTAGTGGAAAACGCATGAAACATTTGGTCAAATGTATCTACGCCACCTTTAGTTGCATTCTAGTACAAATTGATCTCCGATTTCTTAGATTCTTCGTCTATTTCCATAGAATGATGCATTGTCGAAAGAAGAAGAACAGCCTTATTCTTTTTTGGGACAGAGCTCACCAGAGTGATATTTTTTATAAATCCGCAATTGTTGCTTCCAGGCTCTCTGTTTTTGTTCGGTAAGAAACATGACGGGATACAAGTTTTGTTTTTTCGCAATGTGCCCACATATGTTAAATGCTTTGAAAGCAAATTTTGTGCCAAATCAAAACTTGTAAAATAATTATCGAAAGTAATATTCCTGATCGTGTTTTCATAGAACTCGCAAAGTTGCTTTACAACATTTTGGGCCAAATTTGTATGTCTGTTGGCACCTTCTTTTCCCAAATAAGGAATTCCGTATAATGGGTAGCTTGTCTTGCTATTATAAATCCACCAAATCTTCATTCCATACTTATCAGGTTTGGATGGTATATATTGGCGAAATGAAACTCTGCCTCTATATGGAAGCAACTGCTCATCTATCGGTTATCTCTCGGCATATAACTTTTTCTTTTAGGTTTTTATTTATTTTGACCTGTAGGTCCCGAATAGGGGCAAACTTATCTTGCAACCTACGATAGCTTCTTGTTGCTCTGTCGTCAAGTCTTATATACCGCGATATACCAGAAAATTTATTTTTAGCCATGCTCGCACGATATAGTAAGCTTCTATCCAATGGGATAGGTCGATGCGACTAACAATTTACAAAATATACAAGTTTTAATTTCAATAGTGACCTGAAGTCACTGCCTGGTACGAATAGGGTTAATAACTGGATATAGAATATAAACATAAACCAAATTTAAGTGCTATTGTTATTAATATGTGGCCTGCAGATATATAAAAGTAACTATCTGATCCTATTTTTATACGGGGACTAGGTAAAAAAAATTATCGATCATGACCATATTTAGTACACTTATTTTTCTGAACAACCTTTGAAAGAAATCTATGCAATATTTTTCTTTTTTGATAAATTTAAAAGACGATTGGGAATCAGCTTTAAATGGGGACTATAACTAAAAATGGCCCTACAGGGCCTATGTCTGGATTCCAGATTAGTGAGTATATATATTTATAATAATCTGGATATTACGACCTGATAATAGTTAATGGGGGCTAGTTCTGAGAATCCACCAATTTTTAGCAATTCCAATATCTTATATTACTAAATATTTGCGACCGAAGTATGATTACAAGGTTTACATGGACACAAGGTTTAGACGGACGGACAGAAATAGCGATTCTGAGTTGTTCGGTATATATAAAGGGTCTGGGTCAAATATTTTTGATAGTTTCAAACAGTAGCAAAATGATTAAATAATCTGGAAGTTGATGCAAATTTGATTACATAAATCCGCTTTCAAGTTAACCCTACGAGATAATGAAAAAATTGTGTAAACTATTATTAAATGTGTTGTCATCCGCATATGTTACAATTTTCATAGCTTTGGCTCGTTGATAAATTGGTGAAAATTTAGTGACAAGATTTCACCGCAGTAGATACCTATTTAATCCCTGGAAATAGGTCTTAATGTTGAAAGATGTCTATTTACAACTTTTCTTGTCAGTAATATTTTCGATAATGATTTGTGTAAAGCATATTTGTAAACAAAGAAAAAAGAAAATTTTTTAAAAAATAATTTACACTGAATGTGCAGTAAAGGTGCTATTACACGAAATGTTTTTTACATATGTACTGTCACTTTTTTTATCCATATGAAATTCCTCATGTTTGTGAAAATTGTCTTTTACATACGATTCATAATTTTTGCTATCACACGTGCATATGTATTTCCGTATGACATAACCTCTAAATGTAAACAACAGCTGATTTAATTTGTGAATTTACAAAAATTTATTGTTAAAAAAAAGTTATATATTTTTTAATTGTTAATTAATACTACACAATTTATTTTTCTTTCAATATTAATCTTTAAAATTTACTCTGTTTTTCTTTCGCCACAAGCAGTGTTGTATTTTCATATGTTTGTCATGCAAAAATAGAACCTGTTCTAAAGGTGCTATTACACGAAATGTTTTTTACATATGTACTGTCACTTTTTTTATCCATATGAAATTCCTCATGTCTGTCAAAATTGTCTTTTACATACGATTCATAATTTTTGCTATCACACGTGCATATGAATTTCCGTATGACTTAACCTCTAAATGTAAACAACAGCTGATTTAATTTGTGAATTTACAAAAATTTATTGTTAAAAAAAGATATATATTTTTTAATTGTTAATTAATATTAAACAATTTATTTTTCTTTCAATATTAATCTTTAAAATTTACTCTGTTTTTCTTTCGCCACAAGCAGTGTTGTATTTTCATATGTTTGTCATGCAAAAATAGAACCTGTTCTAATTGAAAACTGTACATGTGACTTTCCTCATGTATTGTACATAAACAATGTTTCATATGTATCACACGATGTGTACAACTTTTGTTGTGGGAAAATTTGACAGTACATATGTAAAAAACACATCATGTAATAGCACCTTAAGCTCGTATTTTGCCGTATTTTCTTATAATCATATATCACCATATATTTTATGTAAAATTTTAGTTTTTGGGTTTAAATAAATCAAAGGTAATGGTTATTGGGGGGGGTTTATGGGCTACTGCTATTGGCGTCTCTCTTTTTAGTATACATTTGCACTTTGAACAACTAGACTGACTTGATATTAAGAAATGATTTCCAAATAAAAGAAATACGGCTGTTTTTACGAAGGAACACATGACAAAAACTAAATTAATTCATTAAATAAAAAAAAATGATGTAATTAAACCAGTTTCTGCTGAAATAAATTTTTCGGTGGTTGATAACAAATTATAAAGACAAAACAACAAATGTCTAGGAATAGATATGGAATATTAACTAAAATGAAATCATAAAACCAAAAATAAGAACATCAGGCGATAAAATAGACGAAAGCAACAATTTGACAAATGGTATTACGTTGTCAATTATGAAAAAATCATCCATGTACTCCACAAATATTTCAATGCTTTTTGCAGTTTATTTATTTTATAAATTTGTGCACAAATATTTATTTTTACCCATTGGATTAAAAAACTTACCACGAATTTCAGCATATCGTAAATACTAGAACCGTCGACTGCCAGTTTGAAGAGTTTCTCAAAAACTGAGGCAAAAAAGAACAAATCCAAAGAAACAAAGAAACAACAAACAAATTTGCTGTCAAAAAAAATTAAGAGCTTTTCTCGATGTGACACTTAAGAGAATTTCACACAAAAGACTAGTTTAAAGAGGACACAGTGGTTTGACTCACTTTTTAATAAATGATCTTTAAAAACACAATACGTGAGTATTTTGTTTTTGTAACAATTTAGAATATGAAATTGAGAGAAAAATTAGCTTTGCAAGATATTTTGTTTAATATATCTTTTCGAATTTTTTTCAAGTAATATTGCTATTTTTTTTAATTAGATAATCACTTGATAAAAAATATTAAAGGATACACAATTTTAAAGATTTTATAATTTTGGCCTGTTTTATATTTAAAAAAAAAATATGTACATATATTGTAATCACTTTTAATATACAGCAATTTTTTTATTTATTTGTTTTTAGCTGACTAAAATAACACTTAACACTTTACTGCACAATTTAAAACTAATCGATTTGATTTCTGTTTTGTGACTAGTGATCTTTGTGTTGTGGACGGCTATATTGTTCTTTTAAATATATTGGTTTGTACATAAATGACCATGAGCAAGTTTTGTGATGTCGCTATATTGCCAATGGTTAAATAAGTTTAATACATCGAGAGCTTCATGTCAGAAGGGCGTATCGATCAATTATATTTCCCCGTACATTCTAAAACGCCGAAATTGTTCGTTACGGCAATTTGGCATGAGACGCCCAATCATATCATATCACTTCTTATAAAACCGTTAGAAAACAATATTAACACACAATATATATATACCATAAAAAATAGAATATAAGTACTTTTGACTATAGATAGTATATTTTACAACTTCAAAAAATATTTTAAAATTTTTTTCAATCAACCAACAACAACAATAATCACTAAAAATCTTCGCAAATACAATTTTAATTAAATATTTTTATTAAGCTTCCTTCCCAACGACTTATAATACTATACAAAATTTTTGTTTAAGAAAAAAGAGAATATATGTATGTATATACGCAAAAAATTTATCTGAAAAATATAAAATACAACTCTTAAAGAATTTTTGTATAGCTCAATAAAAAGTACGTTATTTAATTGTCAAGCTTTAATTGTTGTTGATTTAAATACGTTTTTTAACGTTCAACATCGACTTCCTTAAACAATGTGAATTTTTCTTTTTCTTGACTTATCAAATTTGAATTTTGCATAAAATAATTACTAAAATTACAAAATTAACTTTTAAGTTGCTATTCTTTGTATATATGTATGTATTATTCTGAAACCCTTTATTGAATACATATAGTGTTTTCGTTCCACTGTGCTCATAAATTTATTAATTTTACAATTTGAACTAACTGCTATAAACTCTCTTTGGTGTTTTTTCTCTGTCTTCTCTTTATCACTTCTTTTAAACACATTTCTAAATAAACAACAGCTGTTATGAAAAAGCTGATATTTTGCACAATCATAAGAAAATTAACTACAGCGGATTATTTTGTAAGTAAACAATAATACAATTATCCGCGAATTATTTGCAAACAAAACAAAAAAGCAAACATGGAAGAACAACAAAATAATGGTGAGTTTTTAGAAATTTTAAATATTCATAAAATGATTTCTGAAGATCAATAGATAAATCTATAAATTGTTCCCAGATGACGACCACAATCCTGTCACTATTATGGATATGAACGACGATTGTTTGGAATGTATTTTCGAAAGAATACACGATTTACCTCAACAAATTCATGTAGCCAAGTGCTGTAAACGTTTTCGTAATATAATTGTGAACATGTGGAAACGACAGCCTGAATATAAGATACTAGCCTTTAATGAACTGCCAAACATGTTACCAAATTTAAATGATTTAGAATATTTTTTAAATTCCATGAAAAAGGAGTTCCACACCTTACGAATCATCGATGATTGTCTAAATGTATTTCTTAAGGAAATGGAAGATTGCAGTATTGATTGTTTCACTGCCATTGAAAGATGTGAATTTCAGGATGACATTATGGATTGTTATCCCCAAGACGACGATATGGAATCATTTACAAAATTAGTGCCTAATTTAAAATATCTTTATATAACTGTTCCCATTTCGGGACATCATATAATTAATTTCAAATATTTGGAAGAGTTACATTTATATAATGAACAAAATAAGGTTTTCGAAATGCAAGAAGAATGCCTGAAAGAAATTCTATTGAATTTGAAATATCTAAAAGTTCTAGATATAAGAACATTTGAGGTATCGCATCTCAAGTTGATGCCCGAAATATCTAAATGTTTACAACTACAAGAGCTGAAGTTAAATTTAAATACACTCAAACCAGAGTTGGATCAAGTGTTAAAGTTACCTCGTTTAAAACATCTTAAAGTTTTGCTGGATCAGGATATAGATGTTTCAACAATACACAATATTGACACGTTTGATTATAAAATTTATGAAACTAAAGAATATTATTACATCCTTAAAGAAAAAGGAGTATATTTAAGGGGTTTAGCTATTGACTTTCATTTTTTACCTGTTATCTCCACTTGGCTGAATGATTTTCATTATTTAAATCCTGCCAACTTAAAGATTTTGGCTTTATGCAATTATGACTTCTCCTCTCACGAAGATTGCCTGTGTTGTCCTTTTACTGGCTTGGAGATTTTATGCCTGAGACATGCCCAACATTTAAAGTCTGTTATTTTATTGGAAATTTTACATTTATGCCCAAAATTAAAACATTTGGATATTAGTTATTGTTTAAATTTAGATGTGTCTTTACTGAATCAACTTTCTGACTTTTTACAGAAAGAAAACCGTTCAACATCGTTGTGTGTTTATTATCGTATGTCTGGCTTGGAAACTGAAATTGAGAAGGTAAGTGCCGTGGCCACTTTTGAGATAAATGTCCTATTAAAAATATCATTCGCAATAAATTTTTTCTATTCAAATTTTGTAATTTTATTTGAAAATTCGTTATTTTATTACATAATATTGAAAAGTTAATAAATAACAAACTGTTTTTTTGTTTTAAATATTGATTAAATATCTTTTTTTTCTTATTTCAAGAATATCACCTTTTGGACTTCTCAGAAATATATACAACTGCGTAACGATTTTCCTCCTGGTTCTGATATTGGTTTAAGTTATGTTCAACGTGGATTCGCTTTTTATTTTTGAAAAATTAATCCCACTATATATTGCTTTTATTAAAATGAAAATACCAAAATAAAGGATCAGTTTTTTTATTTATTAAAACATAATATACACAACTTTACAACTAAAAATTGTATGAATTTTATTTTTCCGAATTCTCGGCATTTAATTAACTCTTATGTCCGTTTGTTTTTGAAGCTGATTTTTGTAGCTGAATTTTCACCAACTTCCCGACTAGCTATAGTTCTATAACTTTCAACATTTACCTAAAGTGGAAGACAACACATTATTTATTTTCTACTTAATTTAATCATTATTTCTTGCGGTAAACCTCAAAGCAGATTTTTGTAATTGAATTTTCAATAACGTCTTGACTTGCTAGAGCCCTGAAACTTTGGGATTTTACGTAAAGTGGATGGCAACACAATGGGGTCGATTTATTTTTCGACAATTTCCATATGATTTCCGTATTCTATGGGTTATTCCATGAAAATTTGCCAAAGGAACCATACCTCTATCGTTAAAATCGAGTCCCCCTACTTTTTGTTGGTAGATTTTTTCCCAAATTGACGTTCGTATGAAATATTACCTACACGTTCACATCCATAACTCAAAAACTATCGATCGGGTTTAATCGCGCGTTGGAAAGGTGAGCTCATTTTAATCAATTTACAAAAAAAATCTCCAACATTGGTCCAACGGTTCAAAAGTTACGGGCATTTTTGTCCAAATTTTGGAGCATTTTTCCATTTTTTTCATGATTTTGTCCAAGAATATTACTTTCATGGCCATTTTTTTGGCTCAATTTTTTTGACTTACGAAGCTTACGAACCTTACGATAGACTTCTTTATTTTTGTTTGTTTATAATATTCCAGGGCAAGAAGGATAGAGTAAGTAAGTAAGTAAAATTTTTATTAAGTCTTCTTTTCTTTCGATAACATAGATTGTCTTACATACGATGAGAACAATAATATTCTTAGAGCTATATTTGTCTTACTCTAATAGCTAAGTAAATGTAACAAGCAACATTGCTAAAGTGAGATGTGTAAATGTAAAAAATGTACAAACTGAATAGTTTGACAAGGCTTGCTTTCGGCCTTTAAAATCGCTAACAGAGCAAATGTCTGTAATTAACATACTAAAACTAAATAACAATTAATAATAATCAACAAAAGATCTGTTATATATATTGACAAACATGTTCATATCACAATTCATGTGGACGTATCAAATTAGAAAATACATCGAGTATGCATAAATGGTAAGTTTAACAATAAAACAAAACAGATTGTTCAGGTACAGAGTAAAAAAATAATTAAATAAATAGAATATAAATATCACAGCGAATAGAGTTAAACTCTTGTAGGTAGTTACTTTGTCATATGTAAATTTTGTGCAGAATTAAATTCAATCTTCTTTTTCAGCCCCTATGATTGCCGGCAGCTGAGCTCATATAGAATGAGGGGAGGTCACGGGGGACTGGATCGTCGTCAGTATGTTCGTTGATGATTCCAACAGGTGAGAGGTAAGTAGACCCAGTCCAGATGATGTTTCTCTCTGTGTTGTATATATGGCTGACAAATCTGGTTTGCAACAACATGGCGTATCTACAGAAGGGTATAACATCTGCATTTTCATACACGTAGGTATTTGAAAATCGTTTTATGAAATTTTCATAATTCTTTCCGATGCATTTTCTTAGGATTTTTCGTTCAAATATCTCCAATTCCTTAGCTACTATAGGGGATATAGTGAACCAGATTGGGAATCCATAGGAGAGAACCGATCTAATGGCGACCTTGTAGAGTAAAAGCTTGGTGTTCTTAGGTAAGTATGAGTTGTTCATTAGTGTTGCAAACATTCCAGAGATTCTTTTCGTTTTCTCTAGGAGATTTCTAGCGTGGGCATTAAATTTCAATAATTTGTCAAAGTGAACCCCAAGGTACTTAATGGTGTTCTTAAATGGTATATTTACGCCATCCAGTGAGAGTTGTAGGAGTTTACTCTCCGGCACAACGTATCTTGGACATTTACCCGATGCGTTCCTGATGCATATTGCCTCTGATTTGGCTGCATTGATTTTCATGCCCCATTTCATGTAAAAGGCACTTATTTCTCCCAGATGAAAAGCAGCAATATTCAGAGCTTGTATTGGTGATTTGTTGTGAGAGTAAATTAGACAATCATCAGCGTAAAGGATAGCCTTTGAATTTCCAGATTGGTGAGGAAAATCATGCAGGAAAATATTGAACAATAAGGGAGCCAGTATGCTTCCCTGTGGTACCCCACTTTTCACATGTCCTAGTTCTGAGGTTATGCTGTTGATTTGGATGCCAAATTTCCTATTTTCGAAGTAGCTGCAAAGTATTTTTACCAAAAACGGGTCCACGCCAAGTATTATAAGCTTATAAAGTATTCCGTTATGATAGACAGAATCAAACGCCTTTTCAATATCCAAGGATATTGCCACGGTGCATGTTTTATCCCTTAAATTGCAGGTTACGTCGTTATGAAATTTCAACAATGCATGTTGTGTTGAGTGAGTTTTTCTGAATCCAAATTGGAAATCTGATATTGGTTCCACAATGAACTCACTTTCCAGTTTTTCCTTAATAACATGTTCAAACAATTTTCCAACGTTGGATAAAAGGGATATTGGGCGGAAATCTTCAGGCTTTTTACTGTCCTGCTTCTTTTTCATCGGTAGTATTTTGGCTTTCTTCCAGACCGATGGGAAATAACCGTTATTAATGCAATTGTTGAAAATGGTAGCTAATAGTTTTAGTGTTGAATCAGGAAATTTTTTGATGATAAAATTGGAGACACCGTCAAAACCAAAGGACTTTTTGCTGTTAATGTTTTTTATGAGTATTCTAATTTTATTTGCGTTTGTGAAATGGTAATTATCATCGTTTTCTTCGGCCGGGAACGTTTCATCAAATGTATAAATATTTTGTGGGAGTCTATTAACGCAGGACGAGATTTGATTTTCTATATTATTGACTGGTCTTTCAGGAATTACTTCTTTGAAAATTTCAGAGTAATGGGATCTAAAAATCTCCGATATTTGAGAGCTATTTGTTGTGATGGTATCATCATGTAAGAGTTGTTGGCAGAATGGAGACTTATTTTTACCAATGATCTGAAATACATCTTTAAACGCAGTAGGACCTGGTTTTATTTTTGAGAGTTTAAGTCTAAAGTTTTTAGCATCTTCAAGATTTATAAGCTCATTAATTATTGTTTTTAATAATTGTATTTGTTTTGATAGAATTTTATACTCACTGCTAATTTTATTGCCAGTTCTGTGGTATATTTTCTTAAGGTTTTTCTGCCATGTATACTTTATTTTGAAAAATTTTTGGATGTTATCTGGATACGGACGTTTACGATCATTTATTTCTATTTTGATTGAGTGACTGTCATGGATTGAGGTAAGTGTATCATTAAATGTGTTTATGAGTACATCTAAGTCATCATTATTTAAATTGCAGTTGTTGGGAGGTAATATGGCAATGGAGGCTTCTTCTAAATCTCTCCTGAATGCGTTCCAATTGGTGTTTTTATATGAAGTTATTGCCGGAGGACTTCTTAGTTGTAAACTGGCTGCATCACCTTTAAGCTTCAGTACTAATGGGAAATGGTCTGAGAATGTTGGAAGACTTCCGATCTGATAATTAGGTTGGACTCTATTAATTATGCTGGGACTTAGTAAAAAGTGGTCTAGAAAAGAGGACCCGTTTGGAAACGATGGAGATATATCGCAAACGCGCGTTACATCTAAGCAATTGTTCTGTAACCAGTCATGTAGAGCTTTTCCATTGGCGTTTTCTGCAGAATCACCCCAGTTTAAACTTTTCGCATTTAGGTCACCACCAAGTATAAACCCATCATAATTATTGCTTAATTGAAGAATCTGGTCCAAGCTGTTGTTTAAATCTTGTGAGGCATATACACAGGGAATATAAATAGACCCCAATAAATATTTTTTTCTAATGTTGTTTATAATTAATTCTATTTCAATAAATATGTTATTAAATTGTATTCTATTGCAAACAATTCTATTGTACTGTATATTGTTTTTGATGGCGATTGCTACACCTAAATCCGAATTGTCATAAATGAAATTATATCCATTTAGTTTTATTTTTCTATTTACATGTAAATGGCATTCTTGAATGAATCCTACATCAATTTGGTTTTGATGTAAGATATTTGACAATTCAATTTGGCGACTGGTACTTATAAGGGAGCGGACGTTAAATGTCATAAACGTAATAATTCTATGGGCCATATTTACTATTAACATTCTTTAGAAGCCGCAAGAACTCTGCTTTTGCTTCATTTTTTGGCATGGTTTTGAAATTGGTTAGAAAATTTGCAATTTGCTGTTCTAGTGGCAATTCTTCTGGTACAATGAACATATTGGCAAGTTTTAAAAACTCCTCAATTATTGATGGTTTTTGTGATGATGTTTGGGTAGTATTTACCTGAAAAAGGCTAGCGAAGGATTTGCCTGGAGATCTAAAAGATTGGCTCATTAATTTGTTAACATTGCTCTTGGCAACAATTTTCACCTCATTAGCCTTTTTAATGCGTTCTCTTCGTACTGCAAGATATTTTCTATACGCAGGGCATCCCCTCCAGTTTGCTGGATGGCCATTTACTCCGCAATTTACGCAGTGGGGTTCTGATGATTCTGTGTTTGTTCGCTGACATTCTCCTTGAGGGTGTCTTGTGTCGCATTTTACACATTGAAACTCGGAATTGCAGTTTTTAGCAATGTGTCCCCAACGTTGGCATCTGTGGCATTGTACCTCCTTATCTTTTCTTTTAGGTTTCTCCCAATAAATTGATTGGCTTAGTAGGTATTTAATATGTGCAATGTCGGATATTGTTTTGCCAGGGATTAATGTCACTAGGAACAGGCCCGTGTCGAAAGAATTTTTGACTGAATATGGTGTTGTGAATTTTGAAATTTTTGAGACAACATTAGGAGCTGTTTTGTCCATTGTAGATTTAACTTCTTCAATATCAGTACCATGATAGAGTCCTCTCAATATAAAAGAGGCTTGTCTGAGCTCCTTAGGAGTATATGAATAGGAGTGAATGTTCTTCTCCCTCAGTAGTGCCATCATTTCAGCATGTACTGTAGCATCAGCCAAGTACAACTTACTTTTATGTTTATTTACGTTTCTAATTTTAAACATAATCTTGGGCGATTTTGCCTCTAATTGGTCCACTAACCTTTTAATGTTGACGTTAAACAAAAATATTGGCGGGCAAAAGGTTTTACTGTTTGCATTTTTGGCTTTGGCTGTTTTTTCATCTTTCCTCTGCTTGGGAGTAGCCTCTTCATTCTCAATTTCCAGTCCAGCAAGTGCAGCAAATCTGTTTTCACCCAGATGGGTGACGTCAATGTTTGCCGGTGACAATACCACCTCAGATCTTCTGCGCTTTGCATGAGTGATGTGAGCCTGTTTGCCTTCAATAGACGGGTGTTGAAAAATCGTGTCATCGTCGTCCACAAAGCTCAATTCCATGATTGGACTGAGCACTGGTACCACAATTGCAACTTAATGCACAACTACACTTCTAGTGTATTTTTGTTTAAAAAAAAAAAAAAATAAAAACTTTAAAATTAATAAAATTAATAAAAATTTAATCCGCGCTAAAAAAAGTATGTCTGCTTCACTTAAACGTCAGCCGCAGTTTTTCAAGAAGGATAGAGATAAAGATGATGCCAGTCATTTACTGTTATATGCTCTCATTTGCTCTCTTTTTAGGGTTTGCATACGATTTATAAAGAATAATTCTTCGCTGACGTCATTTTGACAACAACAAATGCACAGCAATTCTAATTGGACGAAACAATCAGCTGTAGTTGGCGGGGTGGTGATTCCAGTGTATGCTAGTTTTGTTTGAGCGTCATTTCAGTGAAGTGTTACTTGAAATAACTAATAAATAATCAAACTATTTTGAAATTTAGAAAAGATTTAAAGGTAAGTGTAAAAACATTGCTAACTTTTATAGTTAATAGTTATATTATTATTCTATGAAAAACATATTTAATTCTTTTAGTGACGGTTTAAAAAATGGATTCAGAGCCTGGTTCATCGCAAAATCCAACAGATACCCAACGCAGTAGTTTGCAACATTTGTTTACTCATGATGTTTTTTCTTTTGGCGTGGCCTGTGAATTACCTGATATTAATCTGTCAACTAAACGAGATATATTGAAGTACTATTTTTTCTTGGCCGAACGTTCAAAAGCCCAAAGCAAAATGTTTTCGTATAAAAGATTTACTCCCCAAGTAGCAGACAGATTGTTAGAAATTTGGAATCAACTTAATATTGAACTTATACTCAAAGGTAGCATTATTAGAAAATTGAATAATTTGCTTGACGCATATAGTAATGCAGATAAACAACGAGTAAAACGTGCAACAGAATTCAAAAAATTCGTAGAATCAACAAACCAATTATTCAACATTGGAAAATGTAAATGCAACTTGAAAGAAAACGACTGCTCATGTGGATCTATCCCAGAAAACTTAAAAGATTTCATGCGCGATCAATATAATGACAGAATACAAACGATACCGGAACACGATAGTGGAGGTGAAGAGACGATACCAACGACTATACCAACAATCCCAGTGAGCAACGATCCTACATACGAACCACATTATGACGAAATGGAAGTTGATGTGAGAGGAGGTTCAGAATTAGTTATAGGAAAGAATGTAGAAGGCTCTATGGCGACGACATTAGAGAGCCGTACGAAAACACCCAGACTTGAAAGCAAACAAGACTTGCAGAAAAAATAATGTTTTTTTTCACATTTTGTCTTTTACTACACTCAAATTGAATATTTTTTTTTTGATAATAGGATAATAACGGGTGATTTTTTAAGAGCTTGATAACTTTAAAAAAAAAAAAAACGCATAAAATTTGCAAAATCTCATCGGTTCTTTATTTGAAACGTTAGATTGGTCCATGACATTTACTTTTTGAAGATAATTTCATTTAAATGTTGACCGCGGCTGCGTCTTAGGTGGTCCATTCGGAAAGTCCAATTTTGGGCAACTTTTTCGAGCATTTCGGCCGGAATAGCCCGAATTTCTTCGGAAATGTTGTCTTCCAAAGCTGGAATAGTTGCTGGCTTATTTCTGTAGACTTTAGACTTGACGTAGCCCCACAAAAAATAGTCTAAAGGCGTCAAATCGCATGATCTTGGTGGCCAACTTACCGGTCCATTTCTTGAGATGAATTGTTCTCCGAAGTTTTCCCTCAAAATGGCCATAGAATCGCGAGCTGTGTGGCATGTAGCGCCATCTTGTTGAAACCACATGTCAACCAAGTTCAGTTCTTCCATTTTTGGCAACAAAAAGTTTGTTAGCATCGAACGATAGCGATCGCCATTCACCGTAACGTTGCGTCCAACAGCATCTTTGAAAAAATACGGTCCAATGATTCCACCAGCGTACAAACCACACCAAACAGTGCATTTTTCGGGATGCATGGGCAGTTCTTGAACGGCTTCTGGTTGCTCTTCACTCCAAATACGGCAATTTTGCTTATTTACGAAGCCATTCAACCAGAAATGAGCCTCATCGCTGAACAAAATTTGTCGATAAAAAAGCGGATTTTCTGCCAACTTTTCTAGGGCCCATTCACTGAAAATTAGACGTTGTGGCAGATCGTTCGGCTTCAGTTCTTGCACGAGCTGTATTTTATACGGTTTTACACCAAGATCTTTGCGTAAAATCTTCCATGTGGTCGAATAACACAAACCCAATTGCTGCGAACGGCGACGAATCGACATTTCACGGTCTTCAGTAACACTCTCAGAAACAGACGCAATATTCTCTTCTGTACGTACTGTACGCATTCGTGTGGTTGGTTTAATGTCCAATAAAGTAAACTGAGTGCGAAACTTGGTCACAATCGCATTAATTGTTTGCTCACTTGGTCGATTATGTAGACCATAAATCGGACGTAAAGCGCGAAACACATTTCGAACCGAACACTGATTTTGGTAATAAAATTCAATGATTTGCAAGCGTTGCTCGTTAGTAAGTCTATTCATGATGAAATGTCAAAGCATACTGAGCATCTTTCTCTTTGACACCATGTCTGAAATCCCACGTGATCTGTCAAATACTCATGCATGAAAATCCTAACCTCAAAAAAATCACCCGTTAGATACTTTATTATCTCTTAATTTGAATTTTTGTACAAAAAAAAAAAAAAAAAATAAAAAGGGAAAAAAATAAAAAATTTGGTTGTATGTGTTATTTTGTTTTAGCAATATCGCATGAATTAATCAACCGAATTCGATAAATTTGGGCTTAAACTCTTCTGAATTGTAAATTGAATTAAATAATGGATTGAGCCAAAAAAATGGCCATGAAAGTAATATTCTTGGACAAAATCATGAAAAAAATGGAAAAAATGCTCAAAAATTTGGACAAAAATGCCCGTAACTTTTGAACCGTTGGACCAATGTTGGAATTTTTTTTTTGTAAATTGATCAAAATGAGCTCACCTTTCCTACGCGATTAAACCCGATCGATAGTTTTTGAGTTATGGATGTGAACGTGTAGGTAATATTTTATAAGAACGTCAATTTGGGAAAAAATCTATCGATTTTAATGATAGAGGTTTTTCCATAGACCCTGAAACTGGTATACCTAATGTGACCAACTAAAAAATCCGAGATCCGAAGACGACAAACAGTTTATTTGTTGAGTAAATTAAAAAACGATAGATAGATTAATAGGATAGATTTTTAAGGAATTTAAATACAAATGTTTATTTGAGGCCATCAAGAAATCAAGTTTGCTCTAATTTATGAAAAAAAAAATTTGGATCAGGCAATACATAATTTGAAATGTTAAACGTATATAATTAAAACAAAATATTAAAAAATGTTAGAAATGAAATTAGCAGTTTTAAAATTCAAAATAAAGGATCTCAGGATTAAAAGCCTCAACAATAAGAAATTCTAGCTGTTTAAACTTATTTTTAAAATGTCAGAACTTTTAACAAGGAAGGTCTCATGGTAGGCACCTGCAAATCGTGATGAAATTTATAGAATATGTTATAGAACACGAAAAAATAAGTCACCCGTGTTTTTTTAGCTGTTCAATCTCATATTGAGGGGGTAAAAAGTAGCATTTTTCGAAAGTTTTTTCACATTTGATACAAACAAACCCTATATTGGATATCGTGTGATAGTATTTACAAGGCCTATTCAATAGAACATAAGAACATAAGACATATCATACTTAAATACTTTAAACTCACATATATTTCTTCTAGTTTTGTTTTAGTGATTATTTTTATATAGCGGCTGGGTTGTCTTTTAGCCAATTTTTCATGAAGATCTCTTAAGCCTGGTGACAAGCCAATACATGAAATATAGATGATAATTTTATTGTTATGAGTATATAATTTGTATAAAAAAAATCTAATTTCGAAAATTTAAGACATTCTCCCATACAAAAATTGTGGAAAAAGTTTTTAAAATATATACATATGTATATGTATATCTGTGGTCACAAGCAATAACAACCGCCTAACTGGAAAATCATGCTTTTGAGAAAAATAGCTTTTTATATAAATGTAATAGCGCTTCATTACGACTTAGGCCAGAATATTTGTATTAATATCTTTTAAAAAAGCAGTTTTAGAGAAATGGGGATGTCACGTAAATATAAAGTTTTTTTTAGTAGAATATGATAGTATACATAACTCAAATCGGCGAAAATCATTCTTTCGAGAAAAATAACTGTTTATATAAATGTAAAATGGGGCTTTGTTACGACTTAGGTCAGTATGTTTTCATTAATAACTTTTGAATAAAAAGTGTTAGAGAAATGGGGATTTCACGTAAATATAAAGCGTTTTTAGTAGAATATTACAGCATACATAACTCAAATCGTTCTTAAGTCGACTTAGGCGGTTATCGCTTGTGACCGCAGATATATAGATGTATTGGTTGCAGTTTAAAATAATATTATTTATAAGGTCAATAAATATAATTTTGTTAAAAGTTGCCATTGGCACTCCCGTATATAAATATATTTTCTCGTTATTGTAAAATATCGTAAAGTACTGGGAGAATTAACCAAATTAATATAGGATATTTAATTATCTTTTCGAATATCTAATATCTTTTATTAAAGAATTAAATTTTTTAATATGATAAAATTTTGAGTTCGATATTCTGAAAGAGCATAAAAACTACTACATTATTAAGATTCCAGCCAAATTGGCCCCCCAGTATTTAACGAGATAGAGCAAAAATTATGAACAGACATGAGACCAAAAGACGGTGCTCGTTTGACGCAGGCTTCACTAAAATAGTGAATACCTCCGAAAGTACCGGACCAATTTGGCTGAAATGACAGCAGGTTAATAGTTTTTATGCTCTTTCAGAATATCGAACAGAAATTTTTACCAGAGTTGCCATACTGCCAAAATCGCAATTATGTAAAAAAATTCATCTTGTTGAGACAGTATGGCAACTCTGTCACAAATTTGTGTTCGATATTCTGAAAGAGCATAAAATTGAGAACCAATGGTGCATTATTTCGATCTTTCAGACATCTACACATAAACTAAGCCAATATTCCCGGAAACCCCATAAGAAACGGATTTTCAATACTTATCCAAATTTTATTTAGAAAAAATTACCGAAATTTAATTCCACTATAATTTTAGACACTCCTTTTTAATATCATTTAATAAATATTTCCATATTGATATATTTGTGTATAAATTTAAAACTTAAAATTAATTTAATTTTAATTTATAATAACATTAAGTACAATATACACACGATGCAATTCTGGGATAGTAAAATAATTTTAAAATATTAACATTAAGAAGGTGCTACCCACAGCGAGCAGCTTGATCATTTGTGCAGATAAAATCAATGATGTTACAATCAATGTATAATTGAATCCCTTTGTATGACAAAGTCCCAGGTGTCTTTCCAACGTAATTTAATAACATCATCGGCCGTCAGTTTTTTTAAACCATAGCTCAGGGGCAAGAAACGTATATATACACTGACTATGGCCGCAAGCCAAATTATAATACACAGACGATATGATCGCACCATCCATAGAGCAGAACCACAATAACGTCTTAATAAATAATCTAAATGTTCAATCACAAAACACAACAGTTGGAGTTTAAATAAAAATGCTGGAAAATATTGATGTAAAAATAAGGTACATTCCATGAAAAAATAAGGCAAGTAATGAATTAAATAGCCCACAAAAAATATATGCCCAACGGATAAAAATCTCTGCCATTCCTGTTCATCAATATCGTAACATAAACGTCGACGTCGTAATATATAAAAAATTCCCAATATGACATAGACAACGACACCTATGGTGCTGGTATACCATATGAGTATATTGCCTAGTAAATGTATTTGACCATTCGATTTAGCGTCCACCCAGTAGGCAATACCTTTTGTGAGTAAAGGCCACTCAGAAGGTTCGGAACTGTACATATGGCTTTGTACTTTTTGGCTATGCCGAAACATTTTCGATTGTAATTCCAAAAACTTTTCGAAAAACGTTAGTTTAGTGGGTTTTGTTGGTAACATTTCAGCAGCCAGTAATTGTTGTTCTCGTTCTTGTTCATCGTGCGCTGTAGAACGATAAAAGAATACAAATAAATTATAAAATTAATTAATAATTAATTATGATCAATAAGTTTAAGTGTGATCGTGCATTAAATCACTCCTCTAACTCCTCTTTGCAACTAAACTTAACTCTTTATGATAAAGGACGGTCGATTTTATTACTGACAAATTATAATTAATTATATTACTGACAATAATTATGATTTTTATTTTTTTGGAGCAGAAATACCAGTTATTTTTTAAACTCTTTCTTTTTACTCAAACCCTCTGTCTGTCTCTGTGCATACATTTGATCTGAAACTTGGCCCATAGTCTTGTAGTGACTATAGATTAATTTTGGGGTAGTCATGCACAGTCACGGGGTGATTTAAAAACCATTTCCCCTTATCCTATCGATCTGAAACTTGGTCGATAGACTTGCTGTGTAAAAAGATTAACTTTGACATAGTCATGCACAGTCCTCACTTCCCCTCATCCGATCGATCTGACACTTTGACCATAGACTTGTTGTGGCCAATGAGTGATTTAAACCCCATTTCCCCTCATCCAATCAATCTGAACCTTTGTCCATAGACTTGTTGTGACCAAAGATTAATTTTCAAATAGTCACGCAAAGTCACGCACGGAGAGATTAAAAACTCATATGCATAAGGAGAGAAAGAGTTTTAATAAAAACTTTGTTTTTATGAGTTAGATTATTATTTTTATTTTTTCGAGCAGCAATATTGTTATTTTTTGATTTTTATTTTTTCGGGCAGAAATAGAAGTTATTTCTTGGTATTTATTTTTTCAAGCAGAAATAAAAATGAAGCACTGCCACAACAAGAGTGTTAAATTTGGCTGTGCCGAGTGGCATTGTTATAAATTTTTTGCCTGTAGATATGAAAAAGTTTATATCGGATGCTATATTTACATGGGGACTAGGTCAAAAAATGGATGGATCCTGACAATGTTTGGTAAAGTTACTAATTTTTTGTTCAATAATTTGGTTATATCTAAGTGAAGATCGGGAAGTAGTTTTATATTTGGGGCTATGACTTAGAAATCGCCTACAGGGTTTATTTTAGCCAAGATCTATATGATAACACTACTCAACAAAATGAAAAAAATTTCATGTACTCCGGATGCGATAATTTTTTCTGTGTAGATAACCTTGACATGAGCTCGAAAAACGCAATAAAAAATTTTTTTTTCGTTTGGTTTTTTTTTTTTTTTTTTTTTTTTAAATTTTAAAAATTTTTTTTTGGTTAATTTGTTTCGTCCAGCATAACTCGGGAACCACTAGCCTGATTTAATTGAATTAAATTGTAAAAAATTTAAAATTATAATTCCCTTAATCTGTTTATATATTGTTTTCCTATACAAGCAACAGTTTCCAAGTTAAAAATGAATATATAAAGGAAAAAACTTATTTTTGCCTAAAGATTTAAATTTTTTTTTTTTTAAAAATCTATAAAAAATCCCAAATGAAAAAAAATGTCAAATCTTATTACTTTTACGTAAAGATACATAACCTATGAGCAAAATAAGAGAAAGATCATGAAAATCGATGCACGCGTTTCGCTTTTATTCGCAATTGAGTAAAGGTATGAATTTAAAAAATTTGCTCGACATATGCACAACTTTGTCTATGGTAAGGTTTTTTCTTTTTTATTACAAAAAAAATTAAAATTTGTTGGGTGACAAAAATATATGACTTTAAATTAAAAAACAATTCGATATATGTACAAGAAATTATCCTAAGGATATCAACATTAATTAATTATAAAAAAGTTTTAAAAAAAAATATCTAAACACAAAAATAAAAACCTTCAAATTAAAAATAATTATGTGCTTTTGTCTTTCTTTTATATTGTTGTGGGTCTGTTTCTCTTATTAGGAACCAGATATAGTCCCCCATCATAGCTTCGTTCCAAAATCCTTGGTATCGGTGCTCAATTTCTTTCATTTGCTGATGAAAACGCTCACCATGCTCGTCACTCACATCGCCCAGGTTGTCCGGAAAGAAGTCCAAGTGCGAGTGTAGAAAATGTATCTTAAGCGACATATTTGCTCCAATTTTTTTATAATTTTGGAGTAGTTGTTCGACGATCTCTCTGTAATTTGAGCTTTTGTTGTTTCCAAGAAATCCGGAAACAATTTGCCGAAATGAGTTCCAAGCTGCAGCTTCATTTGGTGATAAAATGTGTTCAAACTGTTGGTCTTGCAACAACTTTTTAATTTGCGGACCGTCGAAAACGCCTTCCTTAATCTTTGCCGATGAAAGGTGAGGAAAAATGGTTTTTAAATAGGCGAACGCTTCGCCATCTTTGTTGATAGCTTTCACGAAGTTTTTTATGAGTCCGAGCTTTATGTGAAGAGGTGGGAGAAAAACATTTTCCTTTTTTATGAGTGGTGTATATTTCACGTTGTCGCTGCCGGGGATGAAGTTAACTCTTTCTGTCCAACTCCTCCTGGTGTAATGATGTTGACGATCGCGGCTGTCCCAAAGGCAGAGAAAACAACAGTACTTTGTGAATCCACCTTGTAATCCACAAAGGATACCGATAACCTTAAGGTCGGCACAAACTTTCCAATCGTGTTTCTCATAGTTAAGGCACTTTAGTAGATTGTCCATGACTTCGTATGTTTCCTTGGTGTCAACGGCATGAGCAATTGGAATCGAAGGTTTCTTGTTGCCGTTGTGCAGTAAAATTGCTTTAAGGCTCTGCTTGTTGCTGTCGATGAAAATACGCCACTCTCCTGGATCGTAAGAGTACCCGAGTTCACCAAATAATCCGGGAATGTCCTTACAAAAACAGATGTTGTCTTTTTTTGTGTAGTACCTTGCGTATGGTTCATGACGCTTCCTGTAGATTGTTGTCACCACACCAGGAGCCAAGAAACCGAACTGCTTCATGCGCGATGCATGCAACTCTGCATCTTCCTTGGAGAGTTTCAATTCTCTAACCCAATCGTTCAGTTCTGCTTGGGAACATAAGCGTTGACCTCCATGCAATGTATATGTTGACTCGCATTCTGATGTGGTTCCTACTGTCTCCGGATCTGATGATGGATGTATCGCCTCATTATTAGATGCCCATCTTGAAATGGGCGGTTGCGGGTCCACTGGTTCTTTGGAAAATGGCACTGGAAAATTCACTGTTGAAACAGCAGCGTAAGTCCATCGTATATTTTTTCCCACGCCTGTTTTTTTGCTAAGACAGAAGTAGCAATCTGTTGCATGGCAAAGCGGAGCTCTCCAAAGCATTGGCATGATGATTCTCGGCTGTCGTCTGAAAGAATTGCAATAATAAGTTATATATGTTCTTGAATTTCGTAATCTACACTTACCTTGAGTCACTTAGCTGTACGTAGCACCTTGGACATAGAGCACTTGGTGTCCACCGCTCATCTATGTTTGAGACCTTTAAATTGAAGCTCTCTTCAAATGAATCTCTCAATTTAGGTGAAAAATAACGCTTGTTTTTCCACAAACGTATTCTCCGCACATGTAACAAAAATTACTTGGATTGGTATTGCATTCAAATACTCGCGAACGTTTGCTCATTTTAACTATCGCGTTCGTCGACACTTGTTGAATGAGTAAAATCGATCAATGAAGACCTATTTGTACTGTGTATTGTTTAGTATTTTACTGACAGGTACTTATAAATGGGTGTATATTTTTTTACGGTGGCTACATACCTGTTTCACCATGTGTGAGTCTTAAATTTTCCGAATAAATGTGGGTTGCATTTATGTAAAAAAATCATACAGGTAGTCACCGGAAAACCCAAATAAGTAAAAAAGTCCCCTTTCCTTTTTTCCTTTTAATTGTTCACGCACATTTATTACCGTTTATTACTTTGCTTACGCAATCATAAAAATTAAATAACCCTTTGTTTATTCCGTTTTGTTAATTCTGAGAATCATAAAAAAAAAAGAAAAAACCTTACCATAGACAAAGTTGTGCATATGTCGAGCAAATTTTTTAAATTCATACCTTTACTCAATTGCGAATAAAAGCGAAACGCGTGCATCGATTTTCATGGTCTTTCTCTTATTTTGCTCATAGGTTATGTATCTTTACGTAAAAGTAATAAGATTTGAAATTTTTTTTCATTTGGGATTTTTTATGGATTTTTAAAAAAAAAAAAATTTAAATTTTTAGGCAAAAATAAGTTTTTTCCTTTATATATTCATTTTTAACTTGGAAACTGTTGCTTGTATAGGAAAACAATATATAAACAGATTAAGGGAATTGTAATTTAAAATTTTTTACAATTTAATTCAATTAAATCGGGCTAGTGGTTCCCGAGTTATGCCGGACGAAACAAATTAACCAAAAAAAAATTTTTAAAATTTAAAAAAAAAAAAAAAAAAAAAATAACCAAACGAAAAAAAAAATTTTTATTGCGTTTTTCGAGCTCATGTCAAGGTTATCTACACAGAAAAAATTATCGCATCCCGAGTACATTTTGACTGTTGACTAGTGTAATTTAAGTGGATCTCATGGGGGTTATTTGTATTGGGACTAGGTCTGAGCACGCATCGATATTTACCAATTTCAGTAGCATTCATTATACGGCTGATAAATGCTTATATACCAAATCTCATCAAAGCATATTCATATTTGCGACGAAGGCTAACGATTGTCCGTCTTCTTTAAAACATAAACCAAAATATGGAATTTTGATTGATTTTACTCGATATCGAATGCGGCGATAAGCATCCTGTAGTTTGATTACAAGGTTTAGATGGACACACAGACGGACAGACAGAGAGACCGACGGACTGACGGACATCGCTATATCGACTCAGAAAGTGCTTCTGAGTCGATCGGTATATTAAAAGATGGGTCTATGTCAAATTTTTGTGGTAGTTACAAACATAAGCACAAAGTCATTATACTCTGACCACATAGTGGTATCTATCTATAATATTAATAGGCTAGGCGATTTCTTGTGACCAATTTTTTATTCTACCGTTTTATCCCGATTTTGACCAAACGTATATTATTTGAAAGGTATTTCTTTTTAGCCGTTTTCCAGATTTCCAGATTTTTTAAATTTTTCCTTTATTTTGAGTAAATTGCATTTAAAGTTGCTACTAACACATACATAAAATTATACAATGCTATGTTTGTGTTTATTAAATTTGTTAATGTATTTGTAATAAAAATGAGTTTGTTTTTTGTGTTGATTTGTGAATTGGCTATAATTGATTAGCATACTTTTAGGGTCTTTATTTAATGAAAAAATAAAATTTCCTAGAATTTGCACTTGAATTTCAAGGGCTGGAATCTGCTAGTATGGTATTAAAAGGCTAGATTTCGAATTAAAATGGCTAGATTTTTTACAATGATGTTAAAGATTAATAAGATAATTAACAAAGATTTCGGACCGGAAGTGACAGGTCGTTCCCCGCTGTCGTCGTTGAGCTAGTTGAGCTAAGGGTTTTTCAACAATTTTTAATTGAAATGAATTATTAAATGCAATGAGCATAAATGTAAACACATACAATTCCATTTTTGTTTTTCTTGTTGTTGTTTGTTTACATATACAAAAGAAAAAATAAAATCGACAAACGGAAATGTGTATGCATCGCTGATACATATCTACATGCATTTTTAGTAGTTTTAGGCCCAGTTTTTGGGATGTCAGTTAAACCTAGTTTAGTTAAACCGAGAATTAATTTTTTCAGATATATCCAAATTCATAAATGAATTGATGAATTCTGTGGTCTAGATGCTCCGATTTCAATACCAAACCGCGGCAAATTATGAGAATGAAAACAATGAAATGACAGACGGACGTCGCCAGGTCAACTTCTCCTTTCACAAGGATCAAGAATATATAAAGTTTATAGGGTCTCCGGAACTTTTTTCGACGAGTTACGAACTGATTGACAAAATGATATATACCCTATATACAATGGTGTGGATGGTATAAAAATGTGACAAAAAATCAATTTGCTCGAAGAAATAGAAAAGAACTTTTATTTTGGCTCGAAAAAATAACAATAAAAAAATAACAAAACATAAAAATAAAAAATAACTCTTACTTCCGCTCGAAAAAATAAAAATCAAAGTTATAAAAAGCAAAGCATTTTTTAGTTATTTAATCTATGGAATAAGTCCTCAGAGACCACATTAGAATATTAGAATTACAATATTAGAAATTATGTATTCAAAAACAATATCATCTTTCTTATAACGAAAAAAACTGGGTTAAAATATCGAGTAGGTCGTTCGGATACTTCAAATGTACTACAATGTAGGCAACGTAAGATCCCGGTAT